>RJWH01000394.1:0-399377 GCA_004363575.1 Solenodon paradoxus
TCCCCATATGTACAGGGAGTGGAATAGCGTCCCCGGTTTGGATGTTGTGAGAGTGTGTGTAAGGACTAAGTGTAAGGACTGAGCCCAGTGATGATCAGGAAATTAAATCCCCTCCTTGGGAAGGTATTGCTCCTATTCACTGTGGCCCCAAGTACATGTCACACAAATGCACCTGCAAAGTGATTGTGTGTGTTCTTCACATCGCCTGCTTGGTGACCTGGGTCCCAAATTATAATCATTGTGAATCTAAACCAGCTGTTATTTTGCCATAGTTCATGGGACAAGAGCCAACGGCTGTCCAGTGAGGTGTTTCAGGAGTTGACTCAGCATCACATACACTCCATTCAAGCATCGCCCTTTTTCTTTTAAAGCCAGTAGCTTTGACCTGCCGTTCCTCAAGCCCCTTTTGCCAGAATAACCAAATAGTGAAGCTGATGAAACTGTATGCAGTTTTTTGAACCTCTTCTTTGAATTGTGATTTTGTTCCTTCCCTCCATTTATTTCCTTGAACCTCTCAGGTAGAGTGTAAAATTGCATCCTTTTTTCTCCCAGTGAAGTCAAAATGGCCTTTAACATGTTCAAATTAGAGCAGAGAGCCTCCTTTTTCACCAGGTCAGCGGAACGAAGGGAAAACCAGCCTCTAATATGTGTGTGCATGTGTGTCGTGTGTATGTGGTGTGCATGGTATGTATGCGGGGCAGTGTGCACATGTGGGGCGGGAAGCAGTGTGTGTGTGTGTGTCTGTCTGTCTGTCTGTGTCTACATCTGTGTTTTTGTGCAATGAGAAAGGAATGGAGAGTCACTAAATCGGATTACCAAGTTACCAAGCAGGACATGACTTTGGTAAGAGTGGTGCCTGATCTTTGAGTGTTTTATATACATGAGTGTTTTATATACATCACCTCTCAACAGCATCACAAATCCACAAGGGTTACTTACAAATGAGGAGTTGCATCTCAGAGAACATAAGATTAGATAACCATGGTTAGAGAACCAGTCGGTGGAACACAGGGCCTTCAAACAGGCTTGGATAAGTCCAAAAGCATGCACTTTTCATTCTCTCAGGCAGTACAATATGTAACAGATTGAGAGAAACTGAAACATCAATAATTTTTTCAGTATTTTCTTTGCTTTTCATGGTTTCTTTCCCCCAAAGTTTCTCTATCTGTTAAATGTGTTCCAGGTTTAGGATTTAGCTGCAGATTTAAGAAGAGGGAGGCAGAGCTGGGTCCTACAATCCTGGTTATTCTACAAGCCAGTAAACAATGTTTATTCTCTGCTTCAGACCGTAAGGGGAAGCAAGAGATGACAAACGGGAAAACGAGGAGAGACAACTCAAAACAAGTATCTTCAAGGAACTGGTTAGAGGAGGAATTACGTTTGGTTGTTTTTATTTGTCAGCCACTAATCATGAAACACCAGCCCTGAAGAGTAGAGAGTAGAGGATTTACGGCAGTGGATGGTAAGGGAAGAGGTTGGAACTGAAAGGGTTTAGGAGCAGAATGATGGTCAAGACAAACACACTACCTTATGTTTGATGGATTCGTGGAGGCCCTTTGGCCTCCAGGCTCTCTGAGGGGAAAAGCCAGGCTATCCTGGCTCCATTAACTCACTGGAACACAAGGTCTGAAGTTCAACTCACAGGAGGACTTTGGAAGAGAGGCAGTGAGGAGAGGGCAGAGCACCTGTAACTGTCTTGATTGTGGGGATGCAGCCAGGGGAGAGGTGCTGCAGTGCATTTGAAGAGACATTGGAAAGACATGGAAAACACCTGGGAAAATAGGAAAAGCAGACTTCGATACTGTTTTAGAAAAACTAACATACAACATGCTCTTTTAAAAGAAGTCAGGAGGCTAGAAAGCATTCTCACACACGCCATGGAATTCAACTGGAAGAGACGTGCTTTGCCCCTCCCACGGGAAATGCTATCTCTGCATCCGTAAGAGGACGGAGGAGACTCCTTTTCACCTAGCAGCAGTTCAGTCAATGAGCTGCTGCAACCTAGAAAATGACAAGCCACCACCCTGCCCTATCCTACAACACTGCACAATACTGCAGTACTACAATATCCTAACCTCTATTGAGCAACATTCCGTTTCCTCCAATAGATGCTTCCTTCACTTCCGTTCCTCTAAAGTCCATGTTAGGTTTCCTCATTTGTGCTTCCTTCACTTCCGTTCCTCTAAAGTCCACGTTAGGTTTCCTCATTTGTTCTAGGGACACGTGCAGGTGTTTCACCATGAGATGCAGCTTCCAAAGTACATTTTGTTATTGATTCTAAATAAACCCATTGTGCTGGTGAAATAACTGGTTGCTTACTTGTTTGAGGTCAACATTTTCTAAGAAGCATGAGCCATGATAATGTTACTAGTGAATGAAAGAATGCATACAAGAGAGTACTAAAAAGTATTTTGAGCTTGGTAGAAATGCAAGACAGAATCCTTACAAAAGAATCCATGGTAAATTGGATAAGTCCACTTATTCATCCAACAAATATTTATGAGTACTTACTGTGTTATGTGTTATTTGGGGCTGGACATACAAAAGTGAACGAGGACTTGTCTCTGCTCTCTTTACAATTGATATGTCAGTTGGAAGAGAAAGAAATATAAGTAAATATACAAATAATTGCACTTTGGATAATGCTATAAAGCAAAGAATCAGGGTGATGTTCCAGAGAGAAACCAGATGTGGGAGAAGGCGAGCTTCTCCCATGGAGCTCTGCAGTCAGTGTTGGGTTCAAATGTTCAATGTTGGGCCTTTGGAAGATTACGTTTCCAGGCCTTAGTTTCCCCAACAAAAAATGTCTGCTTTGCTGAGTGCTTTTGAGATGGGCTAAACATAAGTATATGAAGCCATGGCAAATAACAAAGCCTCAGAAAACTGAGAGTGATAATGGGGTTCTTGGTCACAAAGAATAGAATTTACCCTAGCAAGTTTAAGCAGTAAATAGATTTAATAAAGGAAAGCTTAGGAAATATGTAAGAGAACCAGAGAATTGAGCTTGCACTCTGGAACAATGCACGATGGCGCCATGTTGACCACTGCAGCTGTTGGGTTGAGCTGGGTTATACCAGATGGACACTATCATCGACAGCTCCATTCCAGTGGTCTCCAAAAGCTGGATGTCTCTCTACCCTTCACCAGACTAGGTTCCATACAACACCTCCTTCTTCACTGCAAATTTGTCTTGCACGGGTATCTGATGGACGATCATAAACCCTGTCTAAAATCCTGTTCTTTGGGAGGCTAAAAAATGGGTTTATGGTTTCGGCTTGAAAGGCAGGATTCTTCACATGGCAATTTCTCCAAAGATAGGAAGGGTGATCAGCAGTTCTGGGTACTACACGTCTCAAGAGTCCATGATGCAGAGCAAAATACTACATGACTGGTTCAGCGTAACTCATGTCCAATACCACTTGTCTCTCTCCTAAGAAAACAAATAGCACACAGAGATAGCATCTTGAAAATGTGACATTTCTTCTTCTAATATTGCTAAAAAATGGGGAAAAGCAAATGGGAAAAACAAGATACCATTTTGCACCATCATATCAGCAAAATGTAAAAGCCTAACAGCACCTTAACAGTGAGCGTGTGGAGGGAAGACAATTCTCATATGTGTCTAGTAGGAGTGTAGATTAATGCAACCATCTTGGCATACAATTCAGAAATAACCAATGAAATCAAAGATCTTCACGCTTCATGGCTCAGGAATCCCCCCCCCCTGAGAAATTCTCAAACACACACACGCACACAAGAATGTTTGTTGCTGTACTATTTGTAATACTGGAAAATTGGAAATCACAAGAACACATCTCAACCAGAGAACAGATAAAGAAATTGTGGCTCATGAAACGAAAAATACTATTCAGCTGTTACAATAAACGAACCACAGATACTGAAGCAACATGGATTGGCATATAATGCGTGGAAATGTAATAAAAACGAGTCACAGAAGAAAAAATGAAAAGCAAACCACCACCTAATATCATTTAAATGAAACTCAAAAGTGCAAACTCCACAATCGCACGTTCCTGGGCACCTTTCCATGGAGTGAAAGTGAAAATCAGACGTGGAGGTGACGTGCGTCACAGTTGGTCAAGGCACCAGTTTGAGGAGACGGAGGAAATCAGAATTTTTTTTTTTTTTTTTTTTTTGCTCAGCTAAAAAATTAAAAATACATAAAATATTTCCCACCACCATTTAAATACAAAATTTAGTGCATATTAAAAGAAACCCCAACATAGTAACCTTCTGTTTAAAATAGTAACACTGCTGTGCCTCTTTTCCAATTGCATCTGAAGTACAAAATCTATGTACGCAGGATTCTATGTGAGGAAAATTTCTTTTGCATTAACTTTGATTTAAAGAATAATATAAGTTTAGACATGCGCATTACTCTTCAAATATACAGTAACACACCATGCAAGTCACAGCATTTCTAAGAGTTCTCCACTACTGTCCACCAGACCGCCACTAAACTTTTAAAAAGCTAAAGAGAAAACAAAGCAGGATTGTAACCACTCAGCTCTAAGGGTAGGAACCCTGACTCTTCCACTTACTAGAAAAACTATTGTAAAACTCAGTGAGTCACATTTTCTTCATCTACCTATTATGATAGCCCCAATAAAGTGATCTCTTGTTCAGGATGCAGAGCTGCATCTCAGCATGTTCCATCTAACCTCACCCAGTAGCTGAGAGAGAACACAAGGAAAAGTTCTGTGTATGAAGAGCACCCAGGAAATGCTTGCCGATGAGAAGGAGACAGTTAGCTGGAGGGTAGGGGATGTCTCTCCAGCTGAAGCATAGGAAGGGCTCTTCCAGGGTTGCCAGGATCCTCTCTGGTGGGCCCAGTTACACAGATCACCGGAATCCTGGCCTCCAAAGTGAGGGAGAGATCTTGCAAGTATCAACACAGCATTTCCAGCCTCATTTCCAAAAAAGAGCCTGGATGGAGGGAGGCCTTTCAAAGACAAGTGAAGCTCTCTCTGGCTGGTGTCAGCTCAAAAAGCCTGCAGAGACACATCTGTTTGACTCAAGTGCAGGGCAGTACCAGCCAGGGACCGGGCTGTGATGTCAAAACCAATCAACTTGGCCAACCTGCAAGTAGGGCTGCTCCAGGCCAACCACCAACCTTATGTGGATGACGGGTACCTTCTGCAGGGGTCAAACACTGAATCCTCTGAATGCTGAATGCATATCTGCACTCCCCTCGAAACTCAACAAATTGCCTAGTAAATGCTCAAAGTGGGTTCCAGAAATGCCAGTGTAGGGGTGGTTGGTGTTTTATGGCTTGGGATTTGTTGGTTGGTTGTTTTGGTTTTGGTTTTGAGAGTGGGGAGGCTGGAGAGAATTGAAGACGATTAATGATCAAAGCCTCTAGGAAAAAACACACCAGCTAATTTGTGCTGATTTTCTAGTCTGAAAATGTGGAGAAGCCCATGGATTATTTAAGCTTAATTGATGTTTTTGCAGTAAAGGAAATGAAAGCTGCCTAATTCATATATACACCCTCAGGGGCCCATTCCAGGTTGTCACCTCCTCAGCCAAGCCAGTGGGATTTCCTCGAGATCTTCTGTCCAGGTTCACATAGGTCTGCTCCCAGCTGTATGTCCTCCCTGGACAATGGGGCCTGGTTGAGTTTTTTAAAGGAGAAAGTAGAGTTGAGGTAGAACTGAAGAAAGTCATCTGGACAGAGAAACAAAGACTTTGGTCTTTGTCATTTAACAATTAAACAATTAGTTGTCCTCCAGTTACAATTTTTCTGGCCTTCACCCTGAGATAGCATTTAAAGACTTACCTAAAGTCACAGCAACTCTGGACCAAACATAAAATTCTTGGGCAGGAACCTCTCTGAGTCCCAGTTTCTTCATGTATGTAACAGCAACACCTGTAAGATTACGACAATATTTTCCTCAAAATGTCACAGTAAGGATTGTGAGTCAGAGAAGACACATGAGTGACAGTGACAAGATGTTTCATTGATATAATTCTTTTTTCTCCTGGCATTTATGGGAACAGGTAATTTCATATATATAAATACACACATACATATGCACACATACACATACATGCATATACATATATGTATATACACATATATGCATGCATATCTATCTATATATATACATGGTATTAATAGGTTCAGAAAGACAAAAACGATACCAGAAAATGTCTGGCATGCAACTGATCTTTGTTAACTACCTAATTCTTCTTACTTTGACCATATAAATGTAAGTGTAATATCCTTGCATCTTTCAGAAACCAAAGAGCACCTAACAAAACCATCACATGAATGAATCACAAAATTTCACCACAGGACTCAGCCCTTCAAATCACATGTGAACTATCCTAGTGGAGAACATGAAATAAATAAGCAGCAAGGCCCCCACAAAACCATATTTTCTATGAAGTGAATGCCTTTTAATTCCAGCTCTTGTTGCTGAAGGCATGTTTGAAAAGGAGTGACAAAAAAATGACAACTCTGGGGGGAGATGCTTGCACAAGGATAGGGTGTCCAGGCAGCACTTAGCTGTGAATGCTTGTTTCCCCAGAAGCCCTTTCACCAGCAAAGGATCCATCTGCATTCAAGGAGAGCAACTCCTCCAGTATCTCCCAAATTGCCCAGATGGGCATTCCCAGGGAAGGCAAATTTGAAATAAAAGCTCTAGAAAATCAATTGCCTTCTACAATGGGCATGTATTTCTTTTGTAATCAGAAGACAATAGATGTCATAAAAAAGAAATTTAAAAATGCCAACTTGATTAAGACTATACAATTGATGTAGGAGTCTGTGTATATTAAAACCTAATCTTTATAAGCAGTTATGGAGACTGATAGCACACAGCAGTCCTGCAAGTATTGAAATAGGCATCAACCCATAGGGCCTGGACCTGCAGGAACCACAAGCTGGTAATGAAACAAACACCAGAGCTGAAGAGAAGACAAATGAAGAACAGGCTTGGTTGTAGAATGAACCCAGCTTGGGGTTCTAAAATCCCTGGTGAACAGAGAAGATTGCTAGTTATCAATAGAACTCCCCTGTAGGGACAACACTCATAAACCAAAATACCCCTTAGGTCCCATCCAAGGCAAGGTCACTTGAATAGTTTGTAATATATCTTCTAGGTCAATTTTCCCTACCTACCAAGTTGCATGAAATCTATTTCAGTCCTCTGCCTTCTTGTATCTCCTTAAGAATCTCCAAGGAGATGGAAGTCCTTAGGATTGTGCATTTCCATTTATAATCCAAGTCTCTTCACTGCCCCAGACTCTGGCCACTGCTCTATGCCACTATCTGCTGTCTTCTGCTGGTCCCTGTGAGTGACACATGGCTGGTGCACCTCGTGTCATCAGGCTGCCAGCGGATGTTCTTCATGGTCATTGCCACTGCTTGTTGCCTCCAGAGGGCTGGTCTCTGCTTTGCTCTATGCTACTGCAGATCACCTACCAGGGTTTAAGACCACTGATGATCCTGACTCCATGCCTTATCCATCCACTCCAGAGACCTCATCTCCCATGGCTGCCAGCCCTCCTCAAATTGCTTTCCAATCCTGGCCCTGAGCTTCAGCTCCACAACCAGACTGCTTGCTAACTAGGAAGGACACACCCACCTCTTCCCTTGCTCTGCATTTTCAGAGGGACTCCGTAGGACAATTGCTCGGGCACCCAACCAGATAGTTCTTTTTGTTATATTACACCAGCTTCATACAGGGGAGTCTCCTGTATATTCTGGGAAGACCAAGAAGGGAACATAAAAACAGCATAATTTAAGCCCACGGTGCAGTAACTGAGTATGCTACAAAGTAATTGTCCCTTGCAGCACTCGGGCAAAATAAATAAAATTAAAAAACCTCAGCGTTACCCTTCAATGTTTGCTTTTGATTCAGTCTGTCGGTAAATCCTATCTCATCAACCTCTATTCTTGTCCAGGCACCATCAGCTCCCAGCTGGTCTCCTGCTACTGCCGTGGTCTCCTGTAATGCATCTTCAACATGGCAGCCCAGATGAAAGCGGAATGAGCCCCTCTCCCACACCCTCACCCTGATACTCACCTGCCCAGAGCCTTTACTTCTTTAACTTCACTTCTGTTGCTCACGCCTCGCCCACCTGCCCTGTCAGCTCCCTTCTCAGGGCCTTGACATGGCTGCTCCTTCTAGTGAGTGCTCTGCACGATGACTGGTGGGCCACTGCCCTCACGCTCTCTAGGCCTTCGTTGGGAGCTTCTGCTCTGACCACCCTGTTTAAGAAATCTCAGTCTACACAAACTTCTATCACTGCCTGTATGAGGTATTTGTCTTATTTATTGTTCATCTTCCCTCAAACAACACACTACAGACAATTGGGGCCAGAAAATAAGCCCAATAAGGACAGAGATTTTGTCAGATTTTTTACGCTTGTGTGTCCAGTGATTGTAAATAATCACTGAATGAATGAATCACTGAATGGAAAAAAGAGATGGCTCTTAAAAGATCAGGAAGTAAAAGGTTTTTGATATTCATCTATTTACACCTCAGGTTGTTCTCCAAGGGAAAATGCTCAAGAGGCTGCATTTAAAACTCTAGACAATTTTCCATTATGCAGAATCTGACCTCAGGTCTTACGCCCCAAAGCTCAATTTGCATCTTAACTAAGGAATCAGGCTCACAGTGACCAAATTATAAAATCAGAAAACCCATTGACTTCCATACAATGTATTAAGCCTGTTATTTGGATAGGAAAAGTCTATGAATACCTGTGATCAGCACATTCACTCTCCCTCAAAAGGCCCACTAGAAAATCAACAATAATCAGAAGGCAACTTGGTAAAAAGTGAAATGAAATCAAGGAAAGGGAAAAGAAGCAATGCGTAATTGCCATCAGGCTTAGACAGTCTGATATACAAGTGGCCATTAGGATTCTTATGGTTGCAAGTGACAGAAGGCCCACAGCCCAACTGGCTTAAGCAAAAAGTGGAGCTGCTGTTTCAGACAACTGAGAAAGCTAGAAGTAGAGCTTACTTCAGGCACGACTTAATACAAGAGCTCAAAGGGATTCAGTTTCTCTCTTTGCACATCTGTCCCTGCCTCATTTTAGTTGAGTCCATTCTCAGATAAATTCCCCCCAAGTAGTGACAAGGTGGCTGCAGCAGTTCCTGCTTAATACACAAAACTCCAAAACTAATTGACACAGTCCTTTCTAGTAGATCCACAAAAGTCCTAAGAGCCACACACTGTGATCAGGAGACAGAAACATGCTGATTAGAACAGAATCATCCCATGTCAACTCTCTGAAGTGGGGATAAGACCATGCCCAAAATACGTAACTTTAGAATAAGGGAGGGTAAATCTCAAACATTAGTGAGGGCTATTCATGAAAATGGGATGAGCAGATGTTAGGAGGAAAATATTTTTAATTCCCCTGGAGTCTACAACTCACTTGTATGCTCTTGTCAATGATGTGGGAACACTCACACATGGCAGGGTATGCCTCCTACACCCAGTCTCCACATTATGTGAACCCTGTCAATAGTCCAGGATGCCTGTGGGCCAAGGGTCCCCTTCCCTAGTTAATGCATGAAGTCCATGAATTTTCCTGAGCCATCGCTGCTGACCAACCCCAGCTAATACAGTCAAGTGCAGCCAAAGCCTGCAGGCAGGAACTCTTCATTCCCTCTCCTTCATGTGTCTGTGCTCCAACCCAAGGTACCTAAAGTCCTTTATGGAAAAATAAGCTTATATCCCATTAAGACCTGGGGGACAGAATCTGAGGCAAGCTTTGCAGACACTTTCTTCAGAGTTCTAAGTTCCATCTTAGTATTTAGTATATAATTTGCATTCTACTTTATAGCATTTTACTTGCATTCTAGTAAAAATGAAATCTTCAGGAATATGCATTGACCCACTTTCTGGGCTTTACTCACCTGAGTCATCTGTCCACTTACAGACCTGATGAACTTCCACCCTGTGAAGTGTGGAGCCTAGCTCCCAAATGCAGACCCTAACAGGAGAAACAACGGGTTTCTTCTGGGGGGTTTGGGTGTATGTGGTGCATATGTGACATGCAAGTTAGCCTGTGTAGGAAGTGGCTGGAGATGCGGGAGCTCAGGAGACATGGGAATTGGAGACAGAAGTTCAGATAACATCTGCACCATATGATGGTGGGAGCTAGGTTTCTGGCTGGGGTTTCCCAGGGACCTCAGGGGAGAAGAGAAAGGCCTGTGGTTGGCTGAGTGCAGCTCACAGAACTGAGCGATGGAGAAGGAAATGTGACCAGATGGGTAGAATCAGGAATATCTGTCAAAAGACAGAGAAATGGTGCATCCTGGTGGCTTAGCAGCTAAAATCACTGTGCGAAGTCCACATACATTCCAAGAACTCTTGTTTAAGACTCAGGACTGGGGGTCAACCAGAATGAGCAACTAAATAAATAAAAATGCTTCCTCCTCTCTCTTCCTGCTGCTTATCCTCCCACCTTCTCCCTTGTCTGTGCCTTTCCTTTAAAAAAAAAAAAAAAAAAAAAAGGTAGTGGAAGCCTCCAAGTCTCCAAGCAAGTGCCCAAGAGGGTCGAATGAAGCTGAGATGTTGGATAATTCGAGGTCCCCTGAGCCAGCACACAGTATTACCCAGGACTGAAGCTGACCCAAGGAACCAGGATTTACAGTCTGCTCCACACTGACTCTCAGATCTCCATCACCATGTCACCATGGAGTGCGAGACTGGCCGGAGGACCCGATGTCACCTCCAGCCCTCAAGGAGGAAACTGCTCCACCACAGAGGGGTTGACTAGGTTCAGAGGGGAGAGGCAAGTCCCTGAGGGTCCTCGCTGCTGGCATCACACCACTTGTCAGCTCCTCATTTCCGAGGTCGAGAAAGGAGACGGGAGATCAGAGAGGGCCGCACTGTAATTTGCTAAAGAGCGCTCTCCTTAAAGGCATCTATCTGGAGAACTGCTGGACAGGTGACCTAAAGTTCCCTCCCTCACCTGCCACTCCCTGCACTGATTCACCTGCAAGCAGCTATGGAATGCCCAGCGGGTCCTGGTTCTCTGCATTATCTTGTTTAACTTCCATCGACCACATCTTCAGGCTCAGATGTCCTGTTTCCACAGCCTGAGTGCAAGAGGTCAAAAGATGAAAAGATCCCAGAAATTATTAAATGTAATAAAGAATTGACTAGTTAATTAAGCTGAGGAATCAAACCTGGGATAGTCAGACAGATCACTGTGTGGGCTTTTTATGATAAAGGCCCTTGAGTAAGTGATCTGACTTGAATATTATCTGGAGATGAAGGGAGGCAAACCCAGAGTAATTAAAATTATCTAAAATTTGAAGAAGGTGCAGAGAATCTCCGGGAATACTTGGAAAGGCTTCTTCCCTGTAGTTTCTATATGACAGATGGTATAAGAAGTACAATTTGTTCTGGACCAGGGGGAGGGAGTGCCATGAGTGATTTTGTCTATAGGTACAAGGGACCATGTCTTGCTTCTCTCTGTAGCCATACACCAAGATCACGAGACAATTTTGTTGTTGTTGTTAATCTAGCCAAAAGCCAGATGAATTTTTTTATAATACCCATCCCTTATCAAAAATATTCATTTTGCTGTTAATGAGACTTGAAAACTTGTTAAGAGAGATGTTGGCAACTTCCTTTATGACTCATTTTGCCCTGGGCGCTCCCTTTCCAACAGGCGGTGATGACATTGTCCCACAGAGATGACTGTGGCCAGTGGCAAGTTCTGAGCAGCCCTGATCCCTTTTGCTAAGCACAGACCACTGAAAAATGACAGATTGTTCAGTTCTGTTATGAGAAATTTCATTTATCAGTTGATATAATAACAATAACAATAATAATAAGTATTTGAATCATAAATTTTCATATTTTAAAAAAGCTATTGGATTTTAGAGTTGAAAGGAGCTGAGAGACTGAGCCCAATTCTCTCATTTGCAGAACAGGAAAGAGATGACGCTCAGAGCACGTGTTTTGACCCTCACAATGCTCCTTGTGGGCCGGCCAGCCCCATTTCACAGGGAAGAAAGCAGGACACACACAGCTAGCCACTTCAGAGCAGAGCTGGGCCCAGACTTCCAACGTCCTTGTCCCTGAAGCTGCTCCTTCCTCTGAGTCATCCATGACATTGGACCCAACTTTGACCAGTGGGATGCTGTTTACACGGGCCTCCCTGCTGGAGGCTTTGTCTCTGCTCCTTCTCCTCCCCCCACTCCTCACCCCCACTTACTTTTCAGTCTGCCTTGTCGTAATCATCTGTTAGAGATCATTTTGAGCTGAGGACTGAATTGATTCTTGTTGCTTTAATTAATGACAAGTAGATGTATGAAGCTCTCAACAGGAGCAGTTCCCCTATATTGGAAACCATCTTCATCCAGATGATGGAAATCCTTATAGAGTAGCTGGGGCAGATCTGGGACTAACAGGAATTGGACCCGGCTAGGTGTTTAACAGCAAGGTCCAATCAGCACTCAGTGCTGGCATTCCCTGATGGAGAGGTGCAAGGCGTTCCCTGTCCTTGGGGAACAACGGGAGAGCAAGAGAGGGACAAAGGAGGTTGGATTTCTAAGACAACATGCCAGCTTCTTCTCAGGCAAGTTCATTTCAACCACTGCTTCCCAGGTGGCCATAGGCCGCAGCTGAAAAGCCAATCTGATTCCACAACAAGAGCGAATTGTGGGTCACCCACTAGCCAAATCGGGAATCAAGACAAATCTGAGATCCAGGTTTCCAGCTCAAGGAACTTACATCTTGCTGGAAATCGAGGAGGTAAAATTCTGATATCATTTTTGTCTAACAGCCAGTTACCTTTCTTCTTACACAGATGTTCCTCAAGGACCCCCTCAGTCTGTGCATGGGGGTAGCTTCCCTCTCTAAGTGCTCACCAATCTAAACCGCTGAAAAGAACTCAGAGTCCTTTAAGACCCAGGTAAATATTCTCTTCTTGTGGAAAGCCTTTCTTGACCCTCAAAAACAATTAGTTACTTTTTCCTGTCATCTCTCACCACCGTCTCTCGCTACAGTAAACCACGATTATGTGTTCATGTGACAATCTTCCCTTCCAGACTCTGGGTTTTTAAACTGGCGGTGTCTTTTAGTTATTTTTTTATCAGCAGCTCCTACCACAGTGCCTGGTACCTACCAGTGCTCAATAAATGTCAGATGGAAGAATAAGTGCCAAGACTCACGCACAAAATATAAATAATCATATATGAACCATATGGGCAAACCAGATCCTACAGGCACGTGGAAATTTTGTCATCCTGGAGTACTCACCATGATGCACAGAGGCTTTAGTGCATTTATGAGTGATGTTAGGTTCCCCTGAAGGTTTGGGGGTTTCTTGGTTCTGGAGGGGATAGTGGAAGGAGTGACCCAGAAAATGCTTGAATATTCAAAAGAATTTATTTGGAACTTTGAAGTGAGCCGACTCACTAAAGAAATGCACCAGCCTCAGGGGAAGAGCTACCACTATTTTTTAGGAGGGTGGAGTAGTTGCAGAAATTAAGGAATGTAGGAGGCAGAGTGGGCTTTCAGAGTCAGAGCCTTGTACCATGGCTAGTCACTCAAGAGTCCAGAGAAGTTATCTGTGACTATTGAGACAAAGAGTCTGTTAAGAAATCCATTAAAATATTAATACGAGACAGTAGTCAAAACAATATGAGAATCATCAAAAAGAACTAAGAAAAGGGCCTAAGGTCAAAAAAGACACAACCAGGAAAGACTGAGACAAAGACCAATGGAGAATCCCACCCAAATGCCACCCAACAAAGTCCTCACCACAAAATGGCATCACCATGCTTTTGGGGGAGCCCTTGTCCTATCATTACCCTGTTTTTCTCTTGGGAACATGACCGGAGTTCATCTTAATGATTTACTACTTCCTGCTGACATAATGAGGTTAGAGCTGTCTCATAAATCTAAATGAGGAGGTCCCCTGTGAGGGGCTGATAAGACAAAGTTGAATTTTGTAAACGAAACATTTTTCCCAGGGTTTGAATAGTCATAACTTGTATGCTACCATTCAGAAACTGTCTGATGAACTGGATGATGCAAGGGGCAAAGAGTAATAGTAACATTATGGAAATTAAAGCACCAAGAAATGGTAGGAGCCAAGAGTATAAGAAAACCATGATGAGATGATTTGTATAGGGTGGAGTTCTAGGACTAGACAGCTATTAAACACTACTTCAGCTAGAGAGTTTAAGGATAAAGAGAGTTGAGAGACTTTCACCCATATTACAAGAAAGATCTTCAATAACGTTAGACATCTGATGCTGGTAACTTCATGATTTGTGAATCCTTCCCAAGGTGCAACTGCTGTTACGGTTCCCGTGAAACCAGCCAGTACTAATTCAGAAGCCCTTTGTAGGGTGTGTGTACGAGTGTTTTCAGTGTGGACAGTGGATGTGAGAATATAAATTCCATGGCAAGTTAGAGTTCCCAGAGTTCATTCCCCATTATGTTGAGTATTGTCCAGATGTGTTAGAGCCAAGAGTTGGAAGGAGGAGAAAGGGTCAAGATTAAAGTCAGAAGATAGCCCATAGAGTCAAAAAGTTCCTTCAGGCGCCTGGAGAATAATTTGATTGGCATTATGAAAGAGAGAGAGGAAAGGGAAGCGAGGCTGTTATTTACAGGTTGGTGTGGGGCCCATGGAGAGACTGGGCTGTTCCTGACCACTGGATGCAGTGTGGGGTGGGGTGGGGGGTAAAAGTTTGACTAAAACCAGGAACCAAGTGTTCCATTCTCCATGGTCAACATTGGTTTCAACCTTCAATAGTACTTGTCCCTGTTTGAGAGAGCTCTGGGCAACAATGGGTCTTATTAGGGTAGCAAGGAGTGATATTTAGGGGAACACAAACTCTGTTGGTCCAATTAAGAAGCCTAACAGAAGGTACTTGAGACGAGAGGTTAAATTGGTGGTGCCAAGGCTGACATGGTGCCAGCATGTTAAACACATCAAGAGCAACAATGGGGGCCTTGTTCCAGCAAGGGGTGCATCCAGTATTATTGCTGTAAGAGGGGTTGCAGTCATGTTAAGGGTCATAGGAGTCTGAGGGGTTAAACAGAAACAGGTGGAGGGTGGAATTTAAAGCAGGGTGCGTAAGTAAGGACAAGGGGTGTTTCGGTAGTAGCCTGTCTGTGGAGGATAGTTCCTGTGTGGCCTCACAGAGGAGTTAGTCAAGGGGAAGGACTCAAGGGTGTCCTCATGAGCACCTGGATTGAAGTGGGACACCCAGCACTGAGCCCTTCTCTGGTGGTGATGTGAAAATTTTGTTGCCTGCTTCCCTGATGAGTAAGAGAAACACTATACTCTGTATTGTACTGTCTTTCTTGGTTAGGTAGGGAGATTGGCACCAGAGGCAGAGTTGAGGAGTGAGGGAAGGCTAGAGAGCCACATTGGCTTCAGCAAGGAAAGACAACAGGCCCAGGGTCAGGGAGCAGTTCTGGTGCATAACAGCCAACAGTAAAAGTAGGGTCCAGGCAACCACTGGAACAAGGAGGAGATTGAACCTAAATTCTGTCATGTGGAGGATTAGGGAGGTAGTGTCCTGTGTATATGTTTGGATTAATAATGGGAGGAAAAGAGAAGGACAGTTGAGGTTTAAGAATGAAAGAGGATTTCAGGTGGGGTGAAGTCCGACAAGCTGCCTTGTAGCCAGAGTTCTGTTAGGAAGTCAAGGAAGGATGGGAGACTGGGTTGGGGAAAGGAGGGAGTTCAGTCAGTATTATGTATAACAACTGCTCAAGCTCCCAAAGGGTCATGAGCTAGAGTCAGGGATGCCTCCCCCGATCATCGGTGGTGAAAGAGGGGCTTGATGCCTTCCACTGCCTCGCAGGGCTAGGACATCAAGTTTTTAGCAGACAGAGAGGCTGGGATAGCTTCTACTTGAACAGAGGATGCTGAGGCCTTTCTGGTTCTCTGGTCATGTGGCCTGGCCTCGTGGAGCCATGTGAGTGGAGGGGAAGCCCTCTTGAGCCTGGAGAGATGCCACCGCGAGGGCAGGCCCATTACAGTGGCAGCGATTGGAGTGGCAAGGAGGAAGCAGTATGCTCCCTGCACTGTGGGTTGGAGGGGACCCTTGTTAGCATGGGGTGGCTTAAGAAGAACCCACTCGCTGGGCTCCAAAGCCACTGGGAGGTCCATTGATGGTACTGGTTCAAGAAGGGCATCCTGCGTAAAAGTTCAAAGCTGTTGCACCTGAGGTTTAAGAAAGCGAGATAGTCTCCCATCACGGACTGTGGAGGTGGAGTATTTCCCAGGTTAACCGGACACCCATATATTAACAAGAATGGGCTCCTAGCGTAGCGCAGACCCTTAAGAGGGCGATTGATGAATACATTTTATGTATTATGTGTGTAATACGTGTTTCATGTATTTCCAGGTGTCATTTAAGAAATTAGTCTTTTCTACTTTAGCAGAGACTGGGGGTGGTAAGGGACATGTAATTTCCAGCGGACACCTAGCGCCTGCGGGAGAGCCTGGGTTATCCTGGGCACAAAGCAGGGCCGTTGTCTGACCAAGATGCTGGGCAAGCTGAAACGGGGAAATACAGTTTGTAGTAAGGCATCGGTTACTGCGGAAGGCTTTTCTGAGGCAGAAGGAAGACTTCCACCCACCCGGAGAAGGTATCACAAAGACTAGGAGGTATTTAAAGCATCTAAGTGGGTAAAATCAACCTGCCAGTCTTGGTCAGGTGTGCAGCCTCTTAGCTGATAGCTGGATAAAAGGTCACAAGCCACCCTGGGGGGAGACGCACCCACATAGGGAGCAGGCAGCAGTATGGAGTGAAGTGTTTCTCCAGTTGGGGACAGTGGACTGGAGGTCTAAGGAGTTTAAGAGGGCTTCTCCCACACGAAGAGTCGTGAGCTGCGGAGAGGACTGACAGTGTGTGCCTCCAGGAGGGCGAATTGTCCATTCAGCACCAGCAGCCATCGCTCCATGTAGCCCCTCTACTTTGGAGTTTGGTGAGTTCCTGCTGTGAAAAAGAAGGGGCTTCTATTGGATGAGAAAGCATTCTGATGCACGGAATTAGGGAGGCCTCTTTAGCGGCCCCATTCGCCGTGGAATTTCCCGGCCCCTGGATTGAGTCTTGGCGCCCCTGCAGTGAAGACCAGCAGCCTGCAGGGGGCGCCGGGCAGATGGGACTAATTTCCCGTTGGTTGTGGGGTGACCTGGGACGAAATAAACCCTTGCTCCGCCCAGAGAGGGGCACAGAAATGAACGACGTGAAAAGCATATTTTGAGTCAGTGTAAACATTTAAGTCAAGGCCTTTGCCAGGGTTAGGGCCCGAGTTAGTGCCACCAGTTCAGCCTTTTATGCTAACATATCCGGAGGAAGAAGGCTGCTTTCCATGACTGCGTAGCTAGTGGCCCCTGCATATCCAGCCACCCCATGACCTTGCATTACCAAGGAGTTACCATCCGCATAGCAAGCAGCTGCCAGAGGTGGTGAGGGTTGATCAGACGGGTTGGGAGAAAAGGTGGGCAGAGCTTGAGTATCTCAACACGTGAGTGCTGGGGCCTGCCAATAGGTTCTGAGGAGAGACAGGAGTGTGGCTGGGTTTAGATCGTAACACCGTTTGCGGGAAACAAGGGGAGTCCAGGAAAGTCAGGAAGGAAAACTAGAGGCGAGAGGGGGACAGAAAAGGAGAAGCACTTTTAGTCGTTACATCACGGAGAGCTTGGGAGGAATACAGAGTAATAGGTTGAGAAAAAGTCAGTTTGGGGGCATCCTTTATTAGGAGGAGGCATGCAAGTTGGCCATCCCTGAGCCATAGGATCCAGCTGTTTGGAGAGGTAGGCAGCCACTTTGAGACCAAGTCCTGAGTATTGGCCCAGAAGGCCAAGAGCAATGTCTTTATGTTTGTCCACAAACAGGCGACAAGGTTTGTTAGGTCAGGTGGAGTCAGAGCAGTTGCAGTGCGAAGGGGTTGGTGGAGTTCCAGGGAGGGGTTTGGCCAGCAGGCTAAAGTTGAGGACCCTCTGGTAGAAATATCCTGCTAGACCCAGGAAGGAGAGAACTTCCGGTTTACTGGTCAGAACCTGTAAGGAGGAAATGAGTGACTTATGGACCCTTGTTATGGCATGGCACTGGGGTGTCAGTGAAATCCCAAAAAGATTACTGATGTTGCGATATTTGCGCGTTAGAGGGAGAAATTGGGTGCTACTGTTCCCACAGGAAGTTTAGGAGAGCAGCAGGATGCTGTCGGGACAAGTTCTCGTTGAGGCTGTATCACAAGAGGTCACCCACCTGCTGCAACAAAACAAAGTTTAACCGTGTTAGGTCAGTTGCCAGGGCCTGCCCACAAAGGTGCGTGCACCCTGAATCCCTGAAGGAGAACAGTTCAGGAAAGCTGGTGAGACACCTACGTTTCAGGATCAGTCCATGTGAATGAGAGTAGGTCCTGGGAGTCCTTTGCCACTGGGATTATGAAAAAGGCATCTTTAAGGTCTAAGACAAAGTAGAAGATGGTGTTGGCGGGTAGGGACAGGATGGTGAAGGGTTGGGAACGACGGGTGGTTAATGACATTAGATCCTGTACCTCGTGGCAGGAGCCATCAGGTCTGAGCACAGGGACGTTGGTGGATTGAAAGGTGAGTGGGTCGGGCTTAAACAACCGGATCAGAGGGCTTGGGTAATGATGTGTTTAACTCTTGGATGCTTTTAATGAGAAGGGGGTATTGAGCCCGAGCCAGAAATCTGATGGGTCCTTTAATAGGACCCAAATAGGAGACTGGCAAGTGGCAACTGAAGGCCTTGAGGTGTCCCAGACCTTACGATTTGTTGGCTAGGGTCTAGAGAGAGAGGATAGGATAGTCTGGAGTAGCCGAGACAAGAGCCATTACTTTGACTATGGAGTCATTCCAGAAGTTAGAACCAGAAATGACAGGGAAAGTTGTCACTGAGAAAGACTGTCTTGTCCTAACAAAGGAGTGGGGTGTTGTGGAATAAAAAGGAAGGCATAGGTAAACAGGGAGTTCCCCAGAGAACAATTAAGAGGAAATGTGGCCTTTGGGGAAGAAGTGTCATTTGCCCTCATAGTAGAGATTTAGGAGTCTCTAACAGGGCCTGAATAGCTGGTGAGCTCTGAATAGGTGGCCCCTGTGTCCATTAGAAAGGATGTTGGCTTACCTGCCACCAGCACAGTTACCTGAGGCTCCACCATGTTAAAAGGGTTACAGCGATCATCGACTGGGCAGGGTCTGGGCGCCCTCAGGCTTCGAAAAGAGCTCCCAATAACCTGTGATCCCCGGAGCAGCCGTAGGTGGTGAGGGTCTGGAAAGGGGTGTCTGCCCACCTTGAGAGGCCAGTGGGCAGTCCGACTTCCAGTGTCCATCTGTCCACATGAGCAGCAGGCTCCAGGCAGGGCTCAAGGGTTGGGCATTGGTCCCAATGCCCTGCTTGTCTGCATTTGAAGCACAGACCTGGTGGTGCAGTTTGGAGGGCCTGGCGCTGGTACGGGCCCTGGGTCTGGCTCGGCACCAGCCACGTCTTCCCTGTCGAGCCTCCCGGAAGGCAGTGGCCAGGAGCTAGAAGCCTTGTCGCGGGACTTCTGCCTCAGCCTCAGCTCCTTTTTGCTGTTGTTGTAGAGTTTCCTCATCTCTATGATTCAAGACCTTAAAGACTGTATCGGGAAGGTCTTCGAGGGGCTTGGGGGGCCGTTCTCTAGCTTCTGTAGTTTGCAGCAGATATGGGAGCAGACGGAGAAATAAAGGACGTGTTAGGACTGTCCCCTCAGTGGAGGTAGGCTAATCGTAGTACAGGTCTGCAGTGCCTTAGCAAGGCGAGTTAGGAATGGGCTGCAGTCTCATCAGGTCCCTGGGTGAGTTTCTGCACATGGTCATGGTTAACTGCATTTTGGGGGTGTTTTTGCAAACCTTCAATAAGGCAAGCAGCCATGTAGTTGTGGGCTGCTGGACCAGGGGAGCCTTCTGGGGGTTGATGGTCCCAGTGGGGGTCAGCCCTGGGAACTTCTCCGAGTCCCTCAGGCTTAGCACTGTTTCAGGCATTGCAACAAGCACCTGGGTGGCTGACCACACCTGTTCACATTCATCATGGTCAGAGTGGTGGAGGGGATGACATCCAGGGAAGGTCATCAGCTCGAGTGACACACTCTGATTCCCTGATGAAGGTTGTTGGGTCAGAGGAAAAGGAGCCTAAGTGGTGTTCGATTTGAGAGAGATCAGCCAGGGGAAAAGGAACATGAACATGGACAAGCCCCATTGCTCTGGCTACCTTGAGAAAGGGAAGAAGAGGGGCCAGGGAGGGAGCAGAGAGAGGAGAGGCAGGTGTTGAGTCCAGTGAGACCAGAACATTCGCAGCCTGCAAACACGAGTAAGTAAGGGATGGGGAAAGGGTGGATCAGAAGCAGGATGCTGAGGGGCTGAGGGCTGAGTGGGAGGCAGGAGGGGTGAGGTGGGGATCGCAGGGAGGAGGGTGATGGGGTAGAGAAGCCAAGTGTTTGGGGTCAATTGACTCCAAGTCTGGTAGGTGTGAGAAGGATGGAGTGAGAGGTGTTTGAAGGAGAAAGATTGGGAAGGGGAGCTGCAAGAGAGATCCTCAGGCTTAGTGTAGAGATGAAAGGAAGATTGAAGATAGGGGTCTCCAACCACTTTCTACTACAAAGACAAGAGTTATCCAAATCATGCAGAATGGAGGGATCAAGAGTGCCATCAGGGGGCCACAGTGACCTATTATCCAATTTTCATTGGGACCAGCCCATATTATAGAAAACATGAGGCGTTTGGAACACAAGTCCTGTGGCAGCGCCCCAAACTGTGCATGTTCCTTAAAAGGCACCCAAGAGGCGAGTCTCTCAGGACAGACTGCTTTGATCTCATAGTGGGTGACTGATGAGTTGGGGTCTGAGAGGGAAAAAAAAAGGAGGAGTGTCCCCTTACTTTGCTTTGTCTGAGTGAGAAAGCCAAGAGGTAGGGAGAGGTATCCCTCACCCCAGTCCTCTTGAATGGAAGGCTAAAACACCGGCCTGTGTGGGAGTTTTCCAGTGCAATGCTTACAGACCATGTTTGGCCCAGAGACACGGAAAAGGAACGATCTTTGCAACAGAGTAGGCCGAGTGGCCCAGAGCAGCTGAGGAGCGATTAAAGAGAACCCCGTTTCCAATCCCGCTCTAGACCCAGGTTCTTTTAGTGTGGTGGATGCAGAGTATTTGCAAAGGAGGTGGCCTAGTCATCACTCTCCAATCCAACATTTCCCAGGTTTGAGCACCATAAATGCTAGGTTCCCCCAAAGGTTTGGGGATATCTGGGTTCAGGAGGGTGGAAGGAGTGACCCAGAAAATGCTTGAATACTCAAAAGAGTTTATCTGGAACTTTAAAGTGAGCTGACACACTAAAGAAATGCTTCTGCCTCAGGTGGGGGTAGGGGAGGGGCTAGTGACTATTTTTTTTAGGAGCCTGGTAGTAGCAGATCTTAAGGAATGTAAGAGGCAAAGCAGGCTTTCAGAGTTAGGGCATTGCACCACTGCAAGTCACTTACGAGAAGTTTTCTGTGACTGTTGAGACAGTCTGTTAAGAAATCCATTAAATATTAATACTAGACATCAGTCAGAAAATATGAGGATTGTTATCAGAAAGGACTAAGAAAAGGGGGTCAAAAAAGGCACAACCAGGAAACACCAGGAAAGACTGAAACAAAGGTGAATGGAGAATCCCACCCAAATGCCACACAATGAAGGCCCCAGCACAAAATGGCATCACCCATGCCTTTTTGGGAGCTCTTGTCCTATCAGGTAAAGCAAGGTAACCCCATGTACAGACCATCCTACTCATGTGTCAGTGTCGCGGGTCAAAGGAAAAGTTCCCCCATTTCTCTGAGGTCCTTCACAGACTGGACAAATGAACAAATTAACATTAGGTGCAATTAGTAAGAGAAAAGCCCAGATTTAAGAATAACATAAAGGTGGAGAACTTACATGGCAGTTAATTCTGAGGTTACTGGGGCACATATACATATCCTGAGCTGAGGCCTGGAGGTCTCCGGGGAGAGGAGAGGGGTCGCCACGTGGCAAGGAGGAACGACCCATCCCTACTCTTAAAGTATAGATACTTTTTCTATGTTCTTCTAGAGAATAAGGACAAAAGGCCATTTCTTGATTAGGAGAAGGACTGGAGGTTCATGGAGTAGCAGATGCTTCTTTAAGGGAAAGCCTACAGGGTTAGGAGAAGAGGAGCTTCTCCTTTGCCTCTGGGGTGTGCTTCACTGTCCTTGGTTCCTCATGTCAGAGTGGAGCATGTACAGGAGAACAACTCTGAGAGACTTGGAATGTTCTATTTTAGTGCCCTCCTCAGACAGTGTGAGATTCAACAGTCAACCCTGGCTCACACCCCCAGTGACCCCGAGGCTACGTAACATCTGGTACAGAGAGGTCAGGGATAGAGCTTGTCCCCCAGAACCAGAATGTTCCTCAAGGATTGGGGGTGGGTTGGGGAAGGGGAGCTGCACATCTGCCCTAAATTATCTTTTGTTTTCTAGTTTAGGAAAACAAAATACTTGCCTGAGGCAACCAACAACCACCAGGCTATGTGGAAATGATGCTTAAAAACAAAATACTTTGCTCTAAGCAATCCAGGGCATTTCTCCCCTTGTCAAATGCATGAACTCAATCAATAAACACTCTTCCTCCACAGTTTAGCAGCCCCAGGCAAACTTGCCTCAGTGGAAGACTGTCACCTTCGGTGGAAAAAAGGGTAAATTCAGCCCTGTTCTCAAAAGAAACAAATTCTGATGGAGGTGCCATTTTTCTTTCCATCCCGTCCCTCCCCCAATTTAGAAGCACTAGCGCCTTCACTGGTTCTCCAAGTTCTGGTTTGGAGAAAAATAAATAAGTGTTATTTCTTCATTGAGCCACAATATTCCTCCAAATCTACTTTTTGCGTTGGCCCCATGCCAAAGCAAGTTACCTTCAGATGGAAAGAAATTGTTTCAGTGTTATATGATTTGTATCTGGCAAATCCATGCACCCTGCTGATTGTCATTGTATTCCTGTCCTTCAGTTGTTTTCAAAATGACAGTTTATTGATCCAGCCATCCCCCAGGTTTTGAAGTTCATGGAAAAGTACGTCTCCATTGCATTGTTCATCCCCTCCATTCGTACCTGCATGGAAGGGGAGAGGGGTGACTTTCAGTTTATGCTCTTCCTCTGCCCCTCCAAGAGGACCAGTCACCAAGAACCTTTCCATGCCTACCAGGAGCCATTCCAGATTGGCCCTCAGGGTTTGCTGAGTTGAGTGGAGCTGCCTCTCCCACCCCCCATGGAGACTTTTGCCTTCGCGGTGAGTGCGGACCCTCTCTGTGCAGGCAGTGGTTCCAGCAGGACATCCTGCCTGACTGCTGCTGACACGGCTTTGCTTCAGCCTTACAACCGCCCTGGGCTCTGGGGGAGGGAGCACCACTATCAACTAGCATTTTATGAGGGTGAGAACCAGGCCTTGTTTTCCTGGACTCTGGGAGAGCCGAGCTGGGATTTGGCCTGGGTGTCTGTCTCCAGCCTCTCTCCTTGTCCTCAGGTCCATCCGCTGAAGGCACTGCAATCCCACCATTGCTCATACAGCCTCTTGGCTCCGCCATTCAGGAGCTGTGGGACCTTGACCAAGTTTATGTGTTTCTGCTTCCTCATCTGTTGAATGGACCTAAGAAGGTCCCACTGGCCTTCCTCAGGGCTGTTGCAAGAGTTAAGAGGATGCAGACGAAGCTTCTAGCACAGTGGTTATCACCTCATGAGTACTCCATGGTTATTATTGTGATGATTATTGATACTGTTAATTGGCTGAAAGAGTTCTGCTTCTGAGCCAAGACAAATCACAGTAGGTCTTTTCCTCAGTCTTGCTTTTGACATGATTGTTCCTATAGCCACCTTATTTTCTTATTCTTTAAAGAACTTGTCTTTAAAGCCAGAAGGATTTCTGAAATGTTATTTGAACTTCTCAAATACTTAGAAAGCCTCTTCCAGGCAGAATCCTTAGCGACAAGGTGAGGAGAGAAAGATTCACCTCTCAGTCTCATGAGGAGGTCTGACCAGAGGACACTTCCCTCATCTTCCCTTGTGAAGCAGAAACCTAGCACCAATGACCGCTGCATCAGGCTGGTCACCTGGTCCAGATGTGGTCCTGGGACGGCACCCCCCCAGCTGCTGTCCATACCCTTCCCACCCATTTGGATTCCAAGTCCTGCTGACTCAGCCCTGGGACGCATTTGGCTCTCCTGCTACACCCCTTGCCACCACCTTTTGTCTGGACGATCAACTAGCTACTGACTGGCCCCCTGCCAGGGTGCTTTCCTCTCTTAAGAAGCCTGGCGTCCTGGACCAGCCTTCCAGGAACTTGGCCCAAATGTTCCTTCTCAACCTTTTCCCACCTGGTAAAGCAAATTCTAGGCCCTAGGCCCCAGGTCAGGCAGAATGTGTCTACATCCTGCCTCACCTTACTGTTCTACATCTTGGTTCCATAAAAGACCCCACACTAATGCTTCCCAAACATTTGTCCAAGCATCAGACTCACCTACGGTGATTTGTAAAAATGAATGTTCCCAAGCCTGACCCAACTTACTTATCCACCCTCTTGGGGTGGGCCCCAGGAATCTGTATTCGTGAGAGGTTTTCCAAGTGACTGAAGCATGGTCAGGTGTAGAAGTCATTGCCCTAACAGCTCCAGGGAGAGCTGTGCCCAGTCCTCACATTTGCTTTGCCCTCCCGTCTCGTTGTTCACCGTTCTCTCTATCCCGGCTCTGCTTCTAAATTCTCCCCATCCTTCAAGGCCCACATCAAATTTCCTCTCCTCTGGAAAGTTTCTTCTGATTCTACTAGTCAGAAGTATGGTTCTCCCTCGTCTGAACACCGATGGCATACATGTCTCTTCCTCTCTTCCATTTTCTATTTGTTCCACAAACTCTGCCTCCATGCCTCTTCTCTTGTCCCTAGACACAAACCGAAGCTACATCTACACCCAACTGCTCTCCATACGTGCCCCCATCCATTTGGGGATAATAGGAGGAGTACTTGCCTAACAGAAATGTTTTAGGGATTAAAGAGTTATCCACGTAGAGTACTTCAAACTGTGCCATGAAACATTAGCTATCATAATCATCACTGCCATCTGTCATCTTCATTCATGTTTTAATGGCACGTGATTCTGATTGTTTGTGTGCATCTGTTTTCTCCCTTGAGTTCCTGTTGAGAGAAAGGACTGTACCTCATTCATCTTCATACCTTCCATGACCATTGCCACAATTTTGTCTGCCTGTAGGACACAGTATATGCTGTATGGAGGAGTGACATGCTCTGATATGTCTGTCTCTCCTCCTATCATTACTATTGCAACTCACTTTCAGAGAAATTAGCACTGTCAGAATTGGTAACATGTTTATTTGTTGCAGTTATTCAATTTTTATCTGACATTTTCACCAGATTCTAAGTTCCTCGAAGGGAGGAATTTTATCTTCTTAGCCTACTACCGTGCCCCTGTGCCTAGAACACAGTAAACACTCAAAAAAGATTTAAAATCAGTATTAGCAATCTCTAATTAATCCAAAATTGATCCATTAACCTACCAACAGATCTTTTTAAGCTATTTTAATTGTATCAATGCTAATAAATATTAAATACATGAATTGTAACTAAAAATAGTAGATTGGGTTCTGAATATTCGAGACATTAAGGTTAATGAATCCTACTAATCATTAGAACTATTCAGTGATCCTGTCAGAATCTAGATCAATTCGTAGTTCATTGAATTATTACCTGACGTACAAGGCAAGTGCTCAGAGTGTGAGTTCTGCACATACACAGATGGGCTAGTTTGGGAAGTTCCCTCTCATTACCTGTGTGACTGTAGACAAGTAAGTGACTTTATTCTTCTCATCTATAAAAAGGAGATAAGAGTAGACCTACTTCATAGGTTACTGTGCATATAAAATGCTTACTCAGGAAGTTAGTTATGATAATAATGCTGGTTTCCAGATAACATTACCAACTAGCCTAATTAAACTTTTATAGGTTGGATCATGTGCTTCAATTTTCTTATCTATAAAATGGTACACTCGAGTTCTTATTTTATAATAAAAATGATGAGCTGTTTACAAGGGAACAATAATCATGGAAATTTAGGACCCATCCAAGTACATCCTAATCCCTGGCCAGAAATACACTCCCTTTCTAGAAAATAAAACCATCGCAGGCTGTACTTCCTGGAGGAAAGTTGGAGCAGATTGAAATTTTTCCTGATGAAAAAATTATAATGAATAATTTGAGAACCAAGAGAAAGAAAAGTAAATGTATCAACTCAACCACATTCATCTGCCTGCCCATCTAACTGCAGGCCACTGACCTTCTAAGAACTTTGATGACAAGTATTAGACATCATTGTAACCTAACAAAATCAGTGTGTGCACAAAATCACACAATCCAGGGCCCAAGTGTCATTAAACGGGACTACTAATCATAAAGTGACTCAACGTGTAACTCACCGCAGCACATCTCAGAAGCCCCTCCTCTCTGGCCTATGTGATGTTGCTTGGGACCTCCTTCAAGCCCCAGCACCTCGTATGGCCTACAGGCCTTTCTCTTCTCTCCTCCCTATTCACTCCCTGTGTTGACTGATGTAATCCTTCTATCACCACTGCCCCAACATTTTTTCACACATCTCCCTCTTTGCACCTCATAAAAGATCCTGGACCAGAGTTGACAAAAATTCTCCTGTGATGGAGGACTGAATGGGGCTGATGGACTCCAGAGAGAGGACTGGCATTGTCTTCCCAGCATCCTCTGCCCCCTCCCTTACTGACTGTTAAGTGTTTTCCCTCTCTGTCTGCAGATCACTGTAGTGGTTTTACCAACTGACCATGGAAGAGTGTGTGACTCGATTAGTTAAAAGAGGGCCCTTCCTCCTTCATTCTATCACGGTGCCCTGTGCTGCCCCTCATTGGATCCTGCCTTCTCAACCCCACTAGCTGTCCAGGCTACTGACATTATCCAAGTCTAATTCCCAGTCATCCCTTAAGCCTGACGAGCTGTCCGAACTCTTTCCATCAAATGTGCCTATTTAACTCATCCAAGTTGATTTCTGGGTTTTTTTTTTAATACCAATGAATGCAAGCTGATACCTGAAACTCACATATTAATAAATCTTATCAACATTACTGTTTGTAAGACAATGACTACACCCCTGGGCCAATGGACTAGACTCCACCGAGGTAAACAATTGCAACTCTCAGTCAAAAGTTAGACTTCAGGCGCGCCCTGGTGGAGTGCCAGTTGGGAGCAGTCCACATACATCCCAAGCCCCAGGGTGCGTCCTGAGTCTGGTAGAAACAACCAAAATTAGCAACTAAATAAAATGCTGCTTCCTCCTTTTTCTTCCTGGCTGCCTCTGCCCACCTTCATTCCTGCCTGCACCTTTCCTTTAAAAAATAAATAAGTTAACCTTAGCCTTCATTGCATTTGTCTTCTGTCACTTTCTATCATTCCCCCAAGAAAACCACTCAGACATCCACAAAATTCTGAAGATTTCTATGCAAACATTTTGTAAAACCTGTATTCACTTCTAGAGGCTACTCAGGTAATAAAAATAGCAAAGACTCAACATACTGGGCCTCATTTACTGTATGTCTGCAGGTCATTCAGTTTCCCTGAGCTTCATGTATCCATATGCAGATAAGATCAGCTCTTTCTACTTCTCAAGGATGTTGTGAAGCCCAAATAAAAAAAATAAAATAAATAAAAACCTTGAGAATCATTAAATTTGTGGCCCAGGAAAACATGGAAGTCAATCAGGGGCACTAAGTTCTTCCACGGGGTTCTAATTCCCCTTAACTCCCCACTTAGTCAGTCTCCCCATTCTGCCTCCCAGTCATTAACAGCCCATATACTAAAATGGCCTGTCTCAGCTGCCCCTGAAGGTCTGGATAAAATGACCCAATGGATATCAAAGTATCAGTAGTCTCATTCTTTTAAAATACAAATTTTAACTCAGTTTGTCCATTCATTTTTGTCTGGGTGGGTGTGTAGATGACATCTAACTCAGGACCAGGAAGGCAGGGGGTACTCATTGCCATCCGGAAGGAAGACGGGCCCGCTCAGAGTGGGCCCTGGGTTTGTGAGATCAGCAATGGCCTCAGCTCTGTGCTCTCTAATAAAGCTGCAGGCAAATGACTTCCTCACTCTGCACTCTTGAAAGTGAAGGGTAACTTTAGGACGATTTGATTAGCTAGAGATCTTGACCAAAATCTGTAACTATGAATAATTTCTACTCAGATTTCAGTTTAAAAGAAGCAATATTAAGAAGACGAGGAGAAGGTTCCTGGAGGGGAGAGGAACGGAGGTGGAAATGGTAAAGATGTGGTTGGCAGAACAGGTGAGCACGAGGGTCAGTGGGAGACGAGGGGGAGGAGGAGAGTCAGCACTGCCAGGTCACAGGGCTCAAGGGCAGAGCAAGTGCCTCCCAGCACAGCTGCCTTATCTCCTTCCTAGGCACCACCAGCAGACTTTCTTCACGGCACTCTCGCTTGTTAGTAACAGTCACAGCTATCATTTTTGAGTTATCACTCTTGGAGTCCCAAGATGCTCCGCTAAGAACTTTTTAAACCCTTGGAGGGAAGGAGCAACTGGAGTCCATCATATTTATGCTCAAATAGTTACTGGCCCTCTTGAGGGAGTATACGCTCCTCTCCCATTCACCCAAGCAGGGACCAGTGATGACCCTCCCCTCCCCTTCTGCCCCTGAAATGACAGACGCCGGGCTTGGCCTGCCCTCAGCCTGGGCCAGAGCGGAGAAACATGGAGCAGAACTGAAGCCAATCCTCAGTGAACAGGGAGCATGAAACAAAAACTTTGGCGGTGATAGATGAACACAGATGTAGTGTTCGCTGACACTGGAATAAGGGAAATGGAGGCTCAGAGAGAGAAACTGTCCAGAGGAGACACCAGTAGCGTCTTTCTGACACCAATGTCCCTCATCCCTTCAGCCCTGACCTTGAGTGAGTTTAAGTCCTGCTACCTAACAGCCCTGAGTGACAGCAGCACAGGTGTTCCTCCGTATGGTCCCTTTTCCCCCAGTAAGCCTGAGCTATGCACCGTTCGCAGACTCCAATCTTCACTCCCTATAGTTCGATTCCTGTGGAGTCGTACTTTCTCACAGTCAGGACTGCCCTCTGGCAGGCTTCCCCACCTGCATGCCACATGCCTTTCCAATCCTCCATCTGTCCCCCGCGCTCTCGTGTTCTATGCAGTCTCCTCTGCAAAACCGAGTCCCCATCTCTGCTGCCCCTTGGATTTCCACTTACCTGATTAGAAACATAAAAGTCACTTAGCATTTACAGTCTTCACCCTCCATCCATCCACACAGCTTGTTCATTCTTTCCATACAGTTCCAGGCATAACTGCACATTCCATTTCCAGGACTGAATCTTAGAGCATTTCATCCAGAATCCTCTAACCCCAGAAAGGATCAGATCCCTGTGGACATTCTAATAAGCCTGGTCCTTCTCCATAGCAGAGGCAGTGACTTGTGATCGCGGACTGGAAATAGGGTTTCACTCATGTCTCTCTCTCCGATTAAGACTACAGCCTTCACGTGGGCAGCGCTCAGTAGAGGCTAGTGGATGGGTGCATGGAGTTGTTTCTCCCTCTTTGCTTCTTTGTCCTTGTCCCTAACTATCATGTAGGTTTCTGGAAGGATGGAGCTGTGGGGGATGCTACTGAGTCTCTCCTAACCCCAGTGCTTAGTACAAAGCCAGGAGCACACGAGGTGCTGGATTAATAAGGGCAGAGTACTGCTGTGTCCCTGTCAAGTGTTCGGATATGGTCTTTGTTTGAGGAATGGCAAGTATCACTGCCAAGTGGCCAGTCAGGCAACCAGGAACCCTCTAACATATCGTCAGTGTTTCCTCAGCGGCCCACCAGGCTGGCGAGTCTCCTTCCTCTGCCTCCTGATACGGCAGTAATTAGAAACAGCAGTCCCCACCACGTCGCAGTCCCCCGAGCAGCCTGCTGGATGCGCCGAACACATGTAGCTGCGAGACCACCTGCCGGGAAGAGAATAGAAGAATCATTTGCTGAACATGGCAGGGGTGATGGCTAAGGGGATGAGCCACTGCATAGAAAATAGCTGCCCATCTTCCCCAAAGCCCTAAATAATCTCTCTACTTGAAAAAAAAAAAAAAGAAAAGGAGGGAAAAAAACACACAATTAATTTTTCATGTCGATCATCCCACTTGGAAGCTTAAGGAAGGCCTGTGCATACTAAGAGCCAAACTTGAGATGCTACAGTCCTTCGGCTTAAACTAAGCCAAGGAGAGGGAAGGAAAACAGGAGAACCCAGTGGCTCTCGCTGGTCCCTCAGGGCCAGGGAGTGACAGAATGGAGGGAGCCTGCTTCCTTCTTCTCGCTTGTCTTTTTCTTTTCTTCCAGTTGTTTTATTTTATTATTTTTAAATTCTATTCTATTTTTAATATTATAAATGTTTCAGGTGTGCATCATCATAAATCAACATCTGTATATAATATACGATGTTTATCACCAACAGTTCAATTCGTACCTTCACCAAATAATTCTTCTCTCTTGTCTTGAAGGTCTCGCTTCAGGCCCTGACATGGTCACGTTTGCACCTACATTTGTCGTAACAACATGGGGGGCAGGAAGGCAGACTTGTCCTCATTTTCTACAGGAGGAAACTGAGGCACAGGCTGGGCCCCTCGGCCAAGGTCACCTGGCCAAGGGAAGGCTGAGCAGGATTCCGAGCTCAGCGCCCACTCCCACACGCCACGGGCCTGTTTCCCCACAGGTATTTAGGGAGATGCTGGGTGACCATCTGTCGGAGATAATGTAACAGGCCCACCATCACTCCGGCCCAGCGGCCCAATCCATATTTTTCTGAGCAACATTAACTGTTGACTCTCCCTAACCGCCAGCCAGGAAGAGCAGCCAGTCAGGAGCTGGAAGAATGTAGCTGACTCTCCTCTATTCACCCCGATGACCAGCCCTGCTATGAGACATGTTTGTGGAGACCAGAGACTGTAAGCAGCAGCCCCGAGGCACACGCCTCTGGCTTGCACCCCTCTTCCACGCACCGGCTGTGTGACCGGGGGCAAATGGCCAAGCCTCTCTGTGCTCATATCTCGGGCTGCTGCATCAGTACCGCACGCCGGTGCCTTAAAATGACAGAAGTGTGTTCTCGACAGTTCACAGGCCAGAAGTCTGCAATCGAGGTAGCAGTTGGGGTTTGGTTCTCTCAGTTCCTCAGAAAGGTCCAGCCTTACTGACATCGTGACAGCGGACTTCTAGCCTCCAGAACTGTCAGAGAAATTGCTGTTGTTTTATCCCACCCTACAGTGTGCCCTCATCATAACTAGCCTTTTCTACACCAACTGTATTTCTAAATAAGGTCATATTCTGAGGGACTGGAGGCTAGGGCTTCAATATATTTTTTGGTGGGGGAAGCCAATTCAGTTCCTAAGTATCTCTGATTCTGTTTCCCCTAAAGGAAGAGAATAAAGCACATACACTGGAAGAGGTTGGTGAAGGTTAGGTCATTTCGAACATGAAAAGGACTCAGGACCTGGTATCCTATGAGTGTTCCTCAGTGCTATTTGTGATGAGTAATGTCATTATCATCATGGAAGGGATGGAAGCATACGTTTTTCTCTGGGGTGGTAGCTGAACAAACTCCATTTTTATGTTGAAACAAGCTCTTTCCCCAAACAAGTCAAACATTCAGTAGCTAGAACTCTTAGTTGCATATACGAGGTCTATTGCAGCCAGCATTAGCAGAAAGGGAGGCGTCAGGGGAAGGGAGAAGAGATAACTTCTGGAACAAAAGCAAGAATTCTGGAAAAGCTGGAACCCCCAGGTCCGAAGTGCCACAGGGATTCAGAAAGCCTGTATCTAGTTTTTCTCTCTGCTTCACTCCTTCCCCATCTGGGTGCAAATCCTTATGACCTGTGCGTTAGGACACCTGACTTCCTTGTTGATATGAGAATAAAATGAGTCCCTATATGTCAAGCGCTTAGCATGGCACAGAGGAGCAGTTACCACGTGAGTGTTAGCTGAGACTATTCTCTCTGATTTACCACCCCCACCCCCCACGCCATGCTGTTCTGGCCCCATGGTGGAAAGCAGCTACTGATCGCTCAGAGATGTCCAAATCCTCCCCTCGAGAGAACAATCCAGACTGTGGCTGAATGTCTTTGTGGAAACCTGAGTTACTGGAGACGTGTCCCTGGCTAGCCTGGTTGAGAAGCCTGTCCTTGTGGCCATCTGGCAGCCTGGTCTGTGTCCAAGGCTGTTTCTTCCCTTTTCCAAATTCCCTTTTCTGCTGGAGAGGCTGCCACCTATCAGGGGTATGTTTGTTCCTAAGTTTTCCACAGAAGCCACATCATCTCTTCTCTACCTTCACCGGCTTCCTGACACCGAGATAAAGACCCCATGTGTTACCCAGGTTACAAGATCTTCCCAGATCAGCCCCGTGCTTCTCAACCTTTCCCAGACTCTCTCAGCCTCGCCAGATAGGCTGATTCTTTCTGTTTCTTGAGTATATCAAGCTTGTGGGCTTCTCAGGACCTTTGCGCGTGCCCTTCCTGCCGTCTAGAATGTCTTTCCCTAAGAGTCCCATGTGACCTTTCTTACTATTCAGGTTCTTTGCTCAAGTGCCAGTCACCTCCCCAGAGACCTTCCCTGACCTCACCAATGGCTGCTCCTGTCACCACCTCTAGTCAGACTCTGCCGTCACCCGATTGTCATTTCCACACAGCAGTGATCAATATCTGCTTGTTCTTGACCTGTTTATGGACTTACTTCCTTTTACTCTACTCCCCACAGAACGTAAGCCTGCTGCAGTAAAGACTTAATTCATCTCATTCACCTGCTCTAACCCATGCCCAGAGTAAAGTGTGATGTACATAAATACCAATACATGTTGCTGGAATGAACAAATCTAGGGCAAAATCAGTTGTGAATCTAGTATCCCCTGAATGGTTGAGTGGGAAGTTTCTCTTTGCTTTGGATAAAGTCATTAGCAACCCTGTCTTATCATGCACCACCCACCCCAGCCCACCCCGCAAGACTTGGCAGGCTCCACCCCACCGTTAGCCTCTCAGACGCCCCACACTACGCAAGCCTATTAACTGTCTTTTGGAAATTTTGTTGTAGGCTTTTTCCCCCATTGCCCTGATCTTGCTTATGTTACCCAATTTCCAGTAGTAGAGTTCTTTAGTTACAATCCTAAATATTAGTAATGACATTTTGAAGACCTAAACCAAGCTCGTCTTTCCAGTCCTGAAGTTTATTGTCTAATTTTATTATCACCCAGGGATGTGTGATGATTTATTTGTTTACGTAGATTCAGATTATTCCTATATTCCTATATTCCTATATTCCTGCTCTAGAATGGCCATTCTTTTTCTATCGCCTTAATTGTATTACTAGATATCTTGATTTTTTAATGCGATTGGCCTGGGGATATACTGATGTGTTTCCACATCCTCACACATACTTTAATATATTGTAAGTCATGTCAACTCATTATATCTGTGTATAATGAAGAAAAGATCATGGGTTACTCTCTTGGGAAGAAAAACTAAGCCAAGAGCGTTTTTCTGCATTCTAAAATGCACATGCCCAGGCTTCAGAAATGCCCGCTTCCTGCTTATCCCCACATGATGGGCCTCTCCTAGTACCCTCAAGAGAAAGAAGACAAAGTAGAAATCTCCTCAGCTATCAAAGTGGTGCTGAGCAGCACAGTGACCTGAAGTGCCTGGGTTTCTCAGAAAGAGTTTTACAAAACTTTCTAATTACGAATGTTAATTGGTCTCTGGTCCTCACAGCACGCAGGGAAGAACAGTCTGTGGAATGACATTGCCTCCGTCTCTCTAGCTTGCTTCCCTTAGCTGGTTGGTGGAGCTTGGTTTCTATCAGTTCGATTGTTTAATGTTTCCTCTCCATGACCCCACAAGTTGCTGAGTAATCCATCTGCAAAATGAGGGAATTGAGCTGAGGTTGGATTACTGTTATCTACTAGGAGACCCAGGCAGCATCTTAAATCACATGGAGAAGATTTTATGACTTGGAAAGAAGACAATGCAAACCACTTTTAGCCTGCTGCTTCCTATTAGGAAGAAAATGAAGTAATTACTAGGGAGAAATAGACTTCCACTAGAGTACTGGAAGGCTCCTACTCACCATCAGGGTTCCTTCTGGAACTTCTGAAGTTGCCCTGTCCCTGTGAATGTTCCTTCAGCTACTGGGCCCCTTGAAGAGTGTGGCTCTGGGGGACTCAGTCTGGAGATCGTGGGATGAGACATCGCAGGTAGGAGTCACTTTCCTGAATTATATGCAGGAATGGATGGTGTCCCAGGCAGACCCCTCATTTCAGTAGAGAAGACTCAGGGCAGCTTAGTCTGACCTGAAATTAATTCCCCTCTTTAATGAATCGCCCAGGGGACTTCTCATTTCCAATTTTCCTTCTAGTTTTATGGTTTTCTTTAAATTCCCTTCCCTTCATTGTTTTCTCAGTCCCTCCTGGGTCCAGAGCTGGGGAAATTGTTTCTTCTGCTGAAACCTCCTGGTTTATGGTCATTGGTACTGAAGCTTCCCCGTGGCTCCTGGGTTCCTGATCATTTTCTTCCTAATAGGAAGCAGCAGGTTTAGAGTGGTTTGCATTGTCTTCTTTCCAGGTCATAAAATTTTCCTCCAAGTGATGTAAGAGCCTCTAAGATGCTGCCTGGGTCTCCCAGTAGATAACAGCAGTTAAATCCCTGTGAGTTTCTGCTATTAAATTCCGTGTTTATGGTGACCTGTGACCTCAGCAGCCAAACTATCACAAGCTGGCTGGGTGAAATTTTCAGAAGTCTTAAAAAATCTAGTTCTCACCATATACCAAAGAGGTGTTGATTAATATGAGTAACTTTCAGTCAGTGAAGAAGATAAAGGTCACATAGGTCTGTGCAGCTGACCCAGGGCCCCTTTGTGAAGCCCAAAGACAAATCGTTTCTGTTGTGCAGCAACTGCAGAAGGAAAGGGAAGAGTTGTGTTCTTTCCTCCTTGTCCTTGTGTATTTGGAGGCAACTTCCTTTGTCCTATACCCCACACACATCCACACGCATGAGAATACAGAGACTGCAAATTGTGCTTTCTGTTTTATCCAACCCTAAAGAAAGATAAAGATACAGATGCACCACTTTTTATTTGAAGAGCACCCTCCTTCATTGAATGCGATGAATTACAAAGCGGCCATTTCTAATTCAGGAGAGGAGAGCTGTTTCTAAAAATGGAAAAACCGAGACACAGAAGATAAAACTGCCCAAGATCACCTTAGGTGTCAGGGGTAGAATAAAAACTGGTCTGGGGACCTCCCAGGACCATGCTGTGTGGCCCAGGCCACAGTGAGGGTGCTCTGAGAGGTCACCGCAGGATTGGCAGGCGTTGGGGGACAGCCAGTCGTGAGAGATGGCCTGGGATTGTGCATGGCTTTGCATTTTCTCAGGGCTCGCAGGGCTCACAGGCACTTTCCCTAGCACTGGTTTACATTGTCCATTTCCAAGATTTAGTCAGAGAATCTGGTGTGGAATGAACTGGCCAAGCATCACCCAAACTTGGTTCACAAGGCTGAACTCATAATGACACCACACAGGTTACCAGAGGGGCCCAAACCAGGACACCTAACATGGGCAGAGAGGAACAGCATGACTGCTTATGTAAGCTATAACATAAACTGCAAAGAAATTTAATTTGTTTTCTGGTTTTGGCAGCCACTAAAAGACGTTTAACAAAATATTTAACATGGAATTTTTTCCATGTGGAATCCTAAGAGACTTATTTTCTGATGTAGCTATTCATTCCTCAACAGTGAAAACACAACTTATGTAAATACAACCTAATATCCATAATTAAAATGGAGTAAAATGTTGATTTTTTAGAACTGCCCTTTTAGTGTGTGTAAGCAATGTGTAATGGTGTATGCAAAATAGACTTGTGCTCCCTTTTGTCAAAACTTTCCATCACCGTTGTATAATGAATGGTAGAAAGTGAGGGCGGTCAGTGTAGTGATGCGAATCTAGACTTTGGAGTCAGTCTCCTGAGGTCAAATCCCAATTCTGTTACTTATTAGTTATGGAACCCTGGGCCATAATGTGGCCTCTCTGAATCTCATTTTTGTTTTCTGTAAAATGACAATAATCATCCTCTACTCTACAGAGTGGCGGCTTAAGTGAGTTAATTTATGTGACTCTCTTAGTTCTATGCCTACCACATTACACGCACTTGAGAAACAGGACAGATTATCATGAAGAGAATGTGACAAATTTCAAATATGCCCATGCAAATCGTGATGGGGGTGGAGGGCAGGGAAGGGAGACTGTGGAGGAAAGAGGGAAAGGTCACTAGACAGGCTAGGCTCTGCAGCTGGCAGAGTGGGAAAGTCGCCTAGGCAATGGAAACAATGCAGGAGAGGGATGGGTGTTGATTTAGAAGACAGTACCAGGCGGTAGAGTTCGAGGGACAGGCTGTTGTATGCCTTGAAGGTCATGAACTATGAGGAGTCTCTAATTGTTTAAAAGTGAGACAGAAAGAAAATGTCTATAGCTGCTTCAGACCATGGCAGCCCTTCACAGCTGCCACAATATTTGTGTGGCATCTTGGCTAAAACGAAATATTTGGAACACTCTTCTCCACTTAGGACTATAGGCTGCTCTTTCCTCTGGAGCTCATCCTAGGGCCTGCTCCCTGCACCAGGTCACAAAGGACCCGTCAGCTCCCTTCCTCAGCTCTGTTGAAATGTTTAATCACAGTGTTAATCTTGTATGGTTGGAGCTGGATGTCTGCAGGTCCTCCTGTTAGAGGGTTTTCTGAGTTGGAACAGAATCTATTCCATCCTAGTCTCTAAGTGAGGCAGGGCCTTAGGTCTAGGGAGGTTCAGCCCTCAGTAGTTGGAGCAGGTCACGGAAGGCTGTCTCCACTAGGTAAGACGTCTTGATTGCTCGCTTCTTACTCAAAAAAAAAAAAAAGAAAGGGACATAACTGATTTTGGCCAGAGTCCACCTTCTAAATCTCCTTTCGCAATAGGAACAACTTTGGCAGTAGAACCAGAACATTAAAGGTTCATCATCTATGGCTCCCTTCCTTGGAGGAAGTTTACATTGATCTGCTCACTTTCGCCTTTGGTACTCTCGTTTTCTAGACTCCATGAATTCAAGTCTTCTTTCTTTAGCTCTGTTAATATTTTTCATCACTCTGGCATCTAGTTAGTGGACCTGAGATCTAAGAGAACTTTCTGCATATTACTGTGCTATTCTCTTATATATTCATTTCAAATTTTAAACTCTCCATGGAAAACTATTTTCACTCTTTTAAATATTTCAGAGAAGAGCTTGCTGTAGTAGCCCCCACCGCAGTGCTATCGGCCGGACTAGATGGAGCAGAACTAAGAGAAGGCTGCAGCCTTGGTGGAGGAGGACCAGAACCAGAGCTGAAAAAAAGGCCTCGAGGAAAAAGCGAAAAGAAATCTGCAAAATGAGTTGACATGGGGAAGAGAAAACTAAAGGAAGCCCTTAAGTCAGATAAGAAACTAGGCAAAAAGAAATGATTTTATGACAGATACAAGATATGTTTTAGTATCATTTTGCTAAGAGAAAACCAGTCTTCAATCCTCTGCCTGCTCACCAAGTAGAAACCAGGCTGTGCCTCCATTTCTGAATGACTTAAGAATAATGTTCTGACCAACCTACCATCAATGAGTTCCTGGCAGGCTGAGGGGCCAAAGGGTTGCTTTTCTTGAGGGTTTTTTAAAATGGGAGATGCTTCACAAAATTTGAGATGAAACATTGAGCATTGTCAGTGAACTCCAGGAATTGCCTACAGATTCTTGCTTATCCCAGCACCTCCAGCTGCTTTAGAATCATCTGGGTACCTGGAATCAACAGTCCTTAGTCTACAGTCTCCGCATTTGGCCTCGAAAAAAATGCGGATTTTCAGACTGATACTATTTGGAGTGAGATTAAAAGATGTCAGATCAGAGAGTGGATTACTGTTATCCAGGTACATGATGAAAAGGATGCCAAGAAAGTCATGTATGGCCTGTCTGTCCATCGATGCTGGAAATGTCAGAGGCTTTTCTCAGTCCAGCTGTTTGACAAGGTTCATCCAGAAGACCGACAGTCATCGATCTCCTTCCCTCGTCCCCCTAGAGTGCTAGGGTGGTGGGAGCATACAGGCTAAGCTTTGTGAAGATCGAAAATCTCTTCTAGGAGCTAAGGCCACATGAAGGGTGGATGGTCTATGTGGCAATTAAACTGAGGCCAACATCATCTTGACTGAGCCAAAACTGCCCAATAAAGTCCATGTGTTCCCCTGAGTCGTGTGGGTGTCCCAAGGGCCCCCTGATACAAACTAGTCTGACCTTTAAGGACACTCAGGCCCAGTATATAAACATACCTTCTTGGCAGAAACAATAGCCCAGGAACCAAGTCTGTTATGTGGACGACTCCACCTATGCTTTAATTTCCCACCTATGCAATGAGGATAATATACTCCACAAGCTTATTTCAAGGATGAAATGAGATAGTATATCACAAGTGCTTCAAACAGTGTCTGATACATTCCTTAATTGTCACTCTTTAAATAGCTCTCAGTAAATTCATGTCAATGATGATGAAGATGGGAAGAAGGGAGAGGGATATGTTTCTCGATGACAACTGAATTGAAATTCCCTATGAGAATTGTCTTTTAGAATTTAATAGGAAAAAAAAATGTTTTCTCAAAGAGAAACTAACACAAATGTAATTTTTTTGTCTTGTATTCAGTATTCTCAAATCCTCAGTTGTTACTAAGTTAACCCTCATGGTGAGAATATTTACTTTTTTCTTCTGTTGGTCTTGATTTTCTATTTTATTAGTCTTGTCTCTTATACCCTTTATTGTAAGTTGCCTGAAACTCCTGTTGGATGAGGTGGGATATAAACGATAAAATAAAAATAAAGAGAAGACACTCCATAAAAGTTTGCTGAATTTATTGAATTGGTGAGTCTTTCCACATAAGCCAAACTGCTTCTGAAAAACGAGTAAGCACAAGAGAGAGCAATAACAGAAAAACATTTTTCTTATTTTCCTGTTTATGTATCAAAATTCTACCTTAGAGAGCAATCTCATTTCTCTTATTTCCCATAGCCATAATGTAAATCCCCTTCACCCTTGTGTGCAGATCAGAGATCTGTGTGAGCGCAGACACTCCAAGAGGCTGATGTACATGTTATATACCATCTGTTCTTCCTCTTTTCCTGGCAAGAACCATTTCTAGCTGGAGTAGGCAACTTCCACAGCTATGTGCAGCCCCATCTGCTATTATCCTTCCACCACAGCCCTGCCTTGCCTCATGGAGGAAAAAAAGAAAAATAGAAAAGCACACCTGTATCCTCAAGGATCAAAGAGATCTCATTTGAAGTCATTCTTGAGGTTGCTATGGTGATGGGCAATTCTGACCAGCAGGGTGCAGGAGCTGCTGGTGCTCAGGAAAGTGTGGAGTGGCAGAGTCATGGATGGACAGGCGTACAGAAAACACCAGCATGCCTCCTGGTTTGAGATAATGACTGACTCATTCAGCCCACTCTCCACACTCCTGCAATGCCTTTCTGACGGAAAGTCAGCCTACTCTCCACACTCAAATTAAACCCCAGCTGACCCTTCTCACCCCCCACCCCACCCCCAGCATGCTCCAGACCCTTGGTGGAGTCCTTTCTCTGTTACACTCAGATGGGTCCCACCAGGATGCGAAAATTTACTTCTGAGGGCTCTGCGTTCAGCGGATTCGGAAAAGACCGCTTTCTCTTCTGATGGATGCCTGGGGAGCTGCCTTCCTACTGCAAAGCCAAAGCTATCAACTTCAGAGCCTGGTCCATGCAGGCCTGGCTTTCCGCTGTCTGCAGAGCGGTAATGGGGCCTCTTAGACCAACATGGCTCCATCTAACTGCATGCTGAGGACATCCTACTTCGAAGCTTTTCCTCCCTGTGCTTGTCCAGGCTTCTTTACGCACTTATGCCTGTTACACAAGTGTGGATTTTTGTTGTTTTGCAAAAAGTTTGTTAAACCCATTAGAGAAAATTATCAGGGTCTAAACGCTGAGTTTATCGCGGTCAGTCATTTGTTCTGGCAAACTGGCGGGGTGAGCAACACACCAGCAACAGAAGGGAGACAGACTGCCTGAAGCCCAGGGCCCTGGAGCCCGTGAAAACTGAAGGTTGGTGGCACCAGTCCCTGCCCCTTCTTCTGAAGAACTCACCTTCAAAGTTGGGAAGTTAAGTTCCTTTCTTCCAGTCTCATTTGAATGTAGGAATGGCTATGTGACACCACTCTGACCAATTATATCTGCTGCACTCTTTTAGAAGGCTTTTGTTTTTCCAATAAGAGAAGAGCCCCCACTGTGCTCCTCTGCCTGCTTCCTTCCTTGAATGAAGACTTGCTGGCATGAGCAGTCATGTTATAAACAGGGGTGGAGTGCCCAGAGGTCCCCGGGGTTTATCCCTGACACCACAGAGCCTCTGAACGAACCCCAGCAGCTTTGTGTCTCCAGACATCTTGTTTGAGAGAAAAAACAATGTTTATTTAAGCATCTGTAGTCAGACTTTTCTAGAGGCAGCCGAGTGACTGCCTCATGATATCGGCTCTCTCATTTTCATACTGACTCCTAAAATGCAAAAATCTAGGGAGAAGCCCACACGGAAGCCAAAAAAGGGTCACTTCACTGGAAATTTTTAACTCAGGGCTATCGCATCGAGATGAGTTGACAATGCCCAGTGGTGTTCCATGAAACGTTTCTGCTGTGTCTCACTGTTGGCTTGATTAGGATTTTCTCAGAGCTTCAGAAGTTATGTTCTGTGCTATGACAAATGGAGCAATATGCCTCTTTCTTCTGACCAAAGCATTCAGAGAGAGAGGAGAGAAGGCGAGGCCGGGACGCTAGCACAGCAGAATGACAGAACCGCTTAGCCCCATAATTTGCTGCAGGCCTGGATGAAAGCCCTCATTGGTAAGAAAATTCCTAAATGGAACAAGGAAACAGGACCCTAATTTCCTTTTCCTTTTTAGATGACAAGCTCCAATCCCAACAACTCAGTCTGCTTTGGTGTTGAGACATTTTCCACAAAGAAGGAAACTGAGGATGGGGCAAGGTAAGTACAGCTGCCAAACATGACCGTGGCAGGTTGACAAGATTCGTCCAAACCACCTCCATCTCTTTTGTGTTCATCAGTCACGTTGACAAACTTTCCGATATCTCTGTCCTGCACACTGTATTCTGGATCCATAGTTCGTTCAAAGATAGGGGTCATTTTCTCCAAGAAAACAGGGGATCCCAGCACTCACATCTTCCTTCACCTCACTCCTTTGCCACACCCCCAGACCATGCAAGAATAAAGTGAGTCAGTCCCCCAGATCTCTGTCTCCTCATCACTTTCCTCTTTCTCCAAAGGCTCTCGTTCACTTTTCTTTAAGGCTCTTTCTTTCTCTAAAGTTGTGTAGTTTCCTCTGGGGATTTTTTTTCCAGATTTATTGCCCCCTAGCTGATCCAAGGTTCTGAGTGAAATCTGAGAAGACACAGACCACCCGAATGTCCTTTGTCCCCAAGTCAGAACAAAAATATTTTCACACATTATTATCAGCCACCATCCTGTGCTTTAGACAAAGAAGACTTGATACCTTGGGCCCTGAGAGCTGGAAAGTCTGAGACCTGGGTCACTGGGCTCACCCCTCACAGAGGATCCGGTGAGAGTGGCTATCAGAAGGGCTCCAGAGTTTGTACCATCTCTGGATAAAGGAAATAGTTCTCTGACCTGTTCATATAAGAAAAACAAAACTTTTCTAGTATTTTCTAATATATCAGTGAGAGATATTAATCTATACTTCATTTAACAAAACATTGAATGACTACTGTAATAGCGATTGGGACACCCACCTTGCTCTAAGTAGCTCACATCAGGGGGACAGAGGAATAAAGACATCATAATATAGAAGAGGAAGCTCATGTAAGCTTCACGAATACTAAGCAGAAGTTAACTAACCAACAGAAGACACACAGAAGAGAAGGGATAGAGGGACATAGTCCTTGTCTAAGGGACACTGACTAGAGAGCGGTCCTGTGGGAGAGGAAGTCCCCAGGAGGTACTGGGTGAGGGAGCGAGAAGCACCGTTTCCCTGCCCAGAATGTGTGGGAACAGGGTCCATCTCTACCAACACTAGGGCTTCACATACTTGCAGCCCAGAAAACCGGAATTTCTTTTCATGTAGAGCAAGCCACCTATAAGATGAGCAAAGCCCATCTAACCCAAATTCATGTGTCTTCACTCTGCCACTTTCAAACTATCCTGAGGAGAATCCCTGTGGTGCCAACTTGGGAAACTCTAAGTTTATAAAAGAAGATACCTCGATGAAGTGGAGAATTCTATCAGTAGACTCATACATCTCTGCAATCATTTCTTTAATAGTTGAATGGTCAGACTCCATTGTGTTGATGTGCTGTTCATTCTTTAAACCGCTTGTCTGCTGATGGTCATTTGGTTGTTTATTATTCATGATGCTGTGAGGAACAGCAGCTAAAGAAATTTCAAGCAGTATATGATATATTCAAATGAATCACCTGAAGTTGTACTTTTCCATAGTTGTAACTCCCACTGATTCTGCACAGATGTAGCCAGTTCCCCACCTCTCACCGGTAATTTCTTTCACTGACAGTGCACCCTGGGGGAGCAGCAGTTAGGTCAGCTGCCTCCTACACAGTCCACATACAGCCCACGGGCCTGATCTCATACATTATGTTCCGGGGGCAAGGACAACAACCAGGATAAACAACTAAACAAAAATAAATAAAAGTGCTGCTTCTTCTCTCTTCCTGACTACCTGCCTCTACATTTCCTTAAAAAACCTTTTTTTTTTTTCCACTGTCTTTTATACTTTCTGCTTTGAAAGGCAGAAGAACCACCTCTCAATGTTATTTGCATGTTTTAATATTTGGTGAACTGGGCCATTCTTTTCCAGAGCTATCTTACCCTTGTTTCTCTTCTTTAGTTCCACTTCTGTGAAGTGGGGTGCATTGGTCTGCATTCTCCAGAGAAGCAGAGATTTTTTCTTTTTTTTTTTTTAGAGAGAGAAAGATGTATTTTTCAGAGAGAGAGAGAGAGATAGATTGATTGCTATATGGAATTGGCTGACATGACTATGGAGAAATCCGCAGATCTGCAGTTGGCAAGCTGGAGCCCCCAAAACGCAGATGGTAGAAGTTTCAGTGCACACAGCACACAGTCTGAAGGCAGGGAAACACAGATGTCCCAGCTTGAAGACAGATAGAATTCTTTCTCACTCAGCCTTTTATTCTATTTAGACCTTAGAAAGATTGAACGAGGCCCAACCACATTGGGGAGGAAAATCTGCTTTACTCAATGCAAATCCTGATATCATCTAGAAATACTCTTACAGACATAGCAGAAATGCTGTATAATCAGATATCTAGACATTCCATGGCCCCATCAGGTTGACACATAAAACTAACCAACACATGGGAGTAATCATCATTCCTATAAAAGGAAGTGTCGTTGGGAGAATTAAGTAACACAGGTAAAATTTTTAGAATGGTGCCCAGCACATAGCAGGTATACAACAAAATATTTAAGAAATAAAATTCATCTGGGAAAGTCATACTGTATCAAAAAAGAAGATTCTATTAAAAACATTAAATCCGGCTTTTAACCTCTTGAAAGATTATTTTACATTTTGAGATTGCTTTAATGGCGTTGCCGTTTCACAATGACATGATCCATCAGTCAGTCTAGGCCTGCTCTGGAGAGCAAGTGTGCCTTAACATAGGAGGTCAGTGTGTGTGATGGGAAGGTGCCCACGGTAAGACCAGCTGTGTGGCTAGGAGGGTCTTCCCACCCCTTTGGGGAATCACTGTGGTGAATTCCTGTTCATTTACTAACCAATTGTTCTAGTTAAAAATTCCAAGGGAGATTTTCTTCTAAGTGCAAAATAGGCCCATTCACTAAATGAATTCACTTGAACAGCAATGTTGTGAAGAAGACCATATGGATTCTGGCTTTTCATCACAGACTAGGTTCTATTTCTTAAAGAAAGAGAAAGGAGGAAAAGGAAGAAAGGAGAGTGTCCACCAGTCAGGATCCCCAGTGATTTAATGGCTCTCAATTCCCAGAAATGATAATAAGAAAACAAAAGATTACAGCACCAATTTCTCCAGAATGGCCCTGCTTCTTCGGGAAAGGTCTGAGACACACGGGGATATATAGTCTTTGAACTCGAAAAGGTATTTAGGATCTGGGTCTCTGTTAAAAATGTCCTGTGATTTCCAGTTTCCAGGCATCTAAATTAAAATTCAAAATTTTAAAAGGTTTCTACTTCCCATGGAATCTGGCCCTGCCTCTCCTAAGTCGCCTCCCAGATTTGGGGAGGAAATCTCACACAGGTCACATTCTCGACCGCCTCAACAGCTCTCTGCCTGGGGACCCTGCACGGGGTTGCTGGAATGTGATGTCTAACTGCTGGCTCATTCAACTGGTCCCAGAGTGAAGCGACTTCTCTTTCTTCTCTGTGACACCTGGGACTCTACATGACACCTACCCACATTCTCAGAGAAGAGGGACACCGTTTCAGGTATTTCAAAGAGAAGAATTTTTAAATGGAGCACCTACAGATATTTTATTATCGTTTCACATATTTATTATTAAATTCAATATTTTTATATTACTCAGCCCTAGTCTCATTCTCCAACATCAGAGCTGAGACTAGGCTGAATCACAGGGAGTTATCCTCCAGCATTTATTTTGAATAATGTGACTGTTCATTGAGAGAAAGGAGAAAATTAGAGAACTGTAAGAAGGGAAAGTTCAGGAGGGAGAGGTTTGGGCAGTTGGGAAGTTAAAGAATTTATAGTCTAGGTGGGGAAAGCACGTCAGGGGTCCCCAAGACCAAGCCAGTTTTCATGATTTGCTGAGAAGACTCACCTGATTCAGTATTTAGTCAAATTCATGGCTAAGATTCATTATAATGAAAGATTACAAAGTGAAATTAGCAAAGTGATACCAAGCATGAGAACTATCTCTATGAAGTCATGCAGGACACACTTCATTCCCCCAGCACTAAATTGTCACATGTGTGATGTGATTCAGGGAATCTCGTTAGAGACGCAATGCCCAGGGTTTTCACTGGGGACCAATTATAGGCAGAGGGTGCCTAGCTTGACCCTATATTCCAGACTTCCGAAAAGAAAGCAGCTGCTGAGTATAACCCACGTTGTTTGCACATTTCGAGGCCCAGGGAGTCAATCCTAATAAGCAAGGGAAGTGGAAATCCTCCTGAAAGCCAGTACCCAAGGCTGGCCTTGCAGGCAGGTTTACAAAAGGTGCCGTCTCAAGCCTGCTGTGTTAAGTCTGTGCATACTTCTCTGCATCTGCTCAGTGCCCCCTGCAACACTGCTCCCCAATCAGAGTCCCACTGTGGGCTGAGACCACTGTTGGGAGCCTCAGATAAGGGCGAACATGTTTACATACACAGGTATTTCAAGTGGCCTTCGCTTCCTGGAGTATCAGAGCTTCTAACAAGATTTCTTTGTCCCCACGCTCCCACCCCATTTTCTTCCTGCCGCATTCCTCTTTTCCACACCCTGTGGAGTCAGGCACACGGACCGGGTTGGTTTTATGCTCTGCCTGGATTTTGAAATTGAATGTGGAAGCGCCCTGGCCACTCCCTTCTCCAGAGGAGGTAGAGATCATTCATCTGGTGGATGGGCAGCTCAGGACACATGAATGGGCCACCGATACCACAGAGAGTGGAGTTGCAAATAGGGTCAGCAGGAAGGACTCGGAGTTGAGGGCATATCTGGAAATCACAGCTAGACACATAAGGGAGAGAGTGACTCCCTAGTCTCTTCTCTCTGCTCTTGGCTAATCGTGAGGCTCCAAACTTCATCTTTACAAAGTGGAGGTGATAAACTTCACCTCCCTTGTGCTTGTTGGGATGATTAAAGTATCTTGAAATGCTCAAGATAAACTGCTAGTTTTCTTGTCTTTCATGTTTGCTCTGTTCTAAAGGGCACCAAACCATTCCAGGATCTCTCAGTAGCTAAATTCCACCTGTAAGAGCATTGGAAAGACAGTTCTGTTGTGTAAACAATAACCCTGACTCACCCTCCCAGCATGGATTTTCGACCCAGACAAGGTCTGTTTGCTCAGCAAGAAAAGGCTCTAACCAAAATCCCAGCGTCCCAGTAAGCAGAGAGAAAGAAAAAAAAGTTGAAGTAAGTTGAAGTTGAGAGTCGATCATAATCAACAAATATTTCCTACAGCTCTAGATCTGGGACAGGTACAGTGGGGACTATAAGAGAAGTGGGTGTCAGCTCCCAGAGACTTGGATTTCCATGAAGAAAAGAAGCTTCAGATGTGTGAGGTAATAAGATGCTTGTACAGTATCAAATAAAATCAAAAGCTATGTTACAGACTCTGTAGTGTGCTGAAGGCACAGTTAGGAAAGGGACAAAATGCTGGCTGCTCAGCAGCCCCTAAGATAGTCCCTAACATCCCCCGCTCCTGGTATTCAAACCCTTGACAATTTCCTCCCTTGTGCCTGGACTAAACGTTCTAATACACAGAACACTGCAGAAGTGATGGGACATCACTTGCAAGATTAGGTTATACGAAGACCGCAGCTTCCATCTTGGGTGTTTATTTTTCCTTTCACACTCACTTGCTCTAAGGTAAGCCAGTTGCCATGTTGCAAAATGAGGAAAGGCTCGCAGCAAAGTACCTGAGGCAGGCCCTTGCCAGTGACCAGCAAAGGACTGAATGTTGTCAGTGACTGTGTGAGTGAACTTGGAAGTGGTTCCCCTGTTGAGATGAGGAGCCAGCCCTGGCTGACAGTATTCAACCTTAGGAGAGACCTTGAATCAGAGGCACCTTCCTAAATTACACCTGGATTCCTGACTCATTGAAACTCTGGGATAGTGTTTGCTTTTTCTTTTTATATTTTTTTGCAAGATTTTTCTTTTTAATGAAAACATGGAAAGTTTACATATAATTGTGAATTCCATTGTGGCACTAACTATAAAGGGGTTGAGTACTCTAAAATGTACCCTGGGAAGGAGAGCTAAGTATTGAAGGAAGGAATATATTGAAAAGAGGGAACCTCTCCCTACAGTTGGGAGCCTTGTCATCTGGAGAAGGTGTAGTTGTTGTCCGTTGGTGGTGAGGAAAGTCACTGTGTTGTTGTGGGTCAGGACTAGTTCATGGAAAGTACACAGAAGCTGGCAGGCAAGAAAGGGACACTTCACCGGGTTGTTGATGAGTTGTACTGATGAGCAAGGACTGGAAGCAAGAAACTATGCCGGCAGTTTTCATTTGACCAAGGCTGGCAGACAACACCCATATGGTATATTTGCTGTCTTACTGCTTTTCTGTGTGGTTTCTTTATGCTTTAGAGCAGCTTTTAATATCTCTTTGCAAAGCTGGTTCTGTGGTGATAAACTCTTTTAACTTTTGCTTGTCAGAAAAGGTTTTTATCATTCCTCCAGTTCTGAATGATAATCTTGCTGGGTATAGTAACCTAGGTTGAAACTCCTCTTCTTTCAGCACTTTGAATATATTCTGCCATTTCCTTCTGGCCTGTAGAGTTTCATTTGAGAAGTATACTGACGGTCTTATGGGGGCTCTTCTGTATGTGATGCATTTTTCTCTGGCTGCTTTTAATAGTCTTTCTTTATCTTGTTTTATTTTTTTTTGACATTTTTATGACGATGTGTCTGGGTGTATTTCTTTTTGGGCTTCTTTTATTAGGAACTCTCTGAGCTTTCTGGGTCTGGAGGCTTGCTTCATTCTTCAGGTTTGGGACATTCTCATCTATTATTTCTTAAAATACAGTTTCTGTCTCCCTTTCTCTCTTTTCTCCTTCTGGGACCCTTATGATATGAATGTTATTCCTTCTGATGTTATTCCAAAGGTCTCAAATGCTGTCTTTGTTTCTTTGCATTTTTATTTTAATCTCTTTCCTGGTTTGCTTGAGTGAGTTCCTCTGCCTTATCTTCCAGACTGCTGATTCTGCTGGAAATTTCATCCATCCTATTGCTGAATCTCTTTTGTTGAGCTATCATATTCGCCATTTTTTTGATATCTTGCTTCATTTCTTCTCTTTCTTTTTTGATGTTCACTTTTATTTCCTCTTTTATTTTCTGGATTCCCATGAGTATGTTAATCACTGGTACCTTAAATTCATCTTCAGGTAGTTTGCATACACCTGCTGTATTCAGATTTTCCCCTGGGTTTTTTATTGGACCCATCATTTAACGTATATTTCTCTGTGCCTTTGCTCTATTCAACATTCTGTTTATATTCCTGAGGGTCCGATTTCCCTGCTGTTGCATAGATTTGACTTGCCCAGGGTTGGCAATCAGGCTAGTTTTGCCTCTACCCACAAGGTGGCACTAGCAGGTAGCATTAATGTTTGGGATGGCCTTCTCACTGTAATTAAGGGGATGGGGCACCCAATGGGCAGGATTTCCGGTGGGCGGATATGTGGTGGGTGGGATTCGCACTCTGTGGACCCCAGGCTCTGGCACAAAATAGTCGTTGGAGGGGTTTGAGCTCTTTGACCAATTACTGCTTATGGCTTATGCCCAGCATGATTTCACCACATGAACTCCAACTCAGCTCCCGGTGCGCTGGCTCTCCTTTTGCCCCCTCCCAAGTCGGCTGTCCATGACTCCACGTCTCAGCCCCACTGGGCCTGCTGCTTGCTGCCTCCACAGCTGGTCCCAAAATCCCTAGCCTCTGCCCCACCACATGTCCAGAGACTCCTGAGCTCCATCCCAAATCCAAATCTGCAGCTTAGCTCAGAACCACGCTGGGTGTCCTTACCCACCATTAGTCTTCAGTTGCTCTGTCTCCAACTGAAGTGCCAGTTCTTTCTTGGTGTTTGTCTTAGGAAAATAGGTGATTTTGGTTTGGTTTTTGTTTTTTTGGTGTCTGTGGGGAGCAACCCAAAAGTGAGTCCTTTCAAGTCACCATCCAGAAGTCAATCCAGTGTTTGCTAAGTTTGGGGGCCATTTGTTATGGAGTCATATTTATGCAATAATTGGGAAATAATACAACAAAAAAGGATGAGTAGGATTTCAAGGTAGTATGGGAGGGGAACAGAGAAAGAAATACATACAGAGAGGGAATGAATATGAATGAATTTTATGTGAATGTGTTAGTGAGAAAGGCTATTGAGGAGTCTGGCTCCTGGTTAAAAGTCTATGTGTAATTGTGATTCTTTTTAGGCCCAACCATAGAAAATTACAGAAGCTTTTCCTGACAGGCCTGGGGGTAGGGTTGCCCTCCTCACAGCAGATTTGGTGCATTGTCCCATGCCTCCTGCATCAAAGACTCAGATGACCCAAGTTGTTCATACTTTTCACATATTTTTATTCCTAGCTCAAAGGAAACTTCATGTCAGGTCTCTCAATCAGAGGCTTTGGGCGGAGGTCCTCTTCAAGTCCAGATCTCTGCTGAGGTCTCTTTATAGGAGTGGAAGGGGAACCCCCATACAGACTCAGTATTCAGTATTTTTCCCACTCCAAGCCATTCCCCCTCACCTCCTCCAACCTCAGGGGCCACACAAATGCTTATGTCTTTTGTTCTGGAACTCCCTCAACAGTTAGACCCTCACATCTACACTGATCCACCTACCCCTGGGCTTATGTGCAATTCCATGGGGGAAATGGAACTGTGGAGTTGGCATCTCTTCCAGTGTTAGACTCTTGCTTATACCATTGCAATAAGTAATGAAAGGCTTAAGGTTCTAACCTTTGGCCTGTTGCTTGAATCTACTCTGATATCTGGCAGCCCAGTGTACTCTCCTTACCAGTATCCAAAAGGCATGGAGGGTTGGGGGGTGAGCAGGGCTTGTGACCCAGGTTGGACTTGAGCTGTAGAAATGAGAAATAAGAACTCCAGAAAAAGTCAGCTCACCATTAAAGAAGATACATTCCAGAGAAGAAAATTAAGGCTTCTGGAGATAAATGTAGAGTCTTAGGCTCCACTCAGATTCACTGTCTCATAATCTGCATGCTAACAAGATTCCCAGGCGATTTGTATGCACTTTTGCAAGTTTGAGCAGCATTGGTCTAAAAGAGACTGACATATCCACATACTTTTAAAAAAGCATAAAAACAGAACCCTAAAACTATTTCATTAATAAGAGAAAGTTGAGTATTAGGATCAATTTATTAATCACACATTCAATTAATTATTTATATTAGAATTGTTTATCTAGGACCTGTACTAAGCTAGGGGGAAAAAAATGACCATATCCCTGAAGGATTTAGAGCTGCAAGGAGTTATCAGACATGTGAACAGTCAAAAAAAAAAAAAAAAAAGAAAAAAAGAAAGAAAAAGGAGGTGTTATTATGTGGAAAGAATTTGCCAGTACATGGAGTTTGTTTACTCTACAAAAGGTGTGAAGGGTGAATAAAAGCTTGGGTTGGGTCTTGTAATATGAGTAAATGTGAACCAGGTCAGGGAGGGACATTCCAGGCTGATATATAATAGCTTGGGTCATTTGGTAAGTAACTAGGGAATTTGGTGTGACTGGGGCACTGGAACATAAGGTGAGTTGGGCAAAACATGATGCAAGAGCGAAGGACAAGACACATTTGTAAAGGTCTTGAGTATTCATGCTAAGAAATTTGGATTTTCTCTTGCAAGGTTCTGTGGACAATGCCTTAGGTTGCTTTTTCCTGCAAGTAACAAATGAAAGCTCAATTAAAAGTGACTTAAATGAGGACATTTAATTTTCTCATATTGCAAAAAGTCCAGCAGGGGCAAGCTTCAGGAATGCATCAACATGATGTGGAGTCACCTTCCTTATAGAATCACAATATGGAGCCCAGTCCAAGCATCATGACTTCAATACACAAAATCTCAAGGAGAGTTGTTTTGTTTTGTTTTGTTTTCTCTCTCTCTTTCTCTCTCTCACTTGGGTCTTTTATGCTAAGAAAGAATGTATTTCCAGGAGGAGAGAAGATGATGACCTGGTAGGGGCGAGATTCAGATCCTCCCCACAGAGCAACTAGAAATTTACCTATTTTCCAGTTGCAAATACCGAGGAAGGGCAAACACAGTGACTGTGACTTTCGCCACAGTAGCTTTCGTGGCGACAAAGGGTAGTCAGAAACATCCCAGTACGCAGTTAAATCACAGATTCAGGACTTGTCATAGCAGCCACTGTAGTAAGATAGAACAGTAAGAGGCTGCGAAGGAGCCTGAGGAGCCACTGTGGAGGCAGTGAGGTGCCCACCCAGAGGGAACAGGATGAAAAAGTGGAGGAGACTATCTTGGCTCAGGGGAGAAGGAGAGCCAGTGCCCTGAGAATTGATATGGACCCCATGTGGTAAAATTAAGCAGGACACTACCATAAATGGAAGGCAAGTAGGAAAATTGCTAACTACCACCCCCTCCTATTACCATTTTGCCCCAGAGTCTCAGGATCCCACCGGATATCTCACTCCCCCAGGATTAAAGGAAGAAGGTAGTTTCCCTGAAGAGACTAAACCTCAATATTACCTGCTCGCGCCACCCTGTGGGTAGAGACAGAACTGCAGCCTGATTGTCAACGGTGGGCGAGCAGCAAGGTGATCACCCAATGCCATCACTGCAGGGAAACTGAACCCACAGAAATGTAAACAGAATACCAAACAGAGCAAAGGCACAGAAGAATATATGTAAAATGATGGCTCCAATAAAAAGGCCATGGGAAATTATGAATACAGCAGATACATGCAAACCACCTGAATTTGAATTTAGAGTAATGGTGATTAACATACTCATGGGAATCCAGGAAATAGAGCAAGTAAAACAGAACTGAAGCATGATATAAAAGAAATGAAGAATACGATAGCTGAACTAGAGAACTCAATAGACAGACTCAATAATAGGATGGATAAAGTTTCCAATAGAGTCAGTAATCTGGATATAGGACAGAGGAACTCACTCAAGCAAACCTGCAAAGAGGTTTTTAAAAAATGCAAAGAAATGAAGACACATCTAAGACCTTTGGGAAAACATCAAAAGGAACAATATTCACATCATAGGGGTCCCAGAAAGAGAAGAGAGTGAAAGGGAGGCAGAAACTGTATTTGAAGAAATAATAGCTGAGCACTTCACAAATCTGAAGAATGAAGCCGGCCTCCAGACCCAGGAAGCTCAAAGAGTGCCAAATTAAAGGAACCTAAACAGAACTACACCTAGACACATTATCATAAAAATGTCAAAAACACAAGATAAAGATCTTAAAAGCAATCAGAGAAAAATGTATCACAAAGGAGTCCCCATAAGATTTTCAGTGAATTTCTCAACTGAAACTCTACAGGAAAAAAGGGAATGCCATGATATATTCAAAGTGCTAAAAGAAAAGGATTTTCAACCTAGCATACTATACCCTACAAGATTATCATTCAGAACTGAAGGAATGATAAAAAGCTTTTCTGATAAACAAAAATTAAAGGAGTTCATCACCACAAAACCATTGTTGCAAAAACTATTAAAAGATGCTCTATAAAGTGTAAAGAAACTCCACATAAAAACAGTAAGACAGCAAATATTAAAAAGTGGGGAAGAAGAGAAGAGAAAAAAAATATGTGAATAGTTAGAATGAATGGAAGACTAATAGGCTTTCAAGTAAAAACAGAAAATTAACATAGAATTGTTAATGCTAAATTCAAGACGACCTCAAAATACATCCCCAGGGAAAAAGCAAAGAAGAAAACAAAAAGGAAAACCCATCAAAACGTAACTACACCTAGCGGACCTAAGAAGAGAAAGTGAAGAATAAAGGCATTGTCTGGAGCAATGCATAGGAGACAAATTATAAAATGATAATAAGTAGCTGCATATCAATAATCATCTTAAACATTAATGGACTGAATTCACCAGTCAAGCAATGCAGAGTGGCTGAATGGATTAAAAAGCATAACTCAACCTTCTGTTGCATTCAGGAAACCCACCTTCTTTCAAAAGATAAATAATGGCTTAAAGTCAATGATTGAAAAGAATCCTACAGTTGAATAGAAACCATAAAAGAATACATGTATACATATTCTATATATATAGATATATATATAGATATATATATCTATAGATATAGATATCTGTTCCTGCTCTTTTGTGTGTGCATGAATATATATATATATATATAGATATATATTTATGTGTGTATGTGTGTGTGATAAAACAGACTTGCATCTAAAGAGTATAACAAAAGATAGAGATAGATATTATATAATGTGAAGGGTCAATCCAGCAAGAAGCTTTAATGTTTATTAACATATAAGCCCCAAATGAAGGAGCATCAAAATATATTAAGCAAGTATTATTAGATCTGATAAGAGACACCAATAGCAACAAAATAAAAGTGGGAGACTTTAACACCCTACTCACAACAACGGACACATCAACCAGGTAGAAAATTAACAGGGAATAGCTGCTTTGAATGACCACCTGGGACAGCTAGGTCTCAGAGACATATACCAAACACTGACTACAAGCAGAAAACATCTCCTAACAAATTTATAAAGATTGAAATCATACCAAGCATATTCTCTGACCACAATGGCTAAGAACTAGAAATCAACGACAAAAAGAAAGCTTGATGACCCCACATTAATTGGAAACTAAGCAATATGTTTCTGAATGACTCTTGGGTAAAAGAGGAAATCAAAGAGGAACTTAATAAATACTTAGAGACAAAGGAGAATGAAGACATGAGCTACCGGAATCTGTGGGATGCAGCAAAAGAAGTATTAAGAGGAAGGTTCATCACAATTCAGGCTCATCTCAAGAAACAAGAAAAAATGCAAATAAACAACCTAATGCTACATTTAAAATAATTAGAGAAGAGGAACAATCAAAGTAAAAAATAAGCAGAAAGAAAATAATCAAAATTCGAGCAGAAGTAAATGATACAGAAAATAAAAAGACAACCTAGAAGATCAATGAAACCAAAAATTAGTTCTCTGAAAAAATAAGCAAAATTGACAAATCATTGTCTAGAGTCACAAAGAAGAAATGAGACAAGACTGTCATAACTAGAATCAGAAATGAAAGGAGAGAAGTTATAATAGACATTACAGAAATTCAAAGTATCATAAGGGACTACTACGAACAGCTCTATGCCAGCAAAGTGGACAAACTAGAGGACATGGACAGGTTTTTAGAAAAATACAGTCTACAAAACTGAACCTGGAAGAACTAGAAAACTTGAACAGAACAATTACAAGAAAAGAAAGCGAAGAAGTAATCAAAAGTCTCCCTAACATTAAAAGCCCAGGACCAGATGGCTTTTCTAATAAGTTTTACCAAACCTTCAGAGAAGAATTAATACCAATTCTTCTCAAACTCTTCCAAAATACTGAAGAACAGGGAGCACTCCTAAATATTTTTGAGACTAACATCACACTAATACCAAAAACTGATAGAGATGTCACCAAGAAAGAAAATTACAGATCAATAACTCTAATGAACATAGATATAAAATTTCTCAACAAATTTTAGCAAATAGAATCTAACAATGCATTAAAAAGATCATCGATCATAACCACATGGGATTTATCCCAGGGATAAAAATATGGTTCAACATACATAAATCTATTAATGTAATACACCGTATCAACAAAATCAAAGAGAAAAACCACATGATCATAACAATAGACATAGAGAAAGGTTTTGACAAGATCCAACATCCATTTATGATAAAAACCCTGCGAATGGGAATAGACGTTACATACCTCAAAATAATAAAGGTTATATACGAAAAACCCACAGCCAACATCATAGTCAATGGTGAAACATTGAAAGCATTTCCTCTAAGGTCAGGAACAAGGCAAGGTTGTCCACTCTCACCACTGCTATTTAACATTGTACTAGAGGTCTTATCCAGAGCATTAGACAAGAAAAGGAAATAAATGGAATCCAAATTGGAAAGGAGGAAGTAAAAGTATCATTATCTGCTGATGACATGATTGTATATACTGAAAACCAAATAAATTCTGTCAAAAAACTCTCGAACTCATCAACAAGTGCAGTAAAATGGCAAGCTACAAAATCAATGCATAAAAAATCTTTTGCATTTTTGTACAGAAACAATATGCTATAAGAACATGAAACCACGAAAATCACACTGTTTAAAATAGAAGTTAAAAGAATAAAACACTTGGGCACATACTTAACAAAGGAAGTAAAATACCTGATCAATGAAAATTATGAGTCTTTCTTAAAAGAAATCAAGGAGGACACAAAGAAATGGAAAGACATCACCTGCTCATGGTTAGACAGATTCAACATCATTAAAATGATCAGCTTATCCAAAGCAATATATAGATTTAATGTAATCCCTATTGAAATTCCATAGGCATATTTTCAGGAAATCTAACAAAAAAGTCTTAAAATTTGTACAGAACAACAAAAGACCCCAAAAAGCCAAAGCAATGATTAGAAAAAGGAGCAAATCTGGAGAGATTACACTCCCAGACATTGAGCTATATTACAAAGCAATAGTGATAAAAATTGTATGGTACTACAACAATAACAGAGGCGCAGATCAATGGAATAGAACTGAATCACCAGAAACCGATCCACTCATATACCATCAGTTAATCTATAACAAAGTTGTCAAAAGCATACAATTGCTAATGGAAAATCTCTTCAATAAATGGTGTTGGGGAAACTGGACAACCACATGCAAAAGAACGAAGTTAGACCACTCTCCAACACCATTCATGAAAATTAACTCAGAATGGACTAGAGACTTGGATTTTATGAAACCATAAAATTCTTGGAAGACAACACTGGAAAGACTTTCTATGACATCAGCAATAGTTCTTTGGAGACTCAACTACCACATCAAGGGAAACAAAAAGAAAAGTGAAAATCTGGGACTCCATCAAACTAAAAGGCTTCTCCATAGTGAAAAAAAAAATCACTGAAACCCAAAGACAACTTGTGAACTGGGAGAAGATATTTACATTTCATATTTCTGACAAGCGCTTACTATCTAAAATAGAAAGAACTCATAAAACTCAATAATAGAAAAGCAGGCAATCTAATCAAAAAATGGGAAGAGAAATTGGAGAGACATTTTTTCCAATGAGGATATGCTGATGGCTAATAAGCACAAGAAAAAAATGTTTCTACTAACTGGCTGTCAGGGAAATGCAAACTGAAACAATGAGATATCACCTTATACTGGAGAGACTGGCTATTATACATAAGTCTGGAAACAACAAATATTGGGGAGGATGTGGAGAAAAGGGAATATTTTTAACATTGTTGATGCGGGTGCAAATTGGTGCAACCCCTATGGAAAACAGTTTGGAGATTCCTCAAAAAGTTGAAGGTGGAAAAACACATATGATCTCACCATTCCACTTCTGGGTGTTTATACAAAAGATAGAAAAACACTCATTTGCAGAAATTTATGCACCCCTGTGTTTATTGCAGCCCCATTCACAATACTAAGAACTGGAAACTAACTAAGTGCCCAATGTCAAAAAATGGTAAAGAAGATGTGGTCCATATATACAGTGGACTACTACACAGCACTTAGAAGAGATGAAACCCTGTCATGTGAATCAACATGGAGGGATGAAGAGGGGATTATGCTAAGTGAAACAAGTCAAAAGGAGAAAGATATCAGATGACCTCACTCATAGATGGAATGCGAATGAACAAAACAAAAGAACAGATGAAACAAAACCAACCCTTGGACACTTAAAATAGAACTGAGGTGACCAAAAGGAAATGGGGTGGGTGGGGATAAATGGTGGTGGAGCCCCCTGGACAATGATGAAGAACACTTGGTGATTTGGTGGAGGGCAGGTTGTGCTGACATATATCTGAGGAATGAAAAACCTATACATATGAGGCTTTTTTAATGTGTAAAATAAGTTATTATAATAATATATTATATGTATATGATGTATATAAAATAACATATTTCTCAGAAACCCTCAGAAGTCTTCCCTTCAGGTCAAGATGGTGAGACCTGTGTCATAGCTTATACCCAAGCTCCAGAGAAATCAGAAGAGTGAATATTTGGCACTTTCAGCATCTTTCACAGGAGGCTAGCCTGGTCAGTTATGCTAGGACAGCATTGAGAATGGCTAAAGCAATAGTAACTCATTGTATATTCTACAGATTGGTATGAAACAGGAGAATCACATGATAAGACCAGCAGCTGGAGGACAGCTCTGTTGCAATATGAAAGAACTGGATGGCGAGATAAGAAAGCAATAGGACAGGTTGAAGGGAGGTCAGTGGGAGATGGTGGGCCATTTTAGCAGCCCCTGGAGGAGCAGTTTCCTCCATACATCCAGATGAGACATCCTCTGGAACCCACAGACATAGAGAAGCACTTTCAGGGACCTAGGGACTGACTGCCTAGAGTAGTGATTTCTGTGCCTACCAGCTGATGAGGCCTGGGGAAATTAGGACTACATATGACACATTGAAATTTATTTCCCTTCAAATTATGACAGTTAATACTGAGTAGCTTTATGTTGGAAAGTTCAAAAGGGTTTCTTTGGGGCCAATTGATATAAATGTTTAAAAGGGTTTTCTTCAGAAAGGGATTTCCAGAAAGCTTTTCAGTTCAACATTTCAATAGCTGTCATATGTACAAATTACCTGGATAGATTTTTCAAGAGACTAAGACATAAATCTCTGGCTTTTGAGGGCATGTTCCTGGTTTGAGAAACAAGACTTACACACATGGATGATATAAAACAATGTTCTGACTAGGGATGTTATTGTTAGAAGGCACTAAAGCCCATGCAAATAAAGGACAAGTGGATAAGACGAGCAGATTCATGCCAGCCTAGGGCAGACAATTAAGTAAAGCAGAGCCTCATAATTCTAGAAATCACTAAGAGCGGAGAAATTGTTCTCTCTGGGGGAAACATGTTTGATTATGTCCCTGTGTCTTTGTATTAATTCCATCCTCTTGCTTCGTTGAAAAACTAACCCCTCTTTTTACTATTAGGCACAAGGCCTGACATGGCCACCCTGGTACCCAGCTTCCCAGTCCAGCACCTACCAAACAACCAAATTTTCAACCTCTGGAATGAGGCCGTGTCATTGGCAGATGGCAGCCTATAAAAAAGACCTTCCAGTCAGGTATCCTCCTCTGCTCGACACAGCTGGAGTCTCAGTGTGGGTAGAGAAACACCACCAGACAGGCCTTGTACAGACATACGATCCACTAATGTGGAAATGGATACGCAGACACTTGCGCAACTAGGACTGGAGGGTTTTGTGAAGCTGGTGAGGGAATAAGGAGTATTCTGAGACTCTGAAGTAGAAATACTATTCTTTTTTTCATATCACCTCTGTTTTGTATGTTTTCTCAAGATGACAGCCAGATCCTAAAAGTAAGAACAAGAGAATCCAACTTCCCAGGTTACAGAGAAGCAGGGTCAATGGAGCTTTTAAGACCATATTTTCTGAGTGTCTAAGTCTCTTCACCCCCTCAACCTCATTCCTGCATCTAGACAAAGAGGGGCTGTGCCGAATGATTTTATCAGTTCTGTCGATCTGTAACCGTGGACTTTTTCCTTCAAAAATAAAGAAAAATGAAGTGGGCAAGACTTTTTCATTGTAGAAAGAGAACATCATTACTCATTTGTTATAGTACAATGTTTTGTGAGCATTAATCACTTCTCATTTTTAGAAAATAGTGTGACATGGGAGGAACCAAGATCTTAACTCTGAAGTGTACTTAAGAAAAATTAATGACCCAGAAGGAGACCTCTGCTCCCAACTGTACTCTATTCTAGTGGCACTGGAAGAAAAGATGCTGAAAACCATCTGTGCTTGACATCAGAAATGATAACCCTCCATGGTCACTAGCCAGAAAAATCTGAGGGCAGCTCTGGGGTCTGGAGCCCGAGAGAATGGAGTTAATGAGTTTGGGTTGTCCCCAGGAGACTGGAGGTGAAGGAAAGAACTGGCTGGATGGAATTACAATCAACTGATAAGCAGAAGTGTTTGTGGAGTGGCAGTTAGCACCACGGGCATCTGAACTTTCACCAGCACGCAGTCTTTCAGGCTGAAAGAGCCAGGCCCCCTAGCAGCTTACCTAGAAGTGGCAGACTCCTGCCTTGAGCTATTCCAGCCATTTGAAATCCATCAGAGCCCAGCTGTCATTCATGACAAGTACACTGGACTCTGGCACATGGGAGTAAATTAGCTTGACCTTTAGGAAAAAGGGGAACTGTGTCACCTTCCTACAACTGGCAATAGGCAAATGGCTCCTGTTATGATGAATAACCTCTTCAAAGATGTAGAGAAGGGCCCTGAAAAGAACTGGGAATGAAAAATTAAGGTCAGAGCAAAGGCATAGCACACAGCGTAGAATTCCTATCAGCTTTCCATGATGCTCTCACAAGTACCATTTTTTTCGATCTGATTTTTCTCCTTTCCTCTCAAACCTTCCTAAACATCTAATTAGTTCAGAAAGAGATTTGGGGTCTTTTGAAAAAGAGCTAAGTTTCTTTCTAAGCAGCCAACTAGGATAGCTTCCTTGTTGGGTCTTGGTGGGAATCCTAAGAAGGCAAGTGTTGAGACCAGTGAATGCACTGCTCCCACGACCCTGCATATGAATCAGCAGCACCCTGCAGAGACAGTGGCGTCTGACTCTGGTCGAGAGTCTGTCTTATTTCAAGACCAGCTCTCTAGTCTGGGGGTTTCACTTCCATTGACCTGAAAAGTGCTCAGCTGATGAGACACAAATGGAAAACAGTCCCCCTGACTAGAGAGAAGACTGTGCCAGGTGCAGTCAGGGCAGGTGACATTCAGTCATCATCTTACACCTCAATCTGAGGCTTTGCTGGTTCCCTCGGTGTGGCTGTAGAGTGGCTGTGAGTGAGGAGGCTGGACTCCTGGAGAGAGACTCTTCTGTCCTGCTGAGAGGGCCCAGAAAGATTGTTAGCTATCGGGATGAGGTTTAGAGGCCATGGACACAAAGGACATCTTCCCCTCTTCTCCCTGCACAAACTCTCCTCCCTGAAACCCTCTCTGACTCTTCAACCCCCACTGAGTTATCCTTCCTTTGAACTCCTAATGGCATTATTGACTAAACACTTACCAGATCACAGAGCTAGAAGGACATTACTTAAGAGATCACCCAGTGCATTGAAAGTTGGAAAGAGAATATTTCATAGATGAGGAAAGTTACGCTTTTAGGTGTAAGTCGACAATGATTTACCCAAGGTTTCCCAGCTGGTTAGTGGCAGAGGTGGAACTAGAAACCAGGTTTCTCCTCCCACAGAGTCACAGAGCACATACTATCATGAATCATCAACAGTCTTTTGATGTGTCCTCATCTCCTGCTTTATGTCTCACATGAGGGTCTTTGAAAGGTCAAGGGAAGGCCCTTTGGCCTGAATTGTCAGGCTTGCATAATGAGCCCTGTAATCTCACTATGGAGGTGAAGGGCATGACAGAAGCTCAAAGCATCCCCCTTCTCTCCTAGAAAGACCAGTATGCCTTACTCAAGGAATCCCTTGGAAGGGTCAGTAAAAAAGACACTTTCCTTTCCAGCTGGGGGGCGGGGGGGCGGGGGCAACTCCATGTGACTGCTTGGGTCACACCGGTCTTTGTCCCAGGCTTATGTTTACATCCATAGGCTTGGAAGACATGGGTTCCCCTATGTTCCAGTTGAAGAATGTGGAAAACTCCCACCCTCAACAGCCTCAAGTTCTGGTTTATCTCCTTTCATGGATTTTGTGGGTTATCTCTCCCCATTAGAGAAGAAAAAGCTCCTCCAGCCTTTTTTACTGGAAGAAAAGGAATTTACTAGCTGACCCGAAGGGAGGCAGTAAGAATCGCAGATCTGTAGTGAGTACCTACCATGTGGCAGGTTACTGTTATAAAGACTTCACGGATATGAACTCACTTTTTCTTCCAGCAACTCTATGAAGAGGATATCATCATATTACAAACAGTGAAATTGTGGCTTAAAGATGTGAACTTGACCAAGGTCACACAGTTGGTAAACAAGAGATCTGAGATTCAAATCCAGTCTTTCTGGTTCCAGAGTCTAGTAGTGTCCCATGAGTTGACAGAGACTGCAGCATGACAAAGAGCCACCCTGGGGCTGCTGCATACTTCGGAGTCTGGCCTCCTGGATCAGGTGAAGAGTTTGTCCCTAGCTGGGTGAGATGACAGCCGCTAACGTCTACCAACCACTTGGGTTGCGTTAGTCGCTATGCTTTACAAAAATTGTCTCATTTACTCTTTGTCAGGTTTTTGAGATAAATCTTACATAAACTCCCATTTTAAGGAGGGGAAAACTGATGCTTAAAGAAGTGAAAATAAGTTGTTCAAGGCCTCATGCGTAGTCAGTTGTCATTACATCTTCCAGAGTGGCGTGCTCAAAGCAGCGTTAACGTGACTGAAGTGAGGGTAAAGAGCCTCTGTTCAGGATCACCATTCAGCAGACTGTGGTCCCCCCAGTTCACTGAGCTGCCCCACCCGCTCTCTCCACTGGTTATCCAGGAGGGAGGGGCAGTGAGGTTCTGCCTTGACTATAACTGACAGTGCCAGAGATAAGTGAGCTGAGTCTAGCTGTGACTGTGACCTTGGACAGCAGTGCAAGCCAAGAAGAGAGAACTGATTCAGTGTGATGGGTAAGGGCCAAGAGTAATTCCTTTCTGGCTGTAATTCCTTGCAGGTGGACAAGGGAAAGCAGTGATGCAGGAAGGCCGTAAAACATAATGGTTAAGGCCTTAAGGATTCTGGAGGCCAGATTTTGTGGATTCTAAATATTACATGTTACTAGCTGTATGATTTTGGTAAAATTATTTAATCGCTCTGTGCCTCAGTGTCTTCTTTTATAACATAGGATGATAATAGTATCTACTTTATGAGGATAAAATGTCAAGTATACAGCTCTTTAAATAGTATGTGAGATATAGTAAGTGTTACATAAATGTTGTTAAATAAGGGTGGGCATCAGACCACATGCTAACGTACACTTTTACATCCTGTAGTGTCCTCGGGACTGTTGGGGATAGAAGTGGGTGCTGTTGGTAGGGTCAGAGGTGGGTGGGGCAGAGGCAAACCAGCTTATGCTCCAGCTGCTGCTGAAGCTGTGGCTGTTGGGCAAGAGTGTAAAAGAACAACACGATTCACCCTTCAAATCATATTTCAAGCGACTCAGAGGCAAAGTCACATTTCTTCTAAGTTTTCTTCACCCACAGTGACCGACAGATGGAGAATAAATACATAAGAAATACATGTTGAATGATTTTTTCCAACATTTTTGTACTCTCGCAGCCTCTATCCCAGCACAGTCCCATACTAAAGCTTACCTAGATGGCAGGGGTCTTCTCATTGGCCTTCTCATCTACCTCTTCCTGCCTCAGACAGCTGCTGAACATGGCTTCACAGCGACTCTTCCCAGGACACACGCAGATCCAATGCTCATACACCTGTGATGATCTGTCTCTGCCCTCTTAATACGAATCTTGGCCTAGAAATCAGGCTCCGCACAATCTGTGCTCCGGTGACATTTCTAAAACCTTTTCTCTCAACTCCCTTTTTGTCAGCTGTGTTTTAGTCAGACTGTTAGCCACTGTTTCCCCATAGGTCTCTTCCTCTCTCCCATGTTTGACCTTTCCCTCATCTCCACATGTTCACACCGTGCCCTACTTTCAAAATTTATTCAAATTCTCCTTTGTTTCTCCAGCCAGGAGAGTTTCCCTTCCACTGAATTCCATAGTACTTTGTAATTTATCTTCCAGGCTTAGCACATCCTGGTCTATTTTATAATTATTTATGAAGATAAATTATTTTCTTTTCTGTAAGAATATAAGCTCTTCAGGCAGGATATGTCTAATCCATCTTTGTATCTACTACAGCACATAGAAATATTCCTGACATATGTTAGTTACTGCACAATTATTTTCTAGCTAGATAGAAGGATAGACAGACAGATAAGCCTTCCTGATATTGAAGAAGTTTTCATTGGGAGTTCTTTTTCTCTACCTTTTAGGAGACACCTTAGCCTTAGGTTTCACCATCATTCATGAAGTAAGGAAAGGAGCTGGATTATAAAATTTAAATTTTGCTCGATAGCATGTTTTAGGAAGACTTCCATTTCAAATTTCAAGATGGAGACCTATGGGACAGAGAAGAAAAAGAGTTAATGCCTAAGTTCAAAACCTAAAGGAAATTCTCTTTCCCAGTAAATATTAAACCATTTATCAGAATGCTTAGGATAATATGAATTCTCTTCTGTCAGTAGTGATTAGAAAATTATTTAAGTTGAAATTATTTATCAATTACTGTAGGCACTGAATTTAGGATCCATAACTGAGAGATGAAAAAGACAGTACTATCATTGAGTTCCAGTCATCATCTTATAAAAATAGGCCATCAATCCACAAAAGAACCTTATGAGACAGGCATTATTTTTTCCCATTTCAAAAATGAGGAAATTTAAAAAGGTGAAGTAACTTTCTCAAGATCATATGATTCAAAATAATGAAACCTGGTTATAAACTCAATTCTTGACATCCACATCTCTGTTCTCTCCACAAACCAACAACATTATACTCTTTGTTTAATCCTCATTGCGGTGTCTTCCAAATTACAATATTATCTGCTTCTTTGTATGTATGCCTGGGATACTCCAAAGTGGTCTCCGGTGACCTCTTTTTTTAATACTTGCATTGAATTGTCCATGTAATTAACTGTAATTATGATGACAAGCTGCTCTTGAGCTCTCATTGGTACAACACAACAGAAGTCTTTCTCACTCATATCATAGTCAAATACCGTTGGGTAATTCACCTTCAGAAAGTGACTCTGGGATCCAAATTGCTTTGAGTTTGAGACCTTATATATAATATAACTTAATATATATGACATATATAATATGACCTAAATATATGTCTTCCAGTATAAACCCAGAAGAGGCAGAGGCTGTGGACAATTGCACAGCATTTTCACTGGTCAGGCCTGGAAGTGCCGTGTATCCTTTCATTGGCCAGAACCCAGTCACATAGCCTCGACCTAAATTCAAGAATGGAAAATGCAGTCTTCTGTATGTCCAGGGAAAGTAAGCAGGATTGGGAAACATTAGTCAGTCTCTGACATACCCATTGCATCAGTCAGGTTTGTTGAAGGAATCAGATGTCACGCCTAACTGGGACTATGGAGTCAGTGAAGGCACTATTTAGAGGAGTGTGGATGAAGTTAAGGAAATTTATGAGCTGTTGAGACATCCACCACTAGTAAAACCAGGAAGTTTATACCACACCTAACCCAAAGTCCAGGAGAGGAAACTATTAGATTTCAGTAAGAGCTGGAGCCGTGGAGAATGGGCTTCTTGTCAGAACCCACAGTTGTAGAGGGATGCAACCCGTGCCAGAACTGCAATGATTAGGTAGGAAATGGAGGAAGAAATACCCGAACCCCTCATTTCTTCTACCTTCAGATCTCCTGCCAATGCCTCCTCTGGCCAAAGTCAACTGGAAGTCAGAGAGAAAGAGGTTCTGAGTGATGCAGTCCACAGTGGCCAGTCTCCCAGGGCACAAAGAACAGAAGACAGTGGATCTTGGGGACAGGGATTCAACAGAATAAAGAGCACATAATGCCATTTCATGTGACAGTATCACCTCCCTGGGAAGTATCACTCTCCCTGAGAATGCATCACTCTCCCCTTTATGCATTCCACCTCAAAATTCCGCCTATCCAGATCACACACCACAACTGGGTATCTTATATCACTTACTCCACACCCTCTCCTGCCCCTGCCAAATCTTCACAGATGGGCTGGGGGTGAATATAGAATTATAAGCAATTTTTGGGCTTCCCCCAACCCAGTGTGTCTTGTAGAACCCAATACAGGGTTTTATAACAACTTATATTCCACTCTGTAAATCTGTGAGTAGAGAAGGAGAAATTAGGGTTCAGTGAACACCTGTTCTGAGAAATCTTAACACTCTACATCCTGAATGACTCAGTCTTGCACTCCTTTCCGGTGTCACTCCACCCCCTACCCTACCTTGTCCTTCTCCACCTTCAGTAACCACTTGTCCGGAACCTGCGTTAGACCTGGCTCTGTGCTGATTGTGATTAACTGTGCAGACACAATCACAGGAGTCTGGAGCGCTTGCCGGGCTTGGAAAAGCAGCTGCAGTAATTACAGTGGATTTCTGGAATGGAAACTAATGGTGCAGGTTCAGATCTAAAATGCTTTTGATCTTCTTCATCATTAAAAGGCCATTAAAGGTACAACACATATATTACTGGACATCAAATCTACATTGATACAAAAAGAAATTAGGCTGATAATTGTTCCCAAGCCCATTATCTCCAGTGAGTGAGGGCATGCGATACCCAGTGTGGTTCTACAGAGGGGCTTTCATTGACCCTGATCAGCTCAGTTTAGACAACATTGATTAAGCATATTCTTTCTGCTCTCCCAATCAGATGTCTACTTTTGTGACTGCCCTGATTTAAACTGTGACTTTCACGGACTTGCACTCTGTTTACAGGACAAGCGTGGGATAAAAATGCTTGAAGACCTTCAAAGAGCACAAAAGTTTGTGGCACCAGCTATAAACAGGACTGCAGGACTTAGTGACACTAGCAAGAGAAGCAAAAGCACAATGTAGAGATAGATGCAGACCCATCTGGTAGAACGCTATGCGTGTAATAGGTATTCAATCAATATCAGTTTAATTAAAGTAACCAATGACCCAAAGGATTAGTTCTTTACAGGCTTCATGTAAGGAGTGGGATTAAGCCATTCTTATTGATTTAGGTCCTAACTACCTTCCTGAACTATCACCCAAAGCAATTCTCATGCAGAAGATTTACCAGAGGCAACACCCTCCTCATTTAACCCCCACATTCACATTCCTAATCATTGAATCATCTAACAGGACCAAAAAAAAATCTACCCTTTCATGTTACCATGGCACCCACGGATCTGGTTTCTCATGGTCACCACACTCCATTTGTCCTCCAGGGTGTGAAGTTAGGTGACACCACTACAGTCCTGTTTCCAGATCCTCCGAGATAGTAAAGAGGAGGGAAACGATTGAGATGGGAAATAGATCTTGGGAATTTGAGAGTCACTGGCATCCCCAGAGACGAGAGGGTGGGAGACAGTACAGAAGGAACAGGGTCCAGAAGAGCCTCACAGAAGGAGCAGATGATTAAATACACAGCACGTGGATTATCAGCTCTGAGATACTAGACAAGAAGATCTGTACAATCAAGCCAGATCCTGTCACTGCCAAAAAAGGAAACAGGTTAAAAAGATTGTAACCAGTCCAGGTTTGAGTTGTAATCAACACAGGGTCTCTTGATGACTGCAAGACCGGAAGAGACGGGCAGGAAGTCGCACCTTTCATTTTAGTCATAATTTAAGTGGAGATTATCTTCTATCTGAGGCCACCTTCAGTCGATTTCAGTAGCTTAATGTCCACCGATAAGGACTGGTTAAATAAAATATGGTACAGCTACAAATTATCATTATATCTGTATATACTGATGTGAAAAGATCACCAATAAGAGGAATAGAAAATAAAAATGCAGAGTATAAAGCTAATATACTAATGAGCAGTTTTAGAAAGATGGAGTGAAAAAATGCAGAGCTTTTTATGTTTGTTTACACAATTACACATTTCCTCTAAAGGATGTGTAAGAACAATAGTTGCCCGGAGAAACAGTAAGTAGCTAAAGGTCTGATGTAGGAGGGATAATTTTCATTTTAATATCTTTAAAAATTTGACAGTGACTATTATTCAAAACATAAAATAAAGAAAAATCATGTAATGTGAATGACAAAGGGAATTATCATTTATTGCTGTAGGTCAGGCAGTTTGCATATGTTTGTCTAATTTATTTCTCCCAATCTTTTTGAATCTTACTTTTCAGTTTTATATAATTTTTAAACTTACAAAAGTCATTCTTAATGTAGAAAATGGAGAAACTCATACACAGATGAACCCTCCCGAAACAAAACAAAATACCCAGCTGTAGTTCTCAGAGCTAACTGTTGCTAAATTTTTGGTCGAAAGTCTTTCAGTAAAACATCTGATAGAAATGGAATCATACTGTTCATAATCTTCTTTAACTTGGTTTTCTCACTTCTCAACAGATCACGAACATTTTCCCATGTCCACATTATTCTTCTACAAGATATTTTTAAGTGGATGCATAATATTATTCAGGATGGAGTTATCACTATTGAATGAAGTCCCTATTTTAAAATACTGCTATGAATATTCTTTTATATGTATTTTTAGAAAGAACTATTTTTTAATCTCCACTTTTTTTCTTTCAGAAGGATTACATACTGCTTAAGTTTACATGGTAAATTTAAAGTACAAAGTAAAACTGAGATTAGCACTAAATATGTCTCCCTCCAAAATTGGAATTCTACTTAAGAAACAGCAGATTTTCATGACAGTTATATAGGACTGTTAAAGTGTTGAACTGCTCCAGAAAGATGATGTTCAGACTAAACATGGCAGCTCCTAGAGGTGGGGAGAGTAAAGCTAGATGCTACCAGAGCTGTGCAAACCTCCCTCCTCAAAGGTGAGACCTGGGGAAGTCACCTGTGTTGACTGTTGTCAGTTCAGCATCATCACTGCCCTCTCCTGAAATCTCTGCATTGCAGGAGAGAAGTCTGGAACTACATTTCTGAGGATCTTCCCTCCTATATGGTTCTGGGTTACGTTTTTTTAATGAGAAGCACTTACGAGAGATTTCAGGCTGAAGAGACAGCATTTTTGTCTGGTGGCAAATATATAGGCAGAGGGCAGAAGCAAGGTTTTCACTGACTTCTGAATGAACTTCTGCAAACCACCTGCTATGGTGGTGCATGCAGCTGACTGGAAGTGGCTTCGGTTAGATTCAAGCATGTTTGGATTTTGTAACCTCTTGCATGGCTTCCCCGACCCGCACTCTTCTAGTTTATCCAGTATTTTACTAAGCCTCTAATTCCCTGTATATTCCTAGTAGCAATATCAATGGTGGCTTTTATCTCCTAAAAAAAAACTTTAGATGGAAAATGTGCTCCTTATGGAAATCGGAAACTTTTTTTTTTTTTTTTTTACTTCTGCCCCCATTCACCACAACCAAAAGACATATACAGATACCATGCATGCATGATTTCTTCCTGCACTACCGCTGGGTCACTTACAGGATATGCTGCATTTTTTTCAATCAACACTGAAAGCAAAAAACAGCATGTGTCAGGCATCAGGACAGTGTCAGGGACCACAGACACAGTCTAGTGGAAAAACAATCAGAACAACCAATAGTCAAGTCAGTTGTCAGTGTGCTAAGGGTCAACTGAGTCTCTTCTATGTCTTACTGAAAGTGTACGGTGTACAGGTACCATCTGTCTTTGGAAGTCTCCCTACCTCTTCAAGCAGAATTAAGTGCATCCACCATGGTGCTTCCAAAGTAACTTGTAGACGCACAGCCCAGTAAGACCTTATTACAAACAAACCAGTTAAAGCAATTTGTTTTCTCCCCACAAGACTGTGATCTCCTTGCAACAGTGCCATCTACTTATTAATCTACTTATTTAGATACCTGTATATAATCTCACTTAAGAAAGTTTGCTGAGTGAACAAATGAATTCATGACTCTCTGCCTTCCATAGCTATTTTAGCAGCTGAATTCAGTTCTATGTTCTATTATCTCAAAATGTATGCCATATATACATATACACTATATGTATATATGTATATGAATACATACAATGTTCTATGTGTGTGTATATAAATATATAGACATGCATATATATGTCATTGAGCACTTCGCTTTCCTTAATGTTTGACCAATAAATCCTTGCTAGCATCATGAAGTACTACACTTTCTTTTTGATTATAAAATTATGTTAATACAATCATAATTACCTAAGAATTGTATGTGGCTACAGATAAAAATTGAAGGGTATAGATAAAATAGTTTATTACATAGAAATGTTCATATATTTGAACACTTTTTTTTCATTATACCACTGTGGCTTGACCCACCATCATCTCTCATTTAGAAGATAATAATAACAATAACAACGAATACAGAAGCAATATTTGCTATGTGCTGTTACAAGTGCTTGACTCAGTCTTCAGTCTTCAAATCAACCCTATGTTCTAAGTGCTTAACTGTCATTAACTCATTCAATCCTTACAAAAGTCCTGTGAGGTAGGTACAGTTTTGATTCCATTCTACAGATGAGGACACTGAGACACAGAAAGACGGGTTACTAGCCCAAGGCCATGCAGCTAGTAGGTGACATAGTTGGGATTTGAACCCAGGCAGTCGGTTCTTAAAGACTCTACTCTCAATGTCTGAGCTCTATTTAGGACATTGCATTACCCAACTGCTCTTCCTACTCCTACCAACACCCCTCAGGCCATTCTCAAGACAGCTACCAGAGTAATCTTTTATTACATAAATCAGATCATGTCATTCCACAGCTTAAAACCCTTAAGTAAGTCTCCATTTCACTTAGGCTAAGGCCTGAAGCTGCAGAGTAAAGTCCCACACTACCCCATCTTTTCCCGACACTCTCCTTGCCAGTCAGACTAGCCTCCCTGCTAGTTTTTGAACAGGCGAGGCATGCTCCTGCCTCAGAGCCTCTTCCTGTACACAGAATGTTCTTCTTACTTAGCCATGTTCCTCGTTCCCTTATTTCCTTCAACTCTTTGCTAAAATGTCACTTCAAAGAGACGGTTTCTCTAACCACCTATTTAAAATGTTAACCTCCACTGTAGCATCCTTCTCACCTCTTTTCTGCTGTCTTTTTCATCATTCTTATAATTTGACAGACTATATGTTTTATATATTTATTTATTGTTTCCCTCCCTTCCTGGTGGTAAGCTCCATGAGAGTAGGAATTTTTTCTTTTTTAAAGGAAACGTACAAGCAGGAATGAAGGCAAGTAGGCGGGCAGACAGGAAGAGAGAGGAGGAAGCATTTTATTTTATTTTTATTTAGCTGTTTCTACTGATTGTTTCCCTCCTGGGCCCAGGACTTGAGCCCAGGGGTATGTGGCTTGCTCCTATGGAGGTGACTGACCTAACTGCTGCTCCACCAGGGCTTGTTAAGAGAAGTAATCTTTCATTCCATCTTCTGTTCTAAGTTTGAGAAGAACAGCTTCTGGCACATAGAAAGCACTCACTAAATATATGCTCCATGAAGAGTTTACTAGGTCCTTCCAACCACTGCCATGTTCCTGGGATGTCACATCTATAGAAACACGACTTTGCTGCCAGGAGGTGATCTCCAGGGCTACTCCTAACTCTAGAACCTCAGCTGCTCAGCTACTGAACCACACTGCAGTGAGCACTGAAAACATGCCAGGCCCTTGTGATGCAAAGATGAATAAAATATGGAATCTGACTCCCGAAGAAGCCAGAGGTTGAGAGGGAGACAAACATACAACCGTAATAGCTATGGAGGGAGGAAGGACTTTATTTCGAGGATATCACTGGTGTCCTGATTTCAAAGCAACAGCTTTATTGTTCTCACCGTCTAATTTGACTTGGAGCTTGGGGTGGGGGTGTCCTCACAGTTTCATCAGAAGTCTGAGCGAAGTTCTGTGAAAGTGCAGAGGAGAATTATGCACTCTGCTTAGGTTGAGTCAGAAAAAGATATTTGAACAGAGTAACCATAATGAAGAGATCTAATGATTATTCGTGTTTACTAAGCACCAACATGTAAGGTGCCAAGTGCTTTGCACACATGAACTCATTCAATCCTCGCAACAGTCTTATAAGGGAAATATTATTTATATTTTTCAAGGATAAGTTCACACACTTTGAAAGTGATAGGGCCAGAATTTGAAGCCAGAAAACCTTATTCTAGATCCCAATTTGCTAATATCCATGCCCTTTTGCCTGTCTAAATCTTGAAGAAAAACATGTTGTGACTACACTGAGCTTCAAGGCCAATTCCCTGGCCCTCCCCACCTCCAGCCCTGCCCACCCTCACTGCAACTGAAACTACACCTGGGTGAGTAGAGATTGAGCTTGAATAGATTCACACCATGTTCACTTAGCACCTATTTTAGGTTAGACAGCAGAGGACTCAGAACTGCGGGATATGTGGGCCGACAGGAGAGAAGCAACCAGAAGCCTTTTCTCCGTTCACAAACTCCGTTTTGCTGTAGTTTTCCTTGGCTGTAGAGCTCTGAGAGTGAGGTATCTGGAGATGGGACAGTCAGCTGGGCCTCCTTCCTGTCTCTGCTCCTGGTGGGCAGAAGGGGTAGACTGAGAGGTTCAAGATGTAAAGAAGGGCTCAAAGGTTTAGAGACTCAAAGGATCTTCCAAAGAAAGATATAGTTCAAAAGTAGAGCAATTGTCCAGATGCATCCTACAGGAATCAAAGTGGAACTGCTGTGATCGAAGTGGATGGGGTGACTTAGAGTCCCACTCATTCAACACTCTCCATAGCTTCTCCCATTTCTCAGGCGGCTCTTGAAGGCTCTCTGTGGAAGGCTGTTTGAAACCCTGTCCTACACAGAACACTGGCAAAAAGCTTGGTGGTGCCTCCTCCTGAACTCTGCAGTCTGTTGAGGATAGGCAGCATCTGTAGCAGGCAAATGAGGCCAGGAAGCAAGGGACTTATTAATTACTGCTGCCATTTTGGGGTTTAGAGAGCACTGCATCTGAGTTCCCTGGAAGAGAGAGAAGACATAGGCTCTAGGTTGGCATCAAGGAGCAGGAGGTCACAAAGTACAGGCCAGGAGAAGTATGGGGGAGTCAGAGATGTGATTGGAACAGATGACAGATATTTTTTCCTTGTGGTAAATTTAGGAGAGGCCAAGGTTAAGTGGAAATGGAGGAGAGTTAAGTTAGAGAACCGCTCAGTGAATGAATCCCTACAGTTGTTTTCTTCTCACATGACAAAGGACAGCAGCATTATATTCTGCTCACTAGGACACTCTTTACATGGCCAAGGGAAGAGCAGACTTTGAACCTCTTCATTCTGTAAACTCCTTCCCAGATGGTGGTCTAGTACTGCTTTTAAAGGGGTATATCAGGCTGCCCAGATACTGCTTTGTGCCAGTTTTCATTCCCTTGGCAAAGTCCACAACATTGAGGCAATATTGTAGGTTGGTAAGAGATAGAGCTCGGTAGCCAGACTCGAATTTGAATCTTGGTTCTGCCACTTATAATTTGTTTGACTTAGGAAGGCTAATTATTCTTTCAGTTTCCTTTTCTAATAAAATGAGAATACTATTAATTTATCTCTCATAGGGTTATTGTGAAGAATACATTCATATATATATAAATATATATATACACACACACATATGTGATATATATATATATATATATATATCACTTAAAACAACACCTGCCATATAGTGATTATTCAATAAAGGCTACTTTTGTTATCACAGTAACTACTAAGAACCTCCTTCCATGTCTAAAATAGCTCAAAATCTGGCTTGTGAGATTGTGAGCAATTTAACACTGTACTTAAAAGACATTATAAAGGCATATCTCAGTCCATCATAGCCTGTTGCAGGTTCAACAACAGAGCGTGGGGTTGGCTCTACCCCATGAACACATTTGGAGGTCTGGGGTCACCCAGCTGGGCTCCATCGCTGGCTAGGAGATGCAGTTCTGCATTAGTTCTGCACCCAGCCTATAGGCCAGGGATGGGAGAAAGTTCAGAGAGCCTGCAGAATAAGGCTCACACTTAGAAGAGGCATATGTCACCTTTGTTCACATTTTACTGAACAGAATTTAAGTAAAATGGCCCAACTACAAAGTGCGATCTAACTATGTGCCTAGGAAAAAGGTGAGGACTGCCTGAAGCGCATTGGGCCAGTCTTTGCCATACCTTTCAACTTTTTTTATACTTTATTCGCATAATATAAAAAACTTTGTATTATGAAAATATTGAGCAAACTAGAGAGAATAGCGTAACAAACCCCCATGGCATATTTTTCAGCTTAAACAGTTTTCATCTCATGATCAATCTTATTTTATCAATATTTTCAACCAATTCTCCCTACCTCCCAAATTATTTTAGGCAAACCTAAGATAGTGCACTAATTTTAAGCACTTACTATGCACCAATCACTGGGCATGCACCAGGAATAAATAAGTTAGGATCTTGGTCTTTATGGAGCTGATGCAGTTGAGCGAGGAACTGATAGAGACTAAAGCTTATGGAGATAAGCTAGCCCAAATTACAATAAGAATGGAAAACAGAATGTTTTTCTTATTTGGGAGGATGTCTTCCAGCACGGACTTTAAAAAAGGAAAAAATTAACACTCTAAATAGCCCAAGTAACAATAATTAATAACCTTGTCTCCCCCTAACTTCTCTCCCACAGCAGTGGATTTCTACAAGCATCTTCGTCCTTCCTGGAGAAGCTGCTCTGAGGGCCATTTTAGCTCAGGAGTCTGTGTATGTCACAAAGCATGAGCTCACCTGTCAGCAGAGGATTCTGATAATGGAATGGCTGCTCAGAGATGCTAAGACAGACTCTTTCTGGCCTAATCAACTCCTGGGGCTTCCACTAAGCAATGCCCTCAGGCTTCAACTCTTGTCTTTTCTTGGAGGGGGAAAGGATAAGTGGCCTCCAGGGGTTAAGAGGCAGAATCTTAATCAAAAAGAGACTGAGTGTTGACAGCTCTGGTGGCTCCAAGCTCCCTCTAATCAGAGCTCAGGACACCTTAATGGATCACTAACCCTGCCCCAGATGTCCTGCCACATGTCACCGCCTGCACAGCAGTCATTCAGCATGCCAGACAAAGCCAGCAAAAAAATACTAACTGTATCTTCCACCTCCTTCAGCTCTCCCCACACCGCAGAAGGTTGAAGTATGAAATTCAAATGCAAGTGCGCTTGGAAGTTAGACAACCCATCTTTAGGTGAAATGCACATGCAACATCAGGTTTCACATTAAAATAATGTAATTCATATATATGTATACATAAACATATTCTTTTTTTTCAACATCAACTTGAGTCACAGAATATTCACCTCTATTAGATGGTGGCTTCTCTGAAGCCCACCAGGGAAATTGTTTCTGCTCAGAGGTTTATCTTATGAAACACAGAAGGCAAACAGAATCACATCCAGAAGTCCTCCTGCATTTATTTAGGGTGTGGGCTGAGTGATAGCTTAAGTAGCCGTTTATTGTTTTTTAGCATTCTGCATGAGCACAGCAGGCTGAGATGGGATACTCTGCTAGGACTTACCTTCCAATAGATGTAGGCTTTTGAGCAGAGGCTCAAAGCAAGAATGAGCCCAAGTGGCTATCTCCAGAGTATAAGGACAGCTGGCTCCCTTTCAACTAATAGAATCTTCACTTGTTTCATCTCCCCATCTATTTCTTGTTAGGGATCTGGATAGAGATCGAATAGAAAGAAGCATGGGATGCTAATTCAAAAATTCTTGGAAAATAAGATGGAGGAACAAAGTAAATTGTTGCCCATGATTAATAATCAGTTCGCCCTGAAAGTGAACCTGGATGATCAGACTTCAAGCAATCAAATACTCTGACAATGTGCCTGGGTCACACAGACTGGCTCTTCATTGCAGAAGGGCAAGATTGTAAAGGCAAGAATAGAAGATTTAAGAATCAGACTGTCCGAAACTCAAGTCTTGGTTCTATTCAACTGGCTATTACTGTTTTTCTTATTTAGACCTTTCCAAGCAGAAATAGGTTACAAGTGCGCCACAATGCCTTCTGATTGTAGATGGTTTTTATAATGATAAAATATTTCAAGCAATTTTGGTAATGATTCCATATTTTATCACAGTTGAAGTGATATTTGAAAACTCTTTGTATGGTTCCCTGGGACACTTTGTGAACAGTCGTTTGTTTTGCTTCACACTCTACACCCAGTACCTGTTGCCACAGAGAAGTCTGAGGCGACAGTCATTCACCCTTTCCTGGCCCACTGTTGAGTTAACTCAGATTTTAAGACAGATATACTGAATTTTTCACCATGTCTCATATAGATACCCCATATCCCTTCACATTTATCACAGAATGCCAAACATATAGTTTTCTATGTGTGCCACCATGTGGGAAATAAATTGGAATACAATTTCTAAACATATTTCCTCATAAAGAAGAAATAATAGCATCTATCACAAAGGGTATTGTGAGGATGAGTTAAAATGTATAAACATACTTAGTGTCTGGAATGTAGTAAATTAATAATAAATTCCAGTTATTATTTTTCCTTATTTGTAAGATGGGGATGATAATACCTTCTTAGGACTGATGTGAACAGTACATGTGTGAGAAAGAGCACATTAAGGACTTAGTATGTCTGGCATAAAGCAGGAGGTTGCGAAGTGTGAACCAAAATTACTAGTGCTTTGGTTCTAATTAAGTAAATTTGTTATGCTGTATTGTAATCTTACAAAGTAGTTCATATGTACACCTTTTTCCAGTTAGATTGTTTTTCTTGAAACTGATTTCATTCTCTTCAGGAATGAAAAGTTCTAGAACTTTGGAAGCTGATCAAAACATAAGATGGATTTTGCTTGGCTACAAGTTTTTACAAAGCAATTTTATCAAATTTCACAAAGCAGTAACTATAAGCTATGTCCATTTTAAAAACAAGAAAATTGAGGCCCACCAACACGGACTGTGAGGCTTTCCCAAGATCGGCAGGTTGTGTCAGAGCTGGAAGCAGAATGCAGGTCTGCGCAGTCCAGTCAGCGTGCTCTTTGCCCAGATCACATCACTGCACAGGGGCCGCTGCATATGGTACAGGAAAGTCCTGTTCGTATTGTAGACAATGTAAGCCTGCAGATTTATGAAGTAATTTTCTGGCAGATGGCAGTAAGAGTTTTGTTACGAAAATAAGTATGTTACAATAATTGTCTGAAGGATCACCTTTATGCAATTTGCACAAAGTCATCATCTTTATTAGTGCAAGCCCTAATATACTACCATGACAAGTAAAATTTTCCATGATAATTCAAAGAATATTTGGAGATGTTGAGCCCCTCTGGATTATTAATTTTATTTTAAAAGATAAGACTGCTTATAAAAGGGGTTAGCAAATACTTTCTGTAAAAGCCAGACAGTAACCATTTTAGGCTTTGTGGGTCATAAGACCAGTCTCTGTCACAGCTATTCAGCTTTGCTGTTGTAGTTTGCAACCAGCCAGCGATAATAAGTAAATAAAGGGGTGTGGCTGTGTTCGAATAAAACAATACTCGCAAAAACAGCAGTGGGCCTTTTTCAATTTTTCTATTCTGACTTACAGCATAGAATTCTGGTTATTCGAATTATCAGTGAGTTTCTTGAAGGAGCATTGACTCAGATAGAATCCAGTAATACTCACCAGGTATAAAGTAAAAATTTGAACTGGAGCTGTCTGATTTCGAATTCTGTGTTCTTCAAACTGAACACACACTAGATGTTCTCTTTCTTGGCATGACCTAGCAGTATGCAGCAATGAATTTTTCCAATATTTACAGTTTCCAATGTTTATGGATATTACTTCAACAATGACAACATAGATCAGAGGGGACTCACACTTGCTTGGATTTCTTGAATGGGAAGGAAAAGTCAGATCTAGCCCAGTAGGGATGGCAATCCCTTTCTTGGCCTCCAAAGAAACACTGACTCCACAGCTCTCTTGGCCTTTGTCTCTACAAATTTCTCCTCCCTTAGTTTAGTTGGAAAAAAGGCTGCGATTCTATGAAGGAAGCTTTATCAGGAAACAAAGGTGAGAAAGAAAACAAACTAAAGAGGTGTTTCCAAATTTAAATGTCTAGGTTTACAAAGTCTATTACAATTAGGTAAGAACTTAAGCTACTCGATTATAACAGATCTGAAAAAAGATCTCATCATCTGGTCTACCAAGCAGACCCTTGCTCTTCGTGCTACCAACCCAGCCAGCGGTAGGCTGGCATGACTTATGACCTTGTTGGAATCTGTCTTGACACCCATGACCTTTTTAGAAATTTAGGGTTGGAAGGGAACTTGGAGGTTACCTAACCCCTGTTAAATGCTTGAGGTTCTCTTTGACATCCAATTCTACCTAGTCACCTGTGCGAGGATAGGAGGTTGTCACCTAAATTAGTTTGTATTATTTTCAACAACACAATTTACTAGGATGCGCCTTCATATATTACATTAAACTTTCATTGTCGTTACTTCTGCTCACTGCTGTCACTTAAGATGATCCTATCTGCTTCACAGAGCAGCCTCGCCAATAAGCATCCGAACTGGAGCATCAAGGACAGGATTCAAGGTAAAATTCAAGAGTCCAGTACCTTGTCTGTCTGGACTTTTGTTTTTGAGGGGTAGGGTACAGTGGGAGGGGGAGTCAGCACACTACCTGTGATACTGAGCCACTAAATTCTCTGTCCTTAGATACATGACAGGCTGAACTGGACTTTGCATCCAATAAACTGTAATTCCAAATTGTACAATATGTTGAGTGCTTTAGTATTCATTACTTAATGTAGTGATTCTCAACTATTTGCTACTCTCTTGTTTCTATTTCTAAGCAATGTTTAAGGATTCTCACTCAATTTACTTTTCTCTTGGTTCTTTGTTATTCTTGATAACAATGGAATAATAGTGATGACATATATTTGTTGAGCTTTTTACCAGGCACTAGGCTAAGAAATTGTCATGTTATTTAACCCTTATAAAAGCCTTGTGAAGACGTTACTATTGTTTTCATTTAACTGATGAGCAGATGAAGGTACAGGTTTACTTGCTCAAGGTCACAGTGCCAAGAGATAAGAGGGCCCCAGATTTGAAACCAAGCAGATCGCCCCAACTCATACTTTTAGCTGCTGCATCATATTGCTCCCATCAATATCCTTTTTTCAAAGCCTTGATAAACAGCCAGCATAGAGCTCTACGGAAAACTAAGAGATCTGAGTTAATTGAAGCTTTTGAATACGCACAGGTAATTGTTAATACAACTATGCTCATGAAGCCTCAGTTGCTCCATCTGATCCACAATCACACAGTTAATAATATCATGCTGAAACCAAAGCCAGGCAATCTGCTGTTTGAATACTGACTTTACTAATCTCTTTATCATAATGGGCAAATTACTTCAGACTTCCATTCTTGACTTCCCTAGTCAATAAACTGGAGATAATGATCAGACCTACATTATGATTAAAGTGGTTATCTATTAACCCAAGTAAAGTGCTTAGAAAAACTTCAGGTACATCGGAAGCGCTCAACAAATACTGGCATTTACTGTAATTCTCATTAAAGTCATATGAAAACAAGAAATAAGGTTAGTCTGCTATGTCTGGTTCTTGGATAGTTTACCACTGTCAATTTTTTATTAACTCAGTCTAAAACCTTACTCATGACTTAGCAGATTTATTGATCTCTGTGTTGGCACACTGTCTTCTCATTTTTAAAAACAGAAATGTATGTTCATCTTAAATTATTCCGCACTTCTAGTTCACCATGTCTTCAACTGAGAGTTCTGACAGCTCCCTCTACACCAAGAACCAGAGACTGTGATATCTCGATACTTGAGTCTAATGGAGAAAATTAGCAGGATCCCCCTAACGTGGCCCCTCAGTTGGTGAACATGAGCACGAGCATAGAAAATCAAGATTGGTGGGAAAGGCAGTTCAAAGAGAGCAGCTTTGGCTGGTCAAGGTCAGGTCTGAGAGGGGCTTAGGGTGTAAGCAGTTATCACAGCGCTGCTGTCCTTGAGCATGCTGTTATTTCTGAGCCCAGGATGACAGTCAGCCAAGCAGCTACTTCTAAAGACCTGGAACATGCACAGCAACTGCATGTGAAAGCATTGTACAAGAGTCACCCATCTTACCAGAGGCAGTCTTGCTGTTAGAAAAGGGCCTTCTAGATCTAATCCAAAGGCTGTAAACTAATGGACAATGAACCAAGAGTAATCATGGATGCCTTATTCTTCTTAATGCATAACTTAAAAATCTGAAGACTTCACATAAATATTTTTGCTCTTCTTGAGAAACAAAATATTTTGCTCATGTTGAAAAATACCAATCTGGCCACATTATGTCCTTAAGGTAAAAACTGACTCAGGCTGAGTTGCGACTATCCTCTTTAGATATGTGGGACCTAACCAGGCAGTAATGTTTGTAAAACTTGATTAAATCCAATCAATTTATCCCACAGATGAAAAAAATGGAGCTCTGAAAAACCATTGGACCAGTCCACATTTCATGGCAGAATCAAAATCAGAAGGCCAGGAGCTCTGAATCCCAGTTCAGGGATCTTCAGTGAGTACTGCTGACCTTTCCCTAGAGAATCTGAGCTACAGCAATTGGCCTGTAGGTACAGGGAGGAAAAAAAGACCCTGAGAACTATGTCTTCTGCCTTTACATCTGCTACCCTCCATTCCCTTTCTGGGAAAGAAATTTTTTGGGACTGAAACTCATTATGTAAGTAAGATTAGCCTGACACACAACCATCAGCATTCTTAACACTGTTGACTGCACCCACAGTTTAAACTGTGCTCTCTGCACAAAGCACTGCGTCTTCTCAGCCTTCACAGATGCTCTCCTCCCAGCTGGGTTATGAATAAACATCCTACTTTTTCTTTTTAATGGCATTTTTTTCTACCTACCCACAGTTAGGGAACAGTAGCCTTCATGGGACACTGATGTGGGAGGAGAGGTTACAGAGAACAGTTACAGATGACAGGACATCAGTAGGAGCTCTGAACTCTTTACTTGGCTCTCTTCCCAATATGTCAAATGACTATGGCCCTGGTCTTCAATATATTGCTTTTAAAGAGTTGCGAGCTGCTCAGATTGTTTTACACAAAAGATGCCCTATCCTTTCTCTCTTTGAGTATAGTGAATTGATTTATGAAATCTTTGAAATCTTCAGGTTGCATAGCCACAAATACACGTATCTTGCACCATCACACTTTGGCTCTAAGAACACCATACTGAAAGCTATCCAAGGAGATACTTGGTTCTTTTCAGATCTTGCAGATGCTAATAACAAAACTATACTCTGTATAATGTAATTAGGGTAGGAATTGCATGAGGAATAAATAGCAAGAAGGAAAGCATAGAAATGAGATTATTCTACTTATGGTAAGAATACAAAGCCAAGATTGTCTTATTTTAAGGATAAGGGGAGGGGACAGTAGCCAAACTGGGCTAGAGATGGCCAAACTAAGTAGCTGAACTGGTACTGAGTCAGAGATTCTGACTTGTATAAAATCAGCGGGCAAAGTCAGGGGGCAACTGCTCAAACACACATGCTCATGACAGCTGAAGGCAAAGAACTTGCCAAGGCTTGCCTCTGCCCTGCTAAGGACTTGGGACAACCTCTCCATGTTTCCATGAGGAAGACTGCTGCTGGGGACAAGTAAGCATAGAAGCAAACTCACGTCTGTGCTTCCCTCCGCGCACTGAATTCTAAAGGTTCATTCCTGTCTGAATCTGTATGGCATAAATTCAGGTATTATAACCAAGTTCCTAAATTCATCAGTTCTCAAGCCACCTATGTATCCTATACGGGGCTGTGGATCCTGGCGACTGCACAGCTCCCAGAAGTGGAAGCACAAATGAACTACCAGCCAGTTGGTTATGGTCAAAGAGGACTTGCTTGTTGTCCCTTAAGTAAGAGAGATTTATTCTCAGTGAGACAGAGAAGATTCCCCCAGATGCACCACTTCGACTTCAACACTTTTCCTGTTTACTAAATATACAGTGATTGCATTTTCTCAGAAGCCAATGATAATAATAATCACTTTGAGATACCTTTTTCAATGTGTGTATTTTCTTTTCATTCTCAATCCCCTCTGAAGCTGACACCATTCATGTTCTCAACTTTTTAAAGAAGAAACCCAAGAAATGGGCTAGGCTCTACGTAATAGAAAAAGCTGAAGCTCAGAGGGGAGCATCTAGTCTTTCATTCCAAATGCAAGGAAATCTTGGGTTAAGACTGAGAGCCCTTTAACTGCAGGCATGAACTCTTCAAGTGCCAGCTCAGCACTAAATCAAACGAGCAGTAGAAACAGGAAAGTCTTGCTAAGACCTTTTGTAAATGTTTTGTCATTAATATGCAGGATTCGGGTACCCATACACAATGAGCTCAGACTAATAATGTGGTTCTGGATAAGGAGCTTTCAGAAATGGGTCTTGTAACAAGGAAAAGACCCAAGTCCTCCTAATTCAACACTGATCACTCAATTCAAAACCACGCAGTTTTGAAATTCCACATCCTCATGGATAACATACAATAGCAGTGAGAAAATGTCAGCCTTCCCAGCAAGGCAGCGTGTATAGCAGGAAGCACATACCTGATGATTTGCAAGAAAAAGTGACCCAGAGATGCTTTTCAGGAAGATGGATCACCAGCATTCATTGGCCCTTCACACCCACAGGTTTAAAAATTTACATCTTTCTTCCTGCTTGAAGCTTCTGGCTCATTGGCCATTAAGGCCAGTCTAAGCAGAAGCTGTCATAGGACTAAGTTCCTCCCTCCCCCACAGTGCTTTCCATTTTCAGTCTCACCTCAGAGTTCCACTTCTGCATAGCAAAGTTTAAGCATCCACTGGACTGGTATTGCAATGGATAATGACCCTTGGGGAAATACAAAAAACCATCCGAAGGCACCGTAGACTGAAAAAAGAAGCAGACAAATTCTGGAGGGAGGGTGAAACTTGGAAGAAGGGTAATTTTCCCATTTTTATAACTTTTAGGCTGACAGAAAATGGCAGTCTTCTGGCTGAAGAATCAGAGTAATCACAGATGCTGGCAAGCACAGGGGTAGGCGGGTAGAGGGCAAATCTAAGAAAAAAGAGCCAATGAATGAGAACCCCAAATTTTGTGCATAAACTGAAACCCCAAAACCATCATTTAAACTGGACATACTCCAGTTTAAGATAAAAGACTGAACTGAGATTTGAGCTGCAGCCTAAGACAGTTTATAGTTTGAGTCCAAGGAAGTTAGAGGCTTGCTAACACACATAAAGAAAATCAAAACCAAAACCAAAAAAGCATTCTTCAGAGGAATATAACAAAATCCACAAGACAAACATTTACAACACTCAGAATATAGTCTACTTACTCAACAATGAAAACCAGAAAAATAATAAATAGTACCCATTCTCTAAAGAATAAACAATGGAGACCACCTTCAAGATGATTCAGTGTTGGATTTAGTAGAAAATATTTAAACATAGTTATAACTATGTTTAATGAAGTAAAGAAAAACTATTTGCAATGAATAAAAAGATAAAATCTCAGCAGAGACCTATCATGTAAATAAATAATTTAAATGGAAATTCTAGAACCGAAAGATAAAATATTCAAAATTAAGTCTTTGCCTCCTTTTGGGACATACTCCTTAATTTATTTCCTTCATATTACTGTTCTTTAGTCCTTACAACTTGTCAATATGGAATGGAAAGAGATTTGATTGCTTTGACTTTTACAAGCAGAGAAATCAGAACTAGTTACTGATTATCTCATGATAAGCAAGATGGATTTGAAAAATAATTCATTCAAAAGTATCTGCTCAGTTGGAGATTGTTGTCTCAAGTGACTTTTATCTGTAGCAAAACTAAATTGAAAATTGCTTACTGACACTACAGGTTTTTAGTTTTCTCTTTGAGAGACTTGCTTGGAGAGGTAGAAAGAAATTTGGGGAAGTTTGATGGGGAGATTTTGCATATAAATATTTTTATTTAGTGAGGATATGGAGGGCAGAGCTTTTCTTTCTGGGATTCTTGATATACTACACCAGGACTGCTGCTAGTTCCTGCATGGATTACATTTTTGTTTTAATAGCTAGTTCACATGCTATGAAATACTCTTGCCAGGTATCTAAAGGAGACAATCTACAGAAAATAGGAAGTGTTTTTATAAAGAGTAAGTGATGTTCAGCGAGAACATAGAGAACATCAAAGTCTTAGCTTCTGAAGTGATTCTAACATGGAATTGCCAGAAGAAAAGTATTTGGAAGAGATAATCCCAAATTCATTTTGGGTCTCATACCGGTTCCTTGTTCCTTTGTTCATAAATCCTACATACTGTGAGATACACACTTCGGAAACAGAGCCAGCCCCAACTATAAGATCCCTGATGATCTCAAAAGTAGGACATGACAGGAAAGGACAAAATTTGGTTCCTGGATAAAACGACAGGACCCAAATCACAAAAACAGCTATAATATGAAAGGTTATCAACAAGCCTGAGATTGTTCGTTTTGGAAGTAGACATGATAGTTCCTATGGGGGCAGAATTTGATAATCTAATTTAACTAATGTCCAAAATAAGAGAATAAAATCTTTCAAAGAATGCTTTTAGCAACTTTATAATGTGTACCAACTAAATTCAGTTTTCAGTATTAAAACGAACTAATGAGATTCTTTGAGCTGATTGAGATCTGATTAATTATTTGATGAGAAACAGAAAAAGAGTAGAAAAACCATAATTTTTTATCATCGTTTTCTACTGTAAAGCTGACCACATCAACCAATGATGTAAAAGTTTAGAAACTTTACAAAATTCCTCATTTTAAAATTTATTTTTTGTTATCAAAGAGAATGTCCAGAAACATTGAGTACTAAAGAATCTGTTCATGGCATTTTTTACAAAAGTTCCTAATGGAGTGTGAATATTTTATTCTTTGATGTATCCTTCACTTATTAATGATGACGTGGATGAACTGATATAATTACTTAAAAAAAAAACAAAACAGACAAAAACATTCATTCTCATTCTGAATCTGTTGATTGGAGTGAATTCAGTGGTTACCATACACCACTGGCTAAGAATCAACCTTCCCACAGTAAGCAGCTCAGGTCTTCTCATTAGGTTACAAAAGTCTCTCAGATATAGGCACCATGTTTGAAGTCTCACCCAAAATGTCCATGTCACTTAAATTACACAATGTGGCAGTGTTTTTTTCATGGGGATATAACCTTGAAAGACAGGGCAAAATAGAAAACAAACTGTTTGTATGTTATATGTGAGTACATTATTGAAATGTGCATGAGTTTGAGGGCACTGTAGCCCTTGTTAAAGAGGAATTCCACCAGTGAAGCATCTCTCAGTTCCCAGTTGCTCCTGGTACTGTTGTTAAATTCATGTGTTGTTAAATCAGGACCTTCTTCATCTACTGTTTGGCTCAAATGGTTTGAACTGAGTTTGGTTGTCCATCTATTCCATCTCATTGTTATTTCTCAGCCTCAGGATATGTGGGGTACTTGACTGTTTCTATCTTCTCTCGGACTTTGTAGGAGGGATATAGGCCAGTCCTTCCCAGTTTTCTGTTGACACCTTTAGAATACCCATCCCAGTGATTTCCAGCAACACCAATGATATCTCCAGGTTCCATGGGGATTTCATCTGCAGTTCGAGGTTGATGAGGATAAATAGCAATCTGGTTGTGGGCATTTTGGCCCCCAAAATAGTAGATGTCATCCAAAGAATGGAAGTTTGCAGAGGCATCAGGATGCAGTGTTTGCATGATTTCATAAGCAACTCGACAGACCTTGGGAAAGAATCAACAAAAAAATTAGTACATGTAAGATCAACATAAGCCATCTGCAAGCCCTGGTTAAAGACACCAGAACTAGACAGCACTAGGATTTAGCAGCTGAGTAGTGGATTCTAGTCATATGTTTTCAGTTAATTGGCTTTCAGATGATGGTACAAGTAATTCGTCTTCTCCATGCTTTTATCTTTTTTTTCTTAAAATATAAGCATATTACAATTAAAGTTTCCTGGAAAGAAAATATACTTTATAAAATATTTTAAGAATATGATCAGTTAATTTTAATAAACATTTACTAAGAACAGCACAGTACTCTATATTAGGTACTAGTAGTACAAAAATGAGTAAGACAAAGTTTCTGCTTTTGAAGAATTTGAGGTGTAGGATTAGGATTATAAATACATAAATCCTGTTGCTCTTTTTCCTTCATTCAGTTTTAATCAATCATATACTTTTTTCTCCCGATGTGGAATTGGTTTCAGATCTCTTCTCAATAAAAATTCATGTAATTACTGATAATAAATTAGTATTATAAAGTGAGCTAAAAATACACCTGCCATTTCTTCTAAGGAGCTTTAAGTGTGTTGTGCAGACAGCAGCATTTTAGGACTGAAATGAGATGGGTTAGCCTAGGGGAAAGATACATCTACCTTATATATTCAGCACTACTTATAAGATTTCTCTTCCTCAAGATCATGCTTATTGGATGGTAGCTAAAACTCTAAAAACTAAGCATTATTTCTTGAGTTTAATGCTTGGTGGTAGAGTCAAATTAAAACTAACTTCACAGCTATATAACATTTTAAGCAATTAATAAATATATTCGATAAATGAGTTTCAAAAACTTTTCTAGGATGAATTCAGAAAAAAAAAGAATACTATCATTTTGCTTAGAAAATTTTTTTTTCTACACATTGTAAACAGAGAATTCAACTGAGGGTGAATTTTCCTGAATCTCCAGTTGTGACTATCTCAGTTAATGAAGTTTTACTGTCCCTATGCCATTTTCCCCCCATTAATAATGATACTACTAACAGTGACTATTCATCTGCTCAATGGAATAATTTAGGACTACATAACAGTCCTTTAAAATTGGCATTCATAAAGATCAAAAACTGAATGGAGATGCTTATTCTTAACTGTTATAAGCATATAGAATCATTTTAGCAGTTTTAAAGAATCCAAATTTCAGGAACTTGAGGGGTAATTTCCATATGTTATATATAATTTTCAAATGAAACTAAATTCAGGCAGTATTTTTAAATAGGGACTAAAATACAAAATTGAGTAATCGGTCCCAATTCCAGTGCTAGACTTTTAACTACATGTAGAACCAAGACAACTTTACTTTTGAGTTTACAGCTTTGTCAGCAAACTCATTGTATATTGGGACTGTCACAGTACAACTGAGATCACTTGTTAGAATACTGAGACTATAACAAAATGATACTTACAAAGATTTGAGATACCTGCTTTGTCATTCAGGAAGCTAACGGATGGACCTGAGTTTGATGAGTTTGAGACTCAGGACCATGGGGTTTGGAGAAGACACAGGAATAAAAAGATTTGGAGCTCGAACTTAGAGTTCAGCTAAAGGTCCACAAGAACATGTGAAACCAAGTGGAGACTGAGAAGAACGAAACCAACACAAAGCATTCCAATAATAGTACATGAGAATAACATGATGAGGCTAAATTTTCCTGAGTTTTTGCTAATTCTCGGACATTATTTGTAGGTATTATCTAATCTAATCCTCTTGGTAACCCCATAAGATTATCCATCATGCTCCTATTACAGATGTCAAAGGTTAGCTAAGGAATTCACCCAAGGTTACATTATTACTTCAGATTCAGGTTTTTAGCCCAGGCAGTCTGTGTGTGCTTGTTAGCTTGCTAAACATATTTTCTCTCGTAAATCCTATTCTCCATGTTCTCATGGTAACACCAGAAGGCAAAAATATAAGACCAAGGACAGTCTTTGACAAATGTGGAGTCTTATTGTCAGGGGCCCTCTACCCACTCTTCAATTATCCCTCGTCAGTAATGCAAGACCTTGTATTGCCCTTGGGGTGACAACTGTGGCAATGAACCCTGATGTGTTTCCTCCTTTCCACTATTAAAATGTCTCACAGTCATAAAAACAACAGTGCTCTCAGTCCCATCCTTAGGGTTATCTTTCTTTGGGGGAATAATCCAAATAATTTAAGTTTTGGTATCAATAGTTTTGATATGTTAACATTGCTGAATAATGCATATATTTTTAAGCTAAAGAAATAACAAGTGGTAGAAATTTCAGACACTGAGTGGGCCAGTATAAGGCACTTATCCTTCTCCAAAGAATGGTGACAATGATAACAGTAACCTTAAAGAGCACTGATTATGGTCCAGCCTCTGTTCTAATAGAATGCATGCAGTCTTGTCTTCTCACTCATTTAACTCTCAGAACACCTCTCCAAGGTGGGGACTATTATTATTTTTCACAGATGAAGAAGCTATACCACAGAAAGACTAAACAAATTTCCAACAAACAAACAAAAATATGAAAGGAGGAGCCAGTAAATGACAGAGCTACAATCAGAACTCTTTCAGGCTTTCAACCATACACTAAAGTGTCTTAGGAAAAGCACCTAAATCAGTGTCTGCCACGCAACAGGCATTCAGTAAGTGTCTGTTGAATGAATCCTGCTCCATACATAATACCAGTCCAGCAATGGAGAGTTAAGTCCACAGGTGATATTTAATCCTTAAGACCCATATATAACATTATATGTATAATTGATTTTTTCTCTATTAACCATGGGGCAATTTACTACAAAGAGCTAGAAAGATTACTGTATTCTTGATGGTTGTATTTAATCACCCAAGATTGATTCCTCTATAAATCTAAATCACTTGGTAGGTAAATGAAGGCTTTAAGTTGATGCCAATACTCAGGTTTGACACTTGACAGGTAATATGACTGAGAGAGGCAGTGTATGGCTCACAAAACAGTGGCTAGTCACTCGTAGTATGTTTTATTTCATTCTGTGTTGACATGGCACTGTTTCATTTTTTTAGAATACCACTAAGCTCAGGGTAATGGGTAGGAGAAAAATCCTGAACCCCCACCCCGCCCTTGTCACACACACACACACACACACAAAATTAAACCCATTAGTCTGAATTTTCTCCCAGAGAAACAACCTGCTGAGTTGGTATGAGTCTCCAAAAAGTTTTCTCAGAGCAGATTGGGGGTGTGGGGGGGTGTGGTGGTGGTGGTGCTGTGTGTGTGTGTGTGTGTGTGTGTGTGTGTGTGTGTGTGTGTGTGTTTCAAAATGGAGAGGGCTACAGGATCTCCTAGTGTGAGAAATTGGATGTGGGTTCTTATCTCATTGGGGGACACTGGGAGATCTGTGTATTTTTCCTGTAAACAACTTTGTTTTGCTCTTCAATGAGAGAACAGCATCTGCTGGTGTTCCATGAGTCATATCTCAATGGACATTCTTTCCCCAGAGTCATCTGTCTGGAATAAAATGGATGTAGTATCTGGTTTATCCCTCTGGGCTTTCTAAAATCTGAATTCAAAGTATAATGAGGCCAGTTGTGTTGCGTGTGTGTGTGTGGAATATCACAAGAATGTTATATTAATTGTCACAAAGGAAAGAATTAAGGGGGAAAGAGTAATTCTGTCCTATAATTACTTTAATGGCTGAAACTACTAAATAATGTTGACTGTTTCTTAAACAGTGTTGATTATCTAGTTTTTAAAGTGAGAATCTACAACTATTCCTGTAAACCAGATTCAAGTAATAACTTACTCCATAACTTAATAAGCATTAAATTAAAAAAAACGTAATGTTTTGCCATCTACATCTGAATTATCAACTACCATTATTTCTTGAACTACAACAAAAATTTCTTTGCTTCAGATTTAAGATAGCTAAATACAAAAATATCTTAAGTGACCAAGTAGGTGCTTTGACCAAAGGCAATTTCCAATAACACAGAGTAAGATTAAAGTATCTGACAGCACAGTTTTCAAAATTTACTTGATGCTTTTGAAAAATGTTAATATTTCCTCTCATTTTAGATTGAATCCCAAGGACAGCTCTCCTCAATTTATGTGAGTGTTAGAACAGACTGGTTTTAAGAAATAGTTCTGATGAAGAGATTCAGAAAACTAAGAGCAATAACAGCAACAAAATTAGAGTGAAGAGTTATGTTAGTGGTTTTAAAAAACTTTTCATTAAAAAAGTTGAATTCCAAGAGCTCGCTTGTTGGATACAAACCCAAGAAAGATTAGAAGCCCTAAGACGGAGGGTGATGGGTTCTAAACTTTATGAGAAATCCTGATTAAGGTGCTGTGACATTTGTGCCTACTGTTTCTCAAATATCAATCAAGACTTGCATTTTTTCCTTCTAGCATGGCATTGCATTCTTCCAGAATTCTCTATAATAGCTCCTGGTCAACAGATTAAATGCTCCCTACTGTTAATGTATAAAAATCCTCAAAGGTTAGCAAACAAGGGACAGAAAATTTATGAGCAAAACATCAAGATTGTCAAAGCACTATGAAGATATTACACTTTCGTTATTTTCTAACCATCTCTTGGAATATTAAATTATCATCAAGGGAAGTTTGAGAGTGCTTGTCCCATGCTTTATTCTAGGCTGAAATTTGGTTTTCAATGTTTTATTCTTTTGTCACCCTTCTAAATGTAAGGTTTTGTTCAGTCTTCACATCTTCCAGCATGCCTGTGGCATATACAGGAAAATCAGCAGATTAATTTTCATAAAAGTCAACATATCCACAAGTTTACTTGCATTTGCTAAAGCAAATACTATCATTTGAAAATGAAAAATTCACATTATATGGTGATGTTCTCTTCCCATAAGCCAAATAGAGCAGAGGTGGTATGTTGACAAAGAGAAATGAACACGTTGAATGATAGAGTACTCTTCTTTATGAAGAACTGCTGTACCCATTCAATGCGCATCATGACTGGGTAGAATCTAAGTGTTACCTGTGACCACAAGTAGAAGCAATGGAGTTCTTGTTTCAAGCACTTTCTAAAAGGTTAAAGCATATAATATGAAATGGCATCAAGGGAAAAAAGTGCTTCTAGAGTAAATACTGTATAATAGGTAAAGATACTTGTAAATCTATTTCTATGTAAGTAATATCTGCATTTAACCTTATATTTACTATATTACTAAGCACTATTCTCAGTATTTTATATACAATAACTTGAATCCTCATAAAAACTCTATGCAGTGGGTTTTAGTATTACTACCATTTTACAAGTGAAAAAAAAAAGTCAGAGACAACCTAAGCCATTTGTTCATATGCCACAGTCAATAAGTAGTTAAAGTTGTATCTAAAACCTAGATATTCTGATTCCAGAGTCCAGGTCACCTCACTCTTGTTCTCTGTCTACTGAAATCAATGGCTTGGCATTTTGATGCTACTGATAGCTTTTTCTCACAAAGAGATGATGAAAAGAGATTTTTCTCAAACAATTCCAATTCTGACTTATGGCAAAGGAACTTCTTACAAGCCAGAAACAAATTTCATTCTCATTGCAAAACTACCGAACTGTGCTAAACCTACCTCTTTACTAAAAATGGCTGCAAAAAATTCTGGGGCACGAGTAAGACCAAAGACTTCTCATTGAACATGGAACTATTTCACAGTCTCAATATAGCGGTTAGTCATAAAGAAAGCTATATGATACTGGAGGTGATCATGTTTATAAATATAAATTATATACATATAAAACATTTCTATTGTTTAGCTTTTATTCTGAACTCTAAAAATGTTTTGAGGTATTGAAGTATATAATTAAGGAAACAAAATAATTAACTCAAAGAAATTATTTTGGATGAACCCTGTCTTATTTGCTGAGAGTTGTTAGAAATAATATAATAGATAAACACGAATATTACTCCTTTGGGTACAGAAAGTTCTCTCAGTATCACTTCCTTCGTATGAACTGCGTCTCTGGACTTCAGGTCTGGAGAACACACTGAGATTGACATTATGCACAAAATAGAACAAAACAGTGTGAATATCTATTCTCGCATCTCAATTCTGGATATATTCCCACTATCATGAAGTGACAGAGGTCCTGATTTCTGGGTCAAAATTAATGTTATAAAGATAGAAATTTCTATAGCACGTTTCAAAAAAAAAAAAAGGATTTTCTTTCCAGAATGAGTCTAACAGTATAATTAAGGAGTACTGACAGAAGGAAAGCAAAGCATAGAGCGCATCCTTGTAAGTCTCAGTTTCTACCTACATGAAAGGCTGACAAATGTTCAGACATTACATATTTAATTGTAAAGTGTTATGACAAGGGCAATTTTGCCATGTTTCGACCAAACCCTGAGACATTGGGCAGTGTCTAGAAATACCAAAGGGTTGGTGTAACTTAAGCTGTGAGTGACACTAATCAGCATTGCTGTTAAGCAAGAAGGCAAAGAACAGTGCCTCACAACAAATTATCTGGCCCCAAATGTCATTAGTGCCCAGGTGGAGCAACCCTTGACTAGAGGAACAGATTTCAGGTGGGTCTAAAATCCAGACCTAAAGAGGAGGTGGTCCACGTGAGTGAGTGGCTCATGACTCACTCACTCTAACAACACACATTCAAAACTGTGCCCAGGTTGTTGCTAGTTATTCGCACCTGTTGCATCAGGTAGGGACATGGTCAGATTCTCAAAGACTCTTGAGCGGGACCAAGTAGCTATTATTACTAATTCTTGCTCCCACCTTCTATAAGAATGGAAAGGCAAATTTCTCAAAAACAGGGTCCTACCCCAATTAGGGAGAAGCATCAGCAGTGGGTACCTTCATGGCAACTTGAAGGCCAAGGAGGCTTTCTCTTCTGCCTGAGATTACTGCGATGTGATTCCTGTTCTGTGTAGTTGTCTTTGGGTCATAAGTTATATTCTTATTCCATACTGAAGGAACTAATATAGCCTTTTCTGGGTAGGAATACTTCCACCAATCATATCACTACCCTAATTATGAACATGTCAATTGTCACATAATAAAAAAGGACTTCTATTGATACTCTCTAACATATAAATGAAAATGATATGGCTTTCCTTCTCACATTTTTTTTTCTCTGCTTCTTCTAAGATTTTAGGCATTCATGATTTATATTTCTTGGTAATTATTCTAGCTATTTCATGAGAGTATTCTGCTCAGTATGTTCTGGATTCAACTTTGAAATCCTCTCTACATCTGATATAAATTCTGAGCACAAATAATCATTTAACAGTTTATTGAATGAACTAACTAGTAATACATACTTAAATGAAAAAGCAGAATAAAATCCACAATAAATATTCCACTGGGCCTATAAGGCTGATGGACCATTTATAAAAAAGCATTTATCAAACCCAAAGTAACAATTAAATTCAAAGAATGATTATGATTAAGGTTTTGGTTAAACTTAATGTTCAATTTCTTACTTAGTAGAAATGTAATAGAACTTAAAGAGGAATTACATATTCTTTGTTATTTCCTATAAAGTAATCGAGTGAGACAAAATGTTGGGCACTGAAGTTTCTCAGTATCAGTGCATTGATGTGTAGAAATGGATGGATTCTGGTTATGTATTCACTGTATTCAAAATCAGAAAGTATTAAGCAAGCTTAATTATTTGAGATCTTTCTTAAACACTGTGGATAAACTAAGTACCTTTAACAACTTCAGTAGCTGGCTTTCATGGAGATATATTCAACCATTTCTTGCAAACAATTATCCAGTAGATTCAAATAGCTTTTTTTTCCTCTGGAATTTTTACTTTCTTTCTTTTACAAAGGGATTCTTCCAAATATTAGAGAAATTTTACCTGAATCAAGATTGAAAATGCTCACAGAAACCCAAGAACTTCCTAAGCCAAATACAACCAAAAAGTATTGGTCATTTAAAAAAAGTCCTACCATCACTTACCTGTGATGAAAAAGTACATACTAAGAAGTCTGCCTGAGAAAGGAAGTGTATGTCCAGGATCACACCCCGAAGTGAATTTTCCGTGTATCGATTGTGTAGTCCAGCTGACCAAGAGATTGAGTTATCACTAATAAATTCATAGCTGGGATATCTGAAAAAAGAAATTTACGCATAGTTACTGGAAACTACACTGTTGTATCAGGAGGTGGTATCAGGACTAAGAGTTCCTCTTTAAATGTAAGAAGAGCTTTCAATATGGCATTCAACAGAGTACTTGATGAAGCATCCTTGAACCTATCAGTGGGGAAGAAACCATTCTTTATATTAAATGTTATTGGTATGCCTATAAAATACACATACACACATAAATACATCCCTCTCCTCCATTTATGACAGAGTTGAAAAAGGAGGCTCTTCTTCTTTTTTTTTTTTATTAAAGAGGAAGGAAGGGAGTGGAGAAAGAACTATTTTAACAAAGTATTTTTGTTTTTGATTGTTCCCCCCACCCCAGGTCTTGAACCAGGTCCTTGGTTCACATCCCAGCTGTGGTTTAACACCTGAGCCACCAGGGTGTGCTTCTTTATTTTCTTTGTAACGAGTAATCACTCAGGTTTTTCAGGCTGCTTTCGTATTTGCTGAGTAAGCTTTTCCTTTAAAATATAAATATCAGATTAAACTTGATTTAAATTTTTAATTTAGAATTTGTGATACTTCATACGTGTATCCTTGAAACATGATCTTAACCAATAACAGTAATAGAAAACCATTCTAATGGATTTTATGAAAGCAAATTCCTTTTAGATGTCCACCAAGTAACATTTTGGTTGTCTTGCTTGAGACACATTAAAAATATTAAAACATACATCTTTAAAAAAATCTACCATATGATCAAAGGATTTTATTCTGAATTAGAGATTTAGTTATACTCAGGAGTGAATACATTTTCTCAGTGCATGAGCTACGCTGAAAATTTTGGAAAGTTTAATGAAAAGGAGATAATAATTACTTCTACTTTATAGAATTTCATAAGAATTAAAAACATTAAGTAATGTGAAGTCCTGAGAAGATTACTTGACATGTTGTCAATGTTCAATAAGCATTAGCTGTGATTATTAAACATTCTTCTGCCAGATATCCACCTGGTTTTATTCTCTACTTCTTTTAGATCTCTGCTCAAATAACTGTCTTATTAGTGTGGAGTTTGGCAATACCTATTCCATTTGCCCGCCTAAATTTTCTTCATAGCTCTTGTTATTTGACATAATATATCAACTGTTTATTTATTGCCTGTATCTATTCCCTATTATCTCTAACTGGAATGTAGGTTTTTATAGAAAGAGGAACTTCATTTGCTCTGTTCACTCTATTATTCTCAGTACTCAGAAAATAATCTGGAATATAAAAGCGGGTCGATAAATGTTGATTAAAAGAATATTACTTCCTATTTATGAACCCTGAAGCATTAGTTATTAGTTTATAAAGGTCCTTTAATAACACTATTCCGTTAATGTCGTTTGATTATAACACTGATGAGGGGGAAAAAATCAATTCCCAGCAGCAGTCATTCTCTGTATACAGTTTATATGTCCCTCCCATGTCAGTGTGGGTTTTCTCTGTATGCTCCAGTTTCCTCTTACATCCCAAAGATGTACACATTAACTTCACTGGTCTGGCTCAATTGTCACAGTGTGAATGAGTGTGGATTTGTGTGTGAGTACAGTCTGCAATGGCATCATCCTATTTAGGGTGGGTTTCTGTTTTGTACCCTGATCTGTCAGCAATTGGCTTGGCCACAAGCAAACCTGAACTGGAATACCTGCATTGGAAAATGAATGAATACAATAAATAATTTTAAAAAAGATTGTTGAAAATTGGAAGTGTTTGGAATCTTTATTTAATAAAGTTTAGTGATATTCTTATTACCAGAAATAGGCTATAAGAATGCAACTCTTGTTTCTATCAATTAGCCTATATTAAAACTGGTTTCATTATATATAATTTAACTTAAAGAAGTTTCCAATATCCTATCAATCCTATAAGGACTTACTTTGCTTATCTGTATCCTGCACAGTAATCCCCAAAGGTTGGGACCAGACCTTATTTTTCTTTCCATTACAACACCTAACATTCTCCACAATACACAAACACATTACAACACCAAACATTCTCCACAATACATAAACACGAGTGCTATCTATATCTGGGACGTTTTCCTAATTCCCTAAAAGCTGCTTCAGATTTCTCTTCATTTCACAGACCCCAAAGAGGTTTCTCTCACTGCCTCTAATAACGATTGTGAAGGCAAAGTCTCTGAGCACTGTTGCAGACTCATGTTCAGTGTTCAGATTCATTTGGCTTCATTATTTTTGACATTTTGTCTCCTCAGTTCTGAATCATGGAGATGAGGGAAATGTCACATTTGTTCTAAAAAGAAAACAAACAAAAAGACTTTAAATGTGCTTCCTGTGAAGCGGCATATATCTAGGCACGGGACAGAAACACACAAATAAGAGAAAGCTGGAGGGCGGAGGAAAGGGGAATTGTTAAGACAGCAGTATAGGTTTTATCCTTAACTAAAGATTAATTTTGTCAGCATGGTTTGGGTCCTCAGTGAAACAAAGAAAAGAGTGACCCATTTACTGAAAAGTAACACTGACCTTTAATATCTTTTCTAATTTAAAGGCTCCTCTCAGGTGGGTCAGAGATGAGACCCTCCTCAGGTCTCATTCTCTATATGCAAAAGGCTGAGTGGGAAAACCAGAGACAAAGTGATTAGCGGGAGAGGGAAATTTTGTGCCTCCAGTAATGGAACTTTCTGCAAAAAGCTCTTTTTGTTTTTTGCCCACAAATATGTCTGTAGAGGAATTCTTTCACTGTGAGGCTGTCGTGATTGGCAATGGTAAAAAGAAATATTTTTTTCTTCCATTTTATAAAAGTTTATTTTGATATCATCCAGAAAGAGCAAACTTGAAGTTATAAGCTAACATCAACTTTCTTTTCTGAAGTCTTTCTCCAAACTATAGGACATATTCTTTTTTATGACTGCATTGTACTTGATATAAAATTCCTTCAATACAGTTACCTGAACTTATGGGTAAATTACATGTTACGTACATATTGCCTATTAGTTGGACATTCCTGAAACTAAAGAGCCATATATTATCTTTTATCTTTCCTTTTGTATTCTAGTGTCATGTGCTGTGTCTAGCATATTGTTCTGTAGTAAAACAGTGGGGAAAGTTCACCACTCTTAAATGCTTGTGTTCTATTTCACAGAGTAGTCAGACACTTTACAGATACTTTTAAATGGTTTTTTTTGCCTTTATTCACTTAGCTGAAACTAATTTTTGATGAAGAGCAACTAACTATATGTCTGGGAGACTTTTGTTAAAGGGCTTATTTTCCCTCATTTTTCACCCCTATTCAATTCCTGTAACTTGGAACATAATCTTGGACAGACAACTTCAGTAGTTCTTATTTTTTTTTGCCAATGAGTCTGTGATTTAAACACTAACAGTGAATTACCTAAGAGAGCTGTTTCTACATTAGCAATGACTACTATTGGTTCTGAAGTCTTGTGGACTAATTCAGTCTTAATCTGGAAATATCTGAAGTGAAGCATTAACTGCTCAGTTGTCACACAGAAGTCACATATATAAAGCTAATCTTGACCCCTTTTACCGAAGATAAAATACTCAGAAAATGGAATCTCCTCTGACTTTGTGAATTTTTTGATTCATTTAATTTTTATCTCTTTCCCCTCTTGAGACAGAAAGGTTTAAAGACACTGTATACCATGGTAAGAGATGAATTCATGCTTCTGCACTCTAAAACAATGGCAGGGGTTTTATGATTTGCTTGGATATAAAAATCAATACTAAGAGGTCTAAATATAAATACATCTGGGGTAGAAAATGCTCAAGTACAATAATAGAAACAGCATTTAAATTCCTGAGAAAATCTTCAAAATTTCCAGAAAGGAAAAAATATGCACAATAAAGTGCTACTACTCCATTTGTAACAGAATGTGGAAAGAAATGACTTGGACTACTACAGGTAGAAGAGTTATTAGATCCGACCACAAAAAATTTTTTCCAAGCTTTACTATTCCTATATTCCAAGTAGGTAATTCTGTCACAGCACTCTAAGGATTACTTGGTATAAAAATGTCATGTTGTGCTATGGATAAAAGTCGTAAAACCTTCAGATCATTTTATCTCAGTAGTTGCAGATTCAGATTCAGAAATCTTGCTTAAGGAAGTAATGTGGGTAGTTTTAAACATACACGATAGCATTATTTATAAGAGTGAAAAACTGGAGATGACTTTTCTAATGTTAGATTGGTCAAGTAAGCATGGGTATATCCACACAGTAGATATGAAGTCATTAAAAAGATGTTTATAGCAATATTTTTAGTAACCTGGGAAAATGGATCTATTTCTTAAGTAAAAAAGAGCTCAATTTATATAGAATATGAGTACCTATCGTAATATGCAGCTATATAAATGACTGAAGGAAATATTTAAATAGGTGTTGCTTCTGAGTAATGAAAATTAGAAGTAGTAATTTTTCCTTGCTTTTATACTTACCAACTTCCATTTTCTAATGAACATGCATTAATTTGCTAATCAAGGAAAAAGAGACAAAGAAAAAGCTTGTGATCTATTCAAAAAAATGTAAGAGTAAATAAAATTAATATTTTTACAACCAAGCTATGAATCCAGTCTGGGATTTCAAAATGAAGTAGCATGGTGAAGTATTTGTACTTTGTTTCTCTCTAATAGGTTTTATATTAAACTGGAAAAGTAACTGAAAATGTTTTATTGTTTCTCATGCCCAAATATTCATTTAATCCCCAATTCTTATATTTTATATGAATTACAAGTATATAACTTGACATACTTGGCTGATGAATTTCTCAGTTGTGCATGAGTGTGCATGTCTCTCAAAAGAGAAAAACTTAAGAAAACAATCAATTTTTATCTGGTGAATTTGGATTCTTATGAGGCAGAAATATAACTTTTCTTCCTTACTTTCATTCATGACATGAAAAGGAATACAGAAATTAATTAATCGAATAGTTTTAACAAAATGTTTACAAACGGATGGGACTAGAAAAACGTAATTCAGCATCAACTGGGCACTTACTAGAGCCAGACATTATGTATAAATGTAGTAAAAGAGCTATAGAATCAAACAAGGGCTGAACACTGAAACAAAGGGTGGGACACTTAGGATTCAGGGGATGATTTCTGGAGTGGATATCTGAGCAGAGGTCAAACTACGATTTTCTTCTCCCTGATTCTCTACTTTCACAAATAGTTAAGTTATAATAGTTATATCCTTTATTTACTGACTTCTACCTTAAGGATCAACTTTAGATTCATACAGATCTTGTGATAAATTCCCAATAATGATAATGCTTTGCTTGCATAATACCCTATGTTAACTCTATAGTAGCACTACTTAGAATAACTGTCTATTCCCCAATGAGATTGGGAATTCCTTGAAAACGGAATGTAGCTTGCCTATCACGGACTCTCCAGCACCTAGTATAGTGTCTAATAAAGGCACACTCAATAAATGATGGATGTTACTCAATACATACTAGAAGTACTTATTTCTCCACTTATAAAAAATTGTGTTGATTCTTTACCTTTAATAAAACTTCCAAATTTTACAAATTTTTATAAGATGAAACCTTGTATCTTACATGTGTTCAGTTGCCCCAAATTGTTAGTGAAGACAGTAAGATAAAATAGGCAAGCACCTAGTGTGTTTTATTGCTAACAGAGCCTATAATTCATATGTTGCAGACCTAACCTCCAATGTCATAGTATTTGGAAACAGGTCCTAAAGAAGGTAATTAGGTTAGCAAGGTCATGTGGGTGGGGCCCTCGTGATGGAATTAGTGCCCTTAAAAGAAGAGATGTCAGAAAGTTTGTTCTCTCTCTTCCAAGCACACAAATAAGTCGTTTGAGTACACGGCAAGATGGTGGCTGCCTGCAAGCCAAGAGAAGGGCTTCAGAGTGAAATCCACTTTGTAGGCACCTCAACAATGCTTTGATTATATTAACAGTTGCACAGCTACTTGAATTAAGAAACTTCAATAATGAGTAATAATAGTATAACAAGATTCACAATTCATGGGAGTTAAGAATTCCTTTAAATTGAAAAAAGAAAATTCCATTCTAGAATCACTAGTTCATATAACTTACTTTGTTTTGGCCTCTTTTAATAAAGAAGGGTCATCTGTGGCCAAATATACTCTTTTTTTGTCCACTTGCATTCTGCGAGCGAGAAGCTGAAAATGTTCTTCAACATGTACCATGTATTCCTCAATGGGATGGAAGGCTGCTTCTGTTCCCACTTTGTCTGTGCGTCTAACATGGACTCTGGGGAAAGAGGGAAAAAGTCAGACACAGTTGATAATGTTCTGATCCATAAGGTGTTTTTAGGGTACTCAATTTCATAGCTTCACTCATGGTGGTTTTCTAGTCATTTCAAACCAATTTTTCTTTCATTTTCACCATTAGAAAAATTTAAAAAACAAATATTTAAAAACACAAATACATATATTCTACATACATTTGCATGTTAATATAAAGGGAAATTAGAAAATGCAACTTTTTCAGTGAAAGAAATTGCCAGATCAGGAATAAATGAGAGATTCCAAAGTTATACTACTTCTTGGCAGCAAAAAGCCAGTCTTATAGACAAAAAAAAAAAAAAATGGATAACACTTTCAAGATTTTTGACAACAAATGATACCAAGATTCACAGATGTTCTTATAAAATATTAAATACATTATTTGTAATGTTTTGATGCCAAGTTTCTTTTTCTTCATTTTACCCTGTATAGTCACTACTACTTCTAGCGTTTTGATTTTAAAGTTGTCTGAGGAAAACAAGAAGTTTTCCTATAGCACAACCAAGGCAGGCAAACCTTTTAAGGATTTTTACTATTTTAAGTTCATGGAGCCACTCCCATGTCTTTTATTGTATGCATAATGAATTTCTTTTCTCTGCTTTTCATTCTATCAAAGACAGATAGTGATCTCATTTCCTATTTTGAAAAAGCTCTAAAATTACAAAATTGGGGACACAGATTTACATTGTCCTGCACTGAATAAGGCATTGACTTCCAGAGTATTTTCCACCCGTCTCAGTGCTTCCAAAGTACTTTTAATAAAAATAAGAATAATACTGGTCAGTTTATTTTCATAAATCAAAACTCTCCTTAAATATGCCCTTCCAGCATCCACTCCTTTCCCTAAATTACTTAACTACTATTCACATGTGGAAAAGGTATATTTGTTTCTCTTTAGTTCGCCATATATGGGCATGTTTTGGGTTAAGTCTAAAATCAGCTTTGCATTATGAATCTGGAGTGATTTCACTAGTGTTATATCTTTTTGGCTGTTCTTACTTTGCATTCCAAAGTGTCACATGAACACCTATTCTGTCATATTTTACTTCCCCACATCCTTCTTAAATACTGTTTCTCTCTGGAAGTTGGAATTGTTCACTGTGCTACATAGAGATGAGGTGGGACAGAAAGAACAAGTCCCTCAATTTTAATGTAAAGTTTCATGAGAAGAAATGCTATTTGATACCCTGATTTCACCATGTACTTGCTGTAGCTCTAAAATTTAGAATGAGGGTCAGTAACTTCTATACATACGAACTAAGACAAGGGAAGAGAGAGGGTAAGAAATATGAAAATAAAAACAAAGGAGATCTGTAGTAATAGAAAGAAAATCAAAGAAAGATGACTCTTTGAGGCAATGGTAGAGTATTACTAACTGATTTTCTCAATTCTCCAAGTACTCTTGAAATTAGGCTTAGATCAATAATCTGAGAGTGGATCAGAATGGAATTTCTACTGAAAAACCAGAATGTTAGATCTGTGAAAGATATTAGATGTCATTTAACTTTAAGTAGCTCTTTCATCTGACAATTAAGGAAACAAATGCTTCTGAAGATATTTTAATGAACAAAAACATAAAGCAAAGAGAGGTCAGTTTCACATACATTTCAACTCAGCTTTCGTGGAAGTTTTTTGTGTGTGTGTACTTGCCTGATTTTCACTATTAGATATGAACATTTCCTAGGGTAGGGCATTTTATTTAATCCCAATTTGTACCAAATACAATGAATGATGGGGATATTTTTTAAAATCTCATTACTTAGTATTTTATAAGCAAAAATTTTAGTTATCATGCAACCTAGTTGCTTTCTTAAACAAATGAGGAGTGATAACTAATAAAGGCCACAACTGATCCAGTTGCCCAATTCACATACCTTGTCAGTAGTGCAAGTTGGATGAGGCTAAATCACTAAAGCACTCTTCTTACATTACAGCATAATACTTCAATGTGCAAACAACTCAGTTGTTTGTGGTACACTTCAATTATATATGGTTAGTCGAATCAATATATGCTGTATAGTCCATAGAAAATTAATGTATAGTTTTCTGATATAGAAAATTATTAGAAATCTAAACAAAGTTAAGAAGGTTTACACACTAGTTTTGCCTTATAAACTCCAAAACTTTGGGCAGAGATTTTCTTTCCTTAGTTTCCTTACCTGTGAAATGGTTATATCTGCCCACTTTACAAGACTGTGTTATAAGATCAATGAGATAATGCAGCTGAAGATATTTTGGTCATTTAATTACTATACTGCTATCTTTCTCCATCTTTCAAGATCTAGTTTAACAATGCAAGCTATTTCTGATTCAAAGAGAAGTACATTTCTCCTTTCCTAACCTCTCAGAATGCTTTTCATGTTTCTCTCAGGTATTTATCACATTCTAGCTATATAATCTTATTTGTGTAAGTCTCTTTACCCATAGACTAATGAGCTGCAAGGAGCCATGTAAAAAATTTAATCTCTGTGCCCCACAGTAGCAGGTATTCATTAAATGTTCTGAAATTAAATTAATGAACATGATTAATGTTAATCAATAGCTGACTTTATCACAAATAATATAAGCTATAGAATGTGATAATCTAACCTACAAGTCCACTTTCAGGAATTATTTAAGCATCAGGCTCCCTCTCTCTCTGAAAGGCAGTAATATCTGATAGTGTAGTTTTTGTCCATAGAACTAAAATTCTTTTTCATTCTTAGGATTAAAAAAATGGAAAGTATTAACTTCCCTAGATTAAAGATGAAAAAATAAAAGGACAATAATTCTATTATTAAATAACTTGGCCCAGAATTAAGGAAAAACCATAAATGTTGCCCGGGTCACTTAATTTGCAGTTCAGTATTATTTATACTAGCCGAAGAACATTTTTCTTGGTGTGAAATATGACATCAGGACCCAGGAAAACTTTTTTCTATAACTTTTTATTTATGTATACAAGAGCACATGCCTGTAAAATTTAAAAAAAAATTCTTACTCCTAGGATTTCTTGATATATATCCTTTAACATGAGCATGAGACAGAATACACATGTACATGATAACTCTCATACAGGTAATGAGATAATTTTTAATAATAATTTCAATATCACATTAAAGCTACAAATGCTATCTTTACTCTCATAATACCTCCAGGACATAAAAGAAAACACAACATCAAAAATGCAAAACAATCATCAGTGGCAATTAATGAAGACTAACAATATGGGAGCAACAGAAAAAACTATGAATGTGACAGTTTTATCTCATGGCCACGCTGGAGAAAGACAGGAGTCATGCATTATATTGAAATATTCTCAATATAATAAAATTTTACTGGTTTCCTCAGAAGAAATACCTCATTTCAGAAATACGGGCTTAATATATTCCCTAAGGCTTAAACTCTGAAACTTCTATTTTGGGGTGGGGCTATAAAATTAAATAGTAAAGTTTTTAATATATTATAAAGATATATCCACATATGTGTGTGCATCTATGTATATATAGCTTTGCTATTACTTATGACTTTATGTGGAAGAAATCAGATTCTTACCCAATGACTGGATGTTTGAAGCCAAGTTTCTTGGTGGCCTCTTCTATTTCCTTTTCCAACCAAGGTTGTGGGCGGATCAAGTATTTGACAAACTGGGATACCCACCATACTGCAGGATCACCATGGACTCGCACAAGTTGATCTGCAAGGTCTTCTGGTACAGCCAGGGGTAAATACGGAGGGCGAGGATGAAGACTGTCTACAATGGGTAGCTCAACCACTTGAACATTTTTGTCCTTTACTTCACCTGAGAGAATAGCAGACATATTAACATCAGCACATCGTCTTCCTCATGCTACTACCATTTAACAAGAAATCACTCTGGGTGATTTCATCTTCATAGCAACTCTAATAGCCACTTCACAGAGAAGTTAAGTAGCTTGAACTTGCCCAAGGCACTAGTGCAAATGTGGCAGAGCAGAATGTCATATCCAAGTGGGTCTGCCTCTCAAGTCCATAGATTTTTCTATCATGTGCCAACATGTCAACACCTCAAACCCCAGGTAAAGATGATATTCACATATACATTATCTAATCAGAGAACAACCATATTGTCAGCTAGGCAAAGTTCTACTTTTTAATTGTTATTTTGGAGTCAGACAATAAAGTGTTATTAAAACTCCCATTTGCCATTACAACAAATGGCATTACCTCTATGACAGAGCACAATGACTCTAGAGATACCTAAACACTATAGTTATAGCCAAGAATCTGTATCTTTTGAAGAAGAAAAAAACTGGGTAATTCTAAAAATTTTTTTTGCGAAAACAGACATTTTCAATTATGATACAAATAAAATCTGTATTGATTAGTTACCTAGATATTTAAAGTTAGAACAGAAATTAGATGTTAATTTTTACTGATGATGATTAGTTTCAGAATCCAACTTCTATATATAATTAATGTTACTGCTATTCTATCAACTTTATAATCTATAAGGCAATGAGAACAAACCAAAATATGATAAGATCCCTAGAGTTTTACATATTAAAGATCATAACTAGGAGATGCAAAGACACAAGGCAGAAAGACTTCACTAATATAAAATACACTAAATTAAAATTTAAATAATAGATATTAACCTGAGCATGCAAAAAAACCCCAGTTAAGATGCTGCCATTGTGCACAGTGAATTAGAATCACAGCTAGTCACTGGACCATTAGAGAAAGAACGCACTTGTAGAGTACATTCTTGAATATTTAAAAAAATGTAATCATCTGAATGAAACACAATTCTCAAATTCTGTTTCTGTGTATATGCAGAATATTTTCAAATAAATTACATGATTTGGAAAAGTAATCACTCAAACCAACTGCTTGGCTGTTAGAAAGTGAGCTTGGTGTAACTATGGATTAAAAATACCTCATTAATATTCACTTTGATATGTAAAATTCATTTTGGAATTCTCATAACAGAGCCTTTGAAACATGACGCTGGTTGCATAGATTAATGACAATAACAAATTTTACCGCCAGTATTTTCAGTCCATCTAAGGTGCCAGTTAAAAAAGAATTGGGCACCTTTATTAGATGAGAAACTATATTTACAATGTGTGGGGAAAGCGTGAGCTGCATTTTAAATTAAGCTCTAATAGACTCCCTAAGGCAAGGAAGATTGGGGTGCTTTCCCTGATGTGAAGATAAATGTTAGTATACGTATGAGAGAAGTAAAAAAGGAAGAGAGAAAGATAGTTTGTTTTTATTTTAATGAAAAACAGAAAGAAGACTCTAGCCTCTTATATGTGACCAAAAACAAAAGCAAAATTGGCGAGGCTACCTTTCTTCTGGGTTTTCTAATAAGGTTATTCTAAATGTTCAGTGAAACTAGGTCTAATGTTTATATACATGAAAATATTACTCCCTGCTTCAAAGTCTCAACTGCTTACAGCTAAACCTAGTGACAACTTTAAGAAATGAAAACTATGTCTATACCTTCAAGACAGAGCACTCAAGTATATTTCTGTGGATTCTTTATTCATTCATTTACATGTTTAAAAATTTACTGAACATTACTGTGGATACAAACACTGTACTAGACAGAACATAAGGTGATGACATGGTTCTTGTCTTTCAATATTTCTAGTTCAAAAATTTCATTCAGAACTAGAGTGCTATCAATTAAAGAAAAATAAGCAAAAAAACCCAAAATACTATCACCAGCAAATCAGCTATCAAAAAAGATATTAATACTAATATTAAAACTTCCCATTAAAATGTTAAAAGGGTATTTATATTTCTAAATAAAAATTTGGCATAGAGTGAAAGTTTAGTATCCTCAATTATGAAATATTTCAATATGAAAGAAAATAACATTGTACATGCTATGTTAGAAGCTCTCTTTTTTTCCAGCTGATTTACCACCTAACGTTTTTTGTTCTATTGGAATACACCTGCAAAATAATTTAAATCTGGAACAGATCCTAGAGATAATTTTATTCAGTCTTTTCTAAACTAGCATTTGTATACTGCCTTTGCAATTTTTAACATACCCTATATCATCTGTACTATTTAATGTTTTAAGAATTAATTTTTTAAATATAAATGAGTCTATTTTATAGATGGTAACTGTAAACATAACTCCACTGAAAACAAAATCAGGTTATTAAATTCTATGTAAATAATATTGCTTACAGAGGGCTCTGTGCTAAATTCAGATTCCTGTTAAAAATGGAGATTATTAGTGAGGCTTAAGGGGTTATTAATTGCATTTCTTATAAGATTAAATCAAATAAGAAATAGAGCAATAAGATGGCAATCAAGATATAATCACCAAAAAAAAAAAGAATTATAGAATGTATTTTTGTGTTTTACATTTATGTGCTCTTGGGCTTTCTAATAATCTCACCCAGTCCTAAGAGGAGTTTATCAACTACTACATGAAGGAACATGACTTCTGAGAATGGGCTACACCAAGAGAAAAGCCAGAAAGGGCTGTGCCTCACATGTTTGGTTTCTGAAATTATCAGTTGTATAACACACTACTTTTCTTCCAAGTAGAAGGGAAATCAGGTGAACAGAAAGAGCAAAAGAGTACTTCTGTACCTTCCCTTCTAAGGAACAGAATAAATTCCCTCTGTAGAAACTCCTGAGGAAGGTTCACAGTACTTGCTCCTACCTACTTCTACCCCCAGCCCCCTAAACAATTATCTAGTGTAGGGTATTAAAGATACCTTGATACCAAATTGAGGCTTTGTCTTTAACATAAACAGAAACTGCAAAAAGAATAACTTTCTCAACCATGTGATTCAATGTTTATTTTAGTGTGCTATTAGCAAGCTGACAGGTGTTATCTCAAATGCCACCTAAAACCATCTCTAGTAATTGATGGTAGGTTACAGAGTTTGGAAAACACACAGCTATTTAAATTCTTCCATTTTACAGAGAAAACAGACTAAGAGAAGTTACGTAATGTTCTCGAAGGTAATACAGTTAATAAAAGGGCCTGGATCAGTTTCTCCATATTTATACCAAGCATTTGAGTGTGATCCCTTCTTTCAATCAAAAGTGCCTTGCTGTTCTGTTAAGACTTCAGTGTTGTAAGGAAAAAAAAAACAAAAAACAAAAAACCCAAAAGGAAAAGGCATTGCATTCACTTTCCACAGCAAGAGAATGCTGTTAAGTCATAAATAAGACAGCATTACTAATTTGTAGATAAACTAATCCTTTTATCCTAGGCTTTACACAATTGACTGGCCAGTTCAACTTGAACTGATATGGTCATTATTTCAGAGGCTCATTTTAAGACTTCCTCCCCTCTTGTTGATCAATCTGGCCTTATAAGGACATTTTCTTGGCTAAGAGCACATAAGACTCATAAGCCTCCTTAGTTTACTACTGCCCTCTGCCAGGAGCTAGATAGCTCTTTGAAAGGGACTATCTCCCATAGCGACAGGCAAGAACCTCTACAGAGGCCCTATTCCTTGCTAGCCAATTCATGACAGCCCCATTTCAAAGGATCAGTCTGTTGTCATTCCATGTGACACAAGACAAAGACACTAACCCTCAAAATAGCTAATTAAAATTACTAGTCTTCAATAGAGTCAGTAGAAAGCGCTCAAGAAGCTTAACATCTAACACTAATGAATACGTTGTGGTATAACAAAAAAATGTTTCAAGGGTGAAAAAAAATTGGTCTTAATCTTTTGAGATTCCTTCTGCTTTTACTGCCTTCTTTATTCAGTTGCTATTTTGCAATCGTTTTCACTCTGATTTGCAAGAGAAACAGAACTCAGGAGGAGGAACTCTCCTAAAAGATCAAACTCATAAAGATCCAGGCAAAGAGACTTGGAACAGGGTTGCCAGTTGAGAAAAAAATCTCCAATAAAACACCACTCTCTGGAACTTAAATTTCACTCTCAAGGGAGAAGGAGAGGATTATTAACTTTTAGATGATTCTGAATCAGAAAAGCTCTCTGTTTTCTGACCTCAAGCAGCTTAAGGATGTTTCCCTGACTACCCCCATAGATCCAGACTTCCCCCAAATAGGTGCTGAGATAGAATAGGTTTTAATTCTCTTTCTACAGGTTGTCTTGAAGGATTTTACTTACGAGGTATCATCACATTGAAGAATCATTCCAAGACCTGTGCCCTCTTTGCGGCTAGCACAGGAAGAGCTACCGAGCAAATCATAGCGAGGCAAATGCTTGGTCGTGCAGTACACAGGAGTGAATAATAATTAAGACCATGGATTTTGGAATCACAAACTGGTGCTCAAATTCTCTTATCAGTTAACAGTTGTGTGACCTTGGATAGGTTACATTTAACTTCAACCTGTTAGGCAGGCTAACCTAGGAAGGGGCTGGAACAGAGGAAAGAGGGGAAAGCCTTCACAGACCAGATCCTGAAATGGCCAGATAAAATTCTGACCAGTGGAGAGCATCAGATACATTCCTGTGCCCAAGAAATGGAACCAAAAAGGCAGCCCAGCCAAACCGGCTTAGTCACCTTAAGAGTAAATGTGCCTCTCTACAATCTGTTAAATATAAAATTGTATATAGGCCCATACATTAAGCTCATTATAAGAGTGAATTATGGCTAAGGGGCAATAAAGGCAACTGATCCCCAGAAATCACCACCTCTTTCCTGGAAATCCCCAACCAGGAACACCCCTGGGGTGAAAGGGGACGGACAAACAACAAAGGGATCCCATTACAAAAAAACATATAGGGCATTTGTCTATGTTCACTTGAACCTGGCCAGCTTCTTGTCACCCTGAGGAGTGTACTGTCTCTCTTGTTTGTTTCAGTATATTCCCTGCTTAACCTTTTATCTGCCTTGTCTTGTGTTACATGTGGGGTTCAAGAACCTGGAGCCCACTCCAGTCTCTGGGTGCTCTCGTGCTAACAAACTCAGCTTCTTTACCTGGAAAATGGCATTGATAATAACATTACTCTTCAGTAAAACAATATTATTAATAGTACCTTACTTATCAAGGTCTCTTAAGGATGAGCTATTGCATGGAAAAAGCTGAACACAATTCCTGGCACACAGTAATTCTCACATATATTAGTTCTTTATCCTAGGATCAGTTCTGCTGAATAGTTCTCAAAAATCTGGCTATAGTTTGGTCTAGGAAAAGATTGTAAAAATATATTCTCTGAAATATATGTCTAAGTGCCCCATTTCACTAAGCCAAAGATATAGATACTAGATACAGAGATATAAACATATACTCAAAGTAAATCTTATTCATACTGTTTACCATAGGCAATAAAACAATGAGCAGCTTTTATCTTTTCAAAATATTCAGCAAATGTGCAAAACTAACAGCAGCTACACCTTACTATCTGAAAATTCTAACATTCTGTCATCACTAAACATGACTTGACCATATTTCTATTCTATACGAAGACAGAGAATAGCAGTAAGTTATCTAAACTAGTAGTACTTGCTGCTTGTATTATAACAAGGAATGTGTATTTTAAATTATATCCACAAAGTCTATCTGGAGTTTTGGGATTTACATTTTCTTTAACACTGTGTGGTCAAATATGACTTGATTAAAATCTTAGTAAGCTCTCTGAAACTTGTTAGAGGAGGCAAGAGAAAAGAGATCAAGACCAAAAGCTAACTAACTGCTCTGAGACCTCTAGAGGAATGGGCAGAACTTTCCTGATTTTACTTGGAACATTGGCCATTTAAAAAAAAATCAAAAAGAGTGTGAGATCTGTTTTTTGGGATTCTCACAAAGACAAAATTAATATTTATATCTTTATTCAACGACTGAGCCATGAAGAGGGAAGATCTATTATTAAAAAGTGAACATCTGGGCCACTTTACTTTTGTTTTTCAACCACCGCCACTGATAGATCTCTTTTTGAACTTGAATGAGCAACTGCCGCCTGTCATATGAATTTCATCACTGCTCTACTTAAGCAACAATTCAAAAGACTGTTATTACTGCCAGTTTGAAGGCTTCAACCAATTGAGTGAAAAGCTCTAAATTCAATCATATGAAACACAGTGCAGTGTTAGCAACATTCTTAAGAATTAGCATATTACACTACGAATGATTGTGCAGCATTCTTATGAGGTGCTTGCTGCTTTGACTGGAAACAGAAATGCCTTGCAAAGGCAACGCGACTCATGGTTCACTGATCTCAATGATATTCTGACAGACTTAACTCTGGATAGGGGAGTAAAAGAATGGCTAATGGAAAATATGTAATATCTTAGCAAGTTAGGCAGTGCAGTATAAGGCAGGCAGGACAGTGTCAAAAGAAAAAGACCAAAGAGATTTGTTTACTTCATACCAGTAGTCAGAAGGCTCCCTGTAGTCTTATTAATGTTTCTGAAACAAATTTAGTCATTTAACTTTTATATACATATAGAAGCTACTTTGCCAAGAGGTTCCAGACAGTCCATAGACAGCTTGTTCATAAAGGGACATTGCCAAGATTGTTTCTGATGATTCAGATTGCACAGGCCTTATAACTCTAAAGTGATAGATTTGGGGGAGTTTTTGTTTGATTGTTGTTGTTTTTAAATAATTTAGTACTTTCTCCTAACTTAGAACCTCCTTCCAACTAAAGGATCCCAAATAATCCTAAAACAGTTTTTTTCACTGTCAAGAAACAAGAGCATAGAAGAATGGAAAGCAGTAGAAAGAAAGGCTTAATTTTGTCATATTTACTAGAGACAAACCCTAACCTCTCTTTCTCCTATTCACTCATAGAAAAAATAGCTACTACATTCTCCTATTCTCATTTCTTCATTGTATATCACATTTCCTTGAAAGAAAAGCCAAGAGGTAGAACTCAAGGTATTATTACCATTATTGGCCTTTTAATCCCTGAGAATCTCCGAACGAGATGATTTGAGAATGCAGGCGTGCCAGTCAGTTGGTGCCTTATGTTCCCGTTTGCTTTGGGGGAATTTTATAGCTATCTTTATGTTGGCACGTAGTCGGAGAGTTAGGAATGAGCTGTTTCATTCTGGAGCTACTTCTAATTTTTCTGCTAAGTTATTATTCAGTGTTAAATAGGGAAGGTCTGGTTTGGATTCCCTCATTGTAGTGTATAGGTCAGTCCTGATACCTTAACACACACAAAGCATGACTAGGAATTCTGACTATTCTAGGACCAAAGAAAATACAGAGTGTCAAGATGAACGAAAAGAAATAATAGAACAGTTTATGACTTTTGTGGGATATGAAGAGAGAAGACAACCTAAGTGTAGCAAGTGCAAAAGCACTACAAATTGCTAATAAATAAACACCCTGCAACAAACAGGGATGGGAGGAGCAAATCTCCCTTGTTTGGCATACAGACCAATTCATAAAGTACCAATAGTCTCAGGAGTCACACTGACATTATTCCCATCTTTAACTCTGGCTGCCATTCCAGATGGCAAATACCTATTATTTCCCAGCTGCCTCTGGTTCTACTGTAGAAGAAACAAGATGGGGGATGCAGGGGCGGGGCGGTGGGTAGGTAGGGTATGGCTTTATATGTGAAGTCACAGCTGCTGCCACCAATCTGGTAAGAATCATCTGACCCTTTCTTTACCCTTCTCTGGGTTGTGCTATATTTCTAGAAAGAGAACAAATGCTTTATATATAACCTCTTTTATATATAACCTCTGATGGAATAACTGAGATAAATACTGTAAAGATATAATTCAAAAAAGGATATTTTACCCTTTTGGGTCTAACTAGGGGAAGAACAGAGGTATTCATTAATGAAGATAAAGAATCAGGCAAAAAGCATGAAACCTTAACAGTATGGAATGAAGAGGAAGGGTCAGATAAATGTAGCAACTGGGAAAGGGGAGATATAGTCTTTTCCTTACAGATATTTTGGTACAGATTTGATATCTCACATTCCTATAGTACTTCTCATTTATGCTTAAAACAGGGACAGTACCACTACAACCTTCTTTAGAATCTGGACAAGAATTTGCAAAGGAATACTTCTGTCACTCCATTGCCAAGAAGATTATCTACTGTTTCATATCATACACAACATATTTTTCAATCTAGTTATCTATTATTAGGCATCAAAAGTTTACCTGGTAGAGCTCCAAACCAGAGGCCACCATTTTGTCATCTTTATCCCCAGTTTAAAGATTCTGGCAGGAATGAAGTTTCAGAGTCCATTCTTGCCAATGCTTTACTCCTACTCAATGACCTATGCTTTAAGTCACTTCTAAAAGGCATCTGTGTCCACTCGTTTCCCTTTTGATCTCTATCAGCAATTTGAATTAAGAGCTGACACTTCTTGAACACCAACTATATGCCAGGTATTATACTAAATATGTTCTGTATATGATCCCAATTAATCTAAAATATCTTTAAGAGGTGAGTAACCCTATTATTTTATATGTGAAATAATTTGTTCAAGGTTACTCAGGTAGCCATCAGAAGCAAGTTGAACCCAAACATTCTGATTCCAGAGTTTGAAGTCTTACTCTATTTCCAAAGAAAGCCAAATAGATAGAATCTTCATGGAGGGGTAGGGCTCTAGGGCTCCAGTTTTGAGTTTAAGAAGCAAGACATGGGCATAGCTTTGTGGTTCAGGTTGCTAAGGGGGCTAAGATGGGCCATGTAAAGCCCAAGGACCTGAGTTTGAGACTGAAGATCTAAGGGTGGGTTTGGGAGCAGGAATAAATAGCAAGACAAAAAGAGAGGGGTAAGGTAAATTCAGTGGATATAAGGTCCAGATCTATCTCTAGAGTGTGCCCTAGATCTAGGAATTTAATAGCCAGAGCATAAATGTTAAACACTGAACATGTGTACCACATAAAGCAATGAGTAATGTTAACTATGGCTTAAAAAACAATTTCATTCATTATAATTTTGATTAATACTGAGATATCTAGAGAAACAAAAATAATATATAAAGATAGATTAGCTTGGAATTAAACTATTTGTATGAAATAATTAGGGTGCTTTTTTAGTAAATTTAAAGTTCATGGTCAAGAGTTAAAAAGGCCTTCACAATATGATTGTAAAGAATGTGTCAACCTTTGATAATTTTATTTCCTAGTAATTATACAATGTTTTCCATCAAAGAGAAATAGCTAACTTCAGAACAAAGAATCTAGAAGCAAAATTATCACTAAGAGATACATTAAATTTGTAAACCACTCTCCCTATCACATAATTACATACTTATTTCTAACAATGAAACATTAAGGCAAAAATATTTCAATATAATTAAAAATTATTTCTACTTTTAATTTCTTAAATGGTATATTAAGAATAAACAAATTTCAATATACTCATGAAGACCTTATTAAAGGAAATATCTACTCTTGATAATATAAAAAATTCAGGATACAATATCAGTTTACTTAAAATTAATCACAAAACAAACACAAATATTTTGTATTTTCAGAAACAAATTTTGGCCCTGATTATATTAACAAATTTAAAGAGCAGTTTAAGAGTAAATAAAAAAAAACCTAATATTCTACAATAGGTAGAGTCCTTATAGAAATCTTGAGAAGATGAAAGCCAGAAATTATTTATTTGAGGGAAAATATGTTCAAACACCACGGAAGTCAACCATATAACCTGTAAAATATCACTGAGATTTACTCTAAATAAGAATACTGAATGGATGACTCAGTGATATAACCCAAAATGCCCTTCTTAGGCATCAATACACAACTAACAATACATGCAATATAATAAGATTATGTTACATTTCGGCTGTAAAAGATGCATTTTCTTTGTGTACCAGCAAACTATATTTTTTCCTTACAATATAGAGATAAGTAGATATTCCACAGAAATAAGAAAAGAGTAAATGGAGGAAAAATATACATTACTGATAGACTGCTGACACCTTTTGCTTGCTTAGAGTAGAATATAAAATTCATAAAATAGAGGATACTGGAGTTCCAAAGATAGTACTAAATAAATTTCATTAAAACAAAACCTGTACATGACTCTCACCAATATGAAACAATGAAAAAAATATTTATTAAGAACTATTTGTCACTGACCACCAGTTCCAAGGAAAAGAAATCTAGTCAAATTAGCTCAAATGAAAAGATTAATGGCAACAAAGTTATAAAAAGTGGGAGGGAAGAATTGGGACTACTTTGTAGAAGACACTGCTAATACCCATGAAATGGTTATCATGTTATAAAAAGTGTAAGTGTAAATTTGTATTGAAAGCCTTAAGTCAATCACTTAAGAAATAAGTTATAATTAATATGCTAAGACAGGAAAGGATCCATTAAAACCAGAGAAAGCAGAAAAATAGAGCAAGAAATAGAAATAAACAAGGGTACAAGTAAAAATCAGTCACAAGTATGGAATAAATCCAACTATATGAATAACCACTTTAAATGTAAGTGGGCTAAAATACATAAAAAAAAAACAAGTATTGTCAGAGTGGATTGAAAAACACAAAACCCATCTACACACAGATTAAAAGTAGGGGAATGGATATAGATGCCCCACGCTAACACTAATCAAAAGAAAGCAGAAATCGTATCATGAATTTCAGACAAAGCAGACTTCTCAGCAAGGAAAATAATCAGTGATAAAGAGAGGCATTTTATAATGACAAGGTCAATTTTCCAGGAAGGCATGAAATATCCTTTATATATGCATACATACATGTATGTATGTATGTATATATATATATATATATACCTCAAATATATAATGTATATATATACACATACATATATACACATAAACAGAAGGAAACATATGAGATGCCAATAGAATCGCAAAGATAAATATATAAATTCTTTATTATATTGGAGACTTCAACATTTCTTTATTAGTAATTGATGGAACCAGCAGGCAGAATATCAATAAAGATATACTTGAACATGATAGCATCCATCAATCAATTGGATTTAATTGACATTTATGGAGTGCTTCATCCAATAATATTCTTTTCAAGGAACAGTCCCCAAGATAGATCACATTTTGGGTCATAAAACTAACATTAAAAAATTTAAAAGAATAGACCATATACTCTCTCTCTAAGACCACAATGGAATTAAATAAGAAATCATAAACAAAAAGATACTCAGAAAATAACCGACTATTTGGAGATTAAACAACACATAAATAACATAAAGGTCAAAGTCTAGACAGAAAAAAACTTGATGTAAATGAAAATAAAACAACAAAATTTATGGGATGTAGCAAAAGCAGTATTTGGGAGGAAATATATAGCATTGAATGCTCATTAAAAAAGAAGAAAAAAGTTAAAATCAATCATTCAACTTAGTGGACTAGAGAAAGAAGAACAAATTAAATCCAAAGTTAGCAGAAAAGAAATCGATGAAATGGAAAGCAGGAAAAAAATAGAGGAAAATCAACAAAACTAAGAGTTGGTTCTTTGAAAAGATCAATAAACAACTTCCTACTCAAGCTAACCAAGTTAAAAAAGGAGAGAAAAAACACTAATATCAGAAATAAAACAGGAACAAACCATTACTTCGTATAAAGGAATATTATGGGCAATTTTATATTCAGAAATTTGGTAACAAAAGAAATGGAATCATTCCTGGAAAGATAAAATTACCAAAATTCAAGAATATGTTCATTTGAATAGGCTTATATCAATTTATAACCTATAATTAATAATTTTCCTAAACAGAAAGACCCTCACCTCAATAATTTGACAGATGAATTCTAATGATAACAATAATCTATAGTCTGTTCAGGAACACAGAAGCAGAGAGAGCACTTCTTAATTCATTCTATGAGGTCATTATTAGGCTAATACCAAAACCACACAAAGACATTGCAAGAAAGGAAACAGACCAATACTGCTGATTAATATACATGTAAAATCCTCAAGAAAAAATTAGAAAATTAAATCTAAAAACACATATACAAAGAATTATGGAGGGCATGCCCTGGTGCAGCAGTGGTTGGGTCAGTCACCTTCAAAGGAATGCAAGGCCACATAACCAGGGCCCAGGGGACAACAACCAGTGTGAACAACCTAAATAAAAGTAAAAATAGAATGCTTCTTCCTCCTTTCTTCCTGCCTGCTTGCCTTCATTTCTGCCTAAACCTTTCCTTTGGGAGAAAAAAAAAGAATTACGGATCTTGACAAGTGGTTTTTATTCCAGGTTATTCAAGGCAGGTTCAACATCTGAAAATCATCACATCACATTTTTAAAATCAATCACATCAATAAGCCAAAGAAGAAAAAACATACGATCTAACAACTGAAGACTTAATCATGATACAGATTCTCAGCAAAGGTGATTTCCTCAATTTGATAAAGAACATCTAAAAATAACCCACAGTTAACATTATATATAATATTGTGAAACTTGGTATCTTTCTCTAAGATTGCGAGCAAGGCAAGGGATGTCCATTCTTACCACTCCAATGCAATGTTATTTTGAAAGTTTTAGCTAATGCAATAAGAAAAATAAATAGAAAATATATAGTAAAATCCATAAAACTGTTCACAGATGACAAGATTATGTATGTAGAAAATCCCAATTGACAAACTGCTAGAACTAATTAGAAACTGCTGGAACTACATCAAGGTTGTAGGCTATAAGGTTAATATTCACGCCAATGGCTTTCCTATAAACCATCACTGAGCAACTGGAATTTGAAATGAAAACATGTCACCATTTAGCACCAAAAAAAGACAATTAAATAAAATATATATGATGTATAAGACTATAAAACTCTGAAGAAATCAAAGATGTAAGTAGATGGTGATAGACAGTGTTCAAAAGATAGAAAGATGTTAAGATATCAATTCTTCAACTTGATCAACATAATAAAAATTCTAATAAGAAGTCCAGATAATTACTTTGTGGATATTATAACAAAAATGATTCTATTCAATATGGAGAGACAATGAATTCAGAATAGTCAACACACTACTGAAACAAAAGGATAAAGTTAGAGAACTTACACTATGTGACTTCTAAATTTACTAAAACGTGACAGTACTCAAGACTGCCTGGTATCAAGAGAATAGATAAGTAGACAGATGTAGCATAATAGAGAGCCCAGAAATAGACCCACACAAATACAATCAATTGATCTTTGATAAAGGAAGAGTCAGGCCAGTAGAGAAAGAATAGTCTTTTCAACAAATGATGCTAGAACAGGTGAACATCCATATGCATATGAAAAAAAAATCTAAACTGAACTTAACACCTTTCACAAAATTAACAACATAGATCACAGACCTAAATGTAAAATATAAAGCTGTAACACTTTGAAAGATAAATACAGAAGAAAATCAAGGTGACCTTGGGCTTGCAATGAGTTTTTAGCTACAACACCAAATGCACAATAAAAAAGTTGAATTTTATTAAATTTTCTGCTTTGTGAAAGACATTGCTAGAAGAATGAAATGACTAATAGAAAATACCTGATAAAAGACATATCCAAAATATTTTTTTTTAAAAAAAAAAGCTCTTAGGACTCAACAATAAAGAAACAATCCTATTATAAAATAAGCAAAAAAATCTGGATACTTTACCAAAGAATATATACAGATGGTAAGTAAGCATATGAAATGAGCTCAACATTATAGGTCATTAGTCCATTGCAAATTAAAATTGGATACCACTACATACCTCTTAGAATGACTAAAATCTAAAACAATGATGACACCAAATGCTGAAGATGGAACAATAAGAACTCTCATTCATCGCTTGTGGGAATGCAAAATGACACTGGTATTACTATGGACTGAATGCTTGTGTCCTCCCAGTATTTATATATTGAAGCTCTAACCCCTAAATGTGATGGTATCAGGAGGTACAGCCTGTGGTTGGTAATTAGGCTTACATGACATTGTGAAGGCAGTGCTGCTATGATGACAGCACTATAAACTCTACCTTAAAAGAAGAGGGAGAGATGCCAGAACTCCCTCTCACTGTTATATGGGGATACATCAAGAAGATGGTCATCTGTAAACCAGGAGGAGGGCCCACAACAAGAAATGAATTTGCTGGCACTCTGATTTTGGACTTTCCAGGCTCCAAGCTCCAGAATTGTGAGAAAAAATGCTGTTTAAGTCACCAAATCTATAGCGTTTTGCTATAACATCCCAAGAAGACTAAGATAGTCACTTTGGGAGACAGTTTGGCAGTTTTTTTACAAAGATAAACATAATCTTACCACACAGGCCAGTAATGCCTCTCTTAGGGATTTACCCAATGACTTGAAAACTTAATGCCCACACAAAACCTGCATAGAAGTGCTTATACCAGCTTCTATTCACTCACTGCCCCAAACTGAAAGCAATCATGATCATGTCCTTCAATAGGTGAATTGATAAACTATAGTTGATATTGATAAACAAATTCAATAATATTCAGCAGTAAAAAGAAATAAGTAGTCAAGATACAAAAAGTAAGCTTGTAAGAAAAGAATTTATAATGGCTGACTAAAACCATATGCCATTCTGGAAAAGGTAAAATTCTGGAGACAGAAAATGATCAGTGATTTCCAGAAATTGAGCAAGAGCACACTGGAATTTTAGGGCAGTGACATTTTTCTGTATCATTACACAGTGGTGGATCCAGTCACTAGGCATTTGACAAAATACACAGAACCCTGATGTAAATTATGGAGGTTAATAAATAATGAATCAATATAAGTTCTTTAGTAACAAATGTACTCCACCAATACAAATGTTAATTATTAATAGAGGAGGAACTGGGTCATGGAGGGGAAGGAAGGAGGAAGAGGGAGAATATGGGAACTCTGAATTTTCCAATGCAGTTTTCTGCAAACCTAAAACTTCTCTAAGAAAGTCTATCAATTTAAAGGTATAAATGCATTTAAAAAGTCTAGAAGAATACACACACATATATAAGTAGTATTTTATTTTTTAGTTACATCGTCTATACCTTCTGGGTTTTTCAGTAATGAATTTGTTAATTTATATTTAAACATTTTTATTTTAAAATAATTATGCTAAATAGAATATTGGATTAATAGAATATGACCTGATTAAATCCAAAAATTCTGATCTCTTAACACCGTCTCTCACACAATTTATAACCACTTTTATTTTGCCTTGTAAAAGATTAATTTAAAAATCATGTTACTTCCCTGGAGAGAATAAAGACTCTTCAAAAAATTTTAAAAGTGATATTATAAAATTTGCTAAAATTATTAATGGCAGGAAAAGATAAGGTGCTTCCTTTGACTGAAGTGAGGTCTGGAATGGTTTCAATGAAAACTCTAACCAAGTAACAAAGGCTAAATTTATCACCAATTAGAAACAGAAAGAAAGGAAATGAAAGGCTTTTTCAATACCACTGTAAGGCATAGGGAGAAACAAAGTAAATGAAGCATGAGTCATAGGTTGCCTGAAACCTCTCAGCCTGGGAAGAACCTATTTTCTCTGAATGCATTTAATTTCTATTTCAGTGTAGATATTTTCAAGTTCATAACTAAGAACTTTCTAGTTAATAGTGAGATGAAGGCTAATATTTGATAAAAGTGGAAATACTTTCTTCCAAAGTCTTCTCTCTTTTATAGCAAACAGATATATACAATTTGTCTTCACATAACAACTTCTCATTGTTAATTGATAGAATTTTAAGGCATAAAAGAAATCAGAGATATAGAATCAAGTCCTCTCCCTATTTACTGTCTCCAGACTGTTATTAACTAAAACAAATAAAATCCCACAGAACTCTAAAAATTAACATTAACCCTTTATTGAAATGGATTTGATGTAACAGTATCTTAAAGCAACTAAAATAACAGTATCTTAAAGCAACTAAAATAACAGTATCTTAAAGCAACTAAAATAACAGTATCTTAAAGGTCACAAACATTTACTTAAGCCCACCTAAGTGGCTTGATCATGCTAACTATAATGTGTGCTCTCTGTCATTCCAGAATGGCAGAGGTTTATGTCACATTGAATTAAAAAATTTTTTTTAAAGGATTGAAGAACAGGTGTCTCAGGCTAGATTTGGGATTGTATAAGTGAGTTTTCTGTTAGGGGATGATAAGAATACACGTAAAATTTTAATTGAAGAATGTGAGGTACCAGAGGTAAATAGCATACTACTGCTTAAAATGCTAAATAAAGCCAGTTGACAAAAACAGGGCAAGGTGGCTAACGGTTATAGTTGTTTGCCATCATGAAAAAAACCACAAAAGTTACTTCTTGCCATGTTTTATCTGTATAATGGTCTATGGTCTTTGAACATTAATTCCACACCCTGGGGGTTGTTACCACATAGCATGGTATAAAGCTATTCAACGTGAAGGAAAGTGACTTGTTCACTATCTACTGATTTAAATTACCTACAATTATATCTCTTAATTAATTTAGGAGAGTCGACTGTATCATTCTTACTGTGTAATGGCCACTGAAAGTCAATTCTTCCCTTTAGTCCTTTTAGAGAAAAGTGTGCCCAAATCTTTTAAGAATTGGGAAATTATGTGACAGGTTGCAAATATATATTGTCTCACATTCCAATGGCAAAAGAGATCCTAAAATGATAAGAAAAAGAAAAAAATCTGAGATTGTTATCTCATCCTTATTTGTTAGTCACTAACCTAAACATAAAGGACAAAAGATAGATCTTCTAAATTACTCAAAATGAAGTCTTTTTCTGTAAGCTTCTCTTACTTGTGGTCCCTGATATAAACTAGTAGTTAATTATTTTAAACAAATTAAAAATAAAGCTGCATAACAACATAATATGTTTCGCTAACAAAGCAATAGGTTTAAAATCCCGGTTAGCTTTAAGCACCCAAACTTGTAACAACAAATAAATTACAAAGCTTGAGTGTGTAGTGTAATAAATACAGATAATAATGATGTGATAAATATTGCTATAACAATCATATATAATACATATCAAAGTAAAATGCTGTGCATTTAACACTGACACAATGCTACATGTCAATTTATTCAATACAAATACAATAAAATGCTAGTTTACCTTAACAGATAATTCCATCAAAATATAGCTGTGGAAGCATTTCTTTACCTGTTATTTTTAAAGAATGACAAGGATATACAGTGGCTTCAGACTATTATTTAGTCATAATGAAAAGACTACATTTGAATCTTCTCTAAATGATCTTTTCTCCTTTCTCAGCATATTTTCTCAGATAATTCATGTCAGTGAGACAGAACTAACTGCTGGGCAGTCCTGAAGAAATGGTATGTCAAAAATCACTGAACTACAGGAGAGTTTTCTTATGCACCTCTGGCCACTCCTTGTTCTACTCATTTACATGGATAATTCTAATAAAATGGAGAGCATTATGTATAGATAAATAGTTAAGGGTGTATTATAGCTGTCATAGTAAGATAATGCACTAGGTCTATTTGTTAAACTGAAAATGCTATCAAATATAGATTTTTATATAAAAATACAAAATAACTGTACTAACATAGAACAAGGAAAATGAAATTGTTATTTATCGCTAATGTATATTTCTTTTCAGGCTAAAAGAAATGTTCAAAAAAAAAAGACTTCACTTAAGCAAATAAGAAACATGCAATTCAAATTTTATCTCTACAGAGATCAGAAAACAGTGATATGTCCACATATACATTAAAAATTTCAGTAATTACATATTAATATTATTCAGAAAAAGTAGCTTGAAGCTATCACAGTTTTTTAAATGATATGCATATCGATATAAAACTTATTACTCATCTTATGGATGTTCTTCTACACAAAATACAAAATGACAGAATCTATGCCTCCCTGACTTATTTTTGGTGTTTGGATTATTGTTCAAATGATATGGAATAGTCATGCCCTGGCAGTACAGTGGGTTAGTCCACCACGGCACAGTTCACATACATCCAAAGGTTCCCAATTCAAGACCTGGGGCCAGGGGGAAACAACCAAGATGAGCAACTAAATACAAAAATAAAATGCTTCTTCCTCTTGTCCCTCCTGCCTGCCTGCCTGCTTGCCTTCATTCCTGGCTGCACCTCTCCTTAAAAAAAGACATGGAATAATTAATCCTTTTCTCTCTTTGAGAAAAATCCCTTCACATCCAGCCATCTGATTATTTGTCACATTCTAAATTATATTAGCAAAAAATCAAACTACCAGTATAGTTTAACACCTTCCTCTGTGCTTAATTTAGAAAGTAGAAATCTTTTGGAGTAACATTCATGTTTATTCTTGCACTGCTTCAAATGAAGGGCTGAGCAATAACAACAATGTCAATCCTATGTCATGTCCGCGATTCAGCTAAAAAATCAACAGAACTACTTTCGTCAATATTGCATTTACTTATGCTTTCCCCAAACCATTACTAATGTTATAAATTTACACGCTGAATCCTATAAATAAGAAATCTATCACAAAAATTGCAGTTACTCTGAACAAAAACACTGGTTTTTAGTTTTACCTATTCAGAGACATTTAAGAATGAATATAAAATCAAGATTTATTTAAAGCACCTTTCATACTTTCACAGCTGAAAAATAAAACCCTGCGCCTAAGCACCTTCTATCAGATTGTTTTGGATTCCCTTGAGGAATGAAACATAATTACCAAAATGATATTTTAGTCACATTCTACTGAAGGATAGATTGAAAAATAGATGGCTCCTTCCTGTCTACCATATAATTTAACAAATTAGAAGAACAAATAATGCCCAGGAGTTCTGATACCTTGGCACTACTCTAAGTAAGAGATGACAGAAACATAAACATTTTTATTATCATCTGTGAAGCCCTAAGAGGATGCAGAATTCTATTTTTAAGATTTCTGGTTTTTCCACAACTTTTTCAAATCCACTTCAAATCCATTTCTTCTTATTTTTCTGGCTGTAATAACAACATTTTCCAAGTCTTTTGGAGCTCTTACTTATTTGTAACATCATTAACCACATTTTCTTCATGAGATAGATTTTTTAAGATGTTTATGTTACTCTTCTGTTTAGATTGGAAGCTTCTGGAAAACAAGGAAAGAACTAGCCTTAATGATCTACCCTGAGATTAGCAATTTTTTTCTGTAAAAAATCAGATTCTAAATATTTTTTGCTTTGCAGCTACATTATCTTAGTCACATATTCTTCATCTTCTGTTCTTAAAACTTTTCTTTAAAATTTTTTCTTTTCTTTAAAAATATAGTAAACTTTAGAAAATAAGGCTTTGGGGGCTCTAGTTCGTGGAGCCTTAAGCATTCTGTTTAAAGGTCAAGTTCTGAAGTCAGACTTGTGGTTTCTTATTACCTCTAGCAAATATTTACCTACATAAAATGTGGATAATGACTGCACTACTATGTAGGTTTATTGTGAATATTAAACGAGATAACACACATAAAGTTCTGAGTATATTCTTACAAACACGGTGAGGTTCAGTAAATGTTATTGCTGGTTCACCCTGCTGGAGGAGGGGGCTGGTTAACTGCCTCTGGACAAAGCATAGCTCACTTCATAAGTACCCAGGTTCACATCCTGGGGCAGGGAGAACAGCCAAGATACACAACTAAATAGAAATAAATAAAAGCTTCTTCCTCTCTTCTGCCTGCCTGAACACTTATCTTTAATTTCTACCTGTAGCCTTCTTTAAAAAAAAAAAAAAAAGTTTCACTGTCGCTATATATAATATTGCTTTCATAGTACCTGAACCGAGCACGTAGTTAATAAATGTTTACTGAATCAAAGACAACCAAAGAGAGAGACATACAAAGAAATAGCTGAGATTTTGCATGGGAAAAGGTTTTACTTAGTCCATCGTGTAATTTTAAACTTCATTATTTTTAACAGTATTTTCCAATCTTTTTTAAACTTTTTTTTTTTCAGTTTTACTAGAAATATTAGGGATAAAAATTTTAAAACAACCTTTGAATATTTTAACTAATGTACATATGAGAAGGCGGAATTTAACAGAAAGAGGTTAATGCTATTGGAATTTTGTTAGAAGCAACAGTAAGAACATATTTTTTTAAAAAGTTCAATGATTTCTGTGCCTCGTTTTCTCCTTTGCCAGAAGCCTGTGAATCACAGAGACTCAGCTATATTTCCCTTATTTGACAGATGTGGAAATAGAGATAAAATTTTTCAAAACTCTTTTTTAGAGGCAATTTAATTAAAAATAACAATAACTGAGTAACAGTAATGGTGTTAGGCAAAAAGGACATAAAAATCGGACCAGTTTCTCAAAGAACTCACAATATAGTCAAAGTGACCTACAAACTAGTTAGATGTAGTATATTTATAAGAGAAGACAGGGTCAATTGGAGAAAATTATCATACAGGAAATGATACTAAAAGACTGACAGGATAGGATTTCATAAGATGAAATGAAGAAAAGACATTCTAGAAAGGAGAAGTGTGTTTCCAGTACTGAAATAAAACTTTCAAGGAAGAAATTGGTAGCTGAACTGGTGGGTTCAGGACAATAGGGCACATTCAGAGAAATAAGAAGTATGTGAGCAGGGACTTATTTCCTGTATTTAAAGTAAGGAGTTTATTCATACTTCTCTAGATACTGAGTAGATACTGAAAGATGTTAAGAAACAAAAAGTCATACTTGATTTTGGAACTATTTTGATGACAGTGTGGAGACTGGATTAAAAGGAGATTTGAAAGTACAGGAGTTAGGAGATATTTAATTTTCCTATAGAGGGATTAGGCATTTGTGAAAAAGTCAGATAGTCCATTCTTACTATGATCTAGAAACAACACTTCTAGGTATATGCACAACTTTCAATCAACATGCTACAATATATTTGACAGTAGTTAAAAATTTAATGTGTAAGGCTAGATATAAATAGAGCATCTGGATGGAGTGGTGAGATCAGAAATCTATATATTACTACCAACTTTTGACAAAGGAACCAAGACAATTCATTGAGAAAGGAAATTTTTCAGCAGTTAAGTCTGGAAAAACTGGATAAACATGGAAAAACAATGAACCTCAAACTCTAATCCTATACTATATGCAAAAATTAATGAGAGGGATCATAGACATAAATGTAAAACCTAAAACTTTCAAAAGCTTCCAGAAGAAAATATAAGAAAATATCTTTATAGCTTCATGATAAGCAAAGATTTCTTAGGACACTAAAAGTACTAACTTTTACAGTTATAGAAAAAAAATCAATAATCAAGATTTTAACAAAATTAATAATTTTTGACCGTCAAAAGGCAGTTATAAAAATGAAAAGGCAAGCCACATACTGAGAGAAAACATTTTCAAATTATATTTCTAATAAAGAACTTGTATCCAGAATACACACATCTGTATACACACACACACACACACACACACACACACATACGTACATGCACACCACACGCACAGACACCTCCTATAAATTAAAAATAAAAAAGATAAACCAATTTCAAAAATTAGTAAAAGAACAGACAGGGGTATTAAAAATGTGCTCAGTAATTATAATATTAGAAATCATTTTATAAAAAGCTATATATTAAATATATTAGGTTTTGTGTGATAGGGTCCCTGCTGCAACTAGTCAACTAAGCCACAATAGGGCAAAAGTGGAAAAAGACAATGTTAATAAATAGGAGTGTCTGTGTTCTAGTAACACTTTATTTGCAAAAGGAGTCTGTCATGACTAACTTGGTCTGAGGAAGACAGTTTGCCAGGCCCTTTTTAAGAGCATAAGATTTTATTTTTAACACACTGCCAACTGGGCAGTAAAAATTTCTTTTACATATGATATGTGAAAAAACTTGATAAGTACTGCCTAAGAGAAACTAAAACATATGCACAAGGAGACATGCACAAAATATTCATGGTAATCATTTCTATTAATGGCACAAACTTGAAATAATTTAAATGTCCACCAATAAGGAAACAGACATGATATGGATGTACAATAAAATTCAACAGCTGAATGAACTAAATATCCACTTATTAAGACAAATATACTACCGATGGGTACTTCTAAGATGATTATTCATGACAGATTATAAAAGAGTAATCTTCCTCTAAAACATATAACACATTCCTTTTAAAATGCAGATATATTTCTGAAAGGTTGTTTAATTCTCTGAACTCAATCCAGGTGTAAATAACTACACATTTCCAAAATATGCAGATTGCTCTAGAGATTCTAAAATCTCAATTTGTGTGGTCAATAGTTAATACTGGACATAACTCAGAAAAAAAGGGCACAGAATTTCATGTCTACTGTTACCAACTGCATTAACGGGACATTCTGAACTGCAAGGGTCAAGACAGGGTAGCCACAGAAGCAGCTGTTAAATTAGTTACCTCCCAACTCTTACTGTCTAATTTCTGTGAACACACAAAATGGTTAGTGTCAGCACAGAAAGGAAAATACTGATGAAATCCCTTTATCAAACACATTTTCCACCATGATTTAAAATCAGACTAGTGTTCTAGTATAGTTCTACCATGCCTTAAAATTCCATTGGAGTACTCTAGGCTCATTCATTCTTAGCTACATCCTAGATACATTACGCTCCTCCAGAATAAAAAGTTTCATATATAATATTTACTACCCCAAACTAGAAAGCATGCTACAGTGCTTCAATGCTATGTTTTGAATTGCTTATCTAAGCATAATCTTTGTTTGTCTGGCCATGAAGTTCCATCTAGTCAGCAAGAAGGATGGTCAATCAAAGGCCCTCACTTTTACATATTTCTAATACGTAAGATCCTTAGGCTTTGCTTGATTCCATTGTTATTGTTTTGGGAAAAAAAAACTTCTTCACTAAAGCCTATCTCCACGTTTAGGCAGGTTACATGGAAATGAACAGTTGGGGATGTTCACATTCCTAAGCAATAATTTTCATACAGCTTCAGCAGTATATAACCTTCACTCAGATATTTTCTTTTTTCTTTTAATATTGCCCACTTATTAGAGTTCCAAAACAGCATGCTTTATTCCAAATCCTCTCCCCAAAAGCATCATCCTATAACCTTGGGGAGTGAAAGAATTAAATAAAGACTGAGTGCTTTGCCAGGATGGCTCAAGCTAAGGAAGGGAATTCAGTCCCCAAAACTAAGGGGAATCGGCCAAGTTTCCTTGAGAGGAACATTCTTCTGGTGTCTAACCAGTCTAGAGACTGAGATTTTACTGGGAAATCTATGAATAAAGCCTAGGAGAATTAGTGAATGATTCTCATATGGACTCGGGGAGCTAGGGAGCTTAAGCTGGCTCTCTTTGAGAGGATGAGTAAAGGAAACGGTTCTCTCCTTCTTTACTTTGCTCCTCCTGTCATAATTTACATCTTCTCTTTTCATTTACATTTCTGAATGAGTTTCACAAGAAGTCATCAAGTATTTCTAAATTTTATTAATGCTCTTGTTAAAGTTTCTCTAAGGAAGAGCTGCTGAAATCCCATGACCCAATTACACAGTTACTGTTATTCTGCTTTGTTTCCACCAAGTCAAAGTGGTAATAACAGCATATAGGGTAATTTAGAATATATACACACATATATATACAAATATATAAAGTACATTATCACTTTGAATACTCATAACAACTCTGTAAGGTGCACAGAACAAATATTAAGAAAGATTATAAGACACTAAAGTCATACAAATGAATACTTTCTGATTCCAAATCAATGACATTGATCCATCCTTGTAGACTATGCTTATCCTCATTCTTTAAAAACCCAGCTTTGGCTCCCTTTAATTCTTCCATCACCAGTTTCTTCATCCTTTGATGACCCACAAAACTTTATAATTCTTATAACATCGAACATATCCTACCTTTGTTACATTTGGATTACACTGGATTTAACAAAATCAATGCACATTCCTGAAGGGCAGGTACTGAATCTTATTTATCTTTATAAATCCCTAGAGCATCCAGAAATACTCAAGATTTTTTACTTGATGACACATATACATCACTATTTAAGTAGGTGATTCACTGCTGTTTCTTTTTTTTTTTTTTAAGGAAAGGTACAGGCAGGAATGAAGACCAGCAGGCACGCAGACTGGAAGAGAGAGAAGGAAGAGGCATCTTTCATTATTTTTATCTAGCTGTTCACACTTGTTGCTTCCCTGACCACCCCCAAACCACCCCCAACTTCAGGGCTGGGACTCGAACCCAGTAGTATGTGGCTTGCTTCTTTGGAGGAGACTAACCTAACTGCTACTCCATCGGGGTGTGTCAGATGATTCATTTTTAAAGAAACTTTATAATAAAAAATATTACAAATACAAATGGACTGTTAAAATGTAAGTTTTAATATATTCATGTTTACAGCTATATTAATATATTTGTATGGCAGCTGTACTCTTCTTTTTTAAAGGAAAGGTGCAGGCAGGAATGAAAGTAGGCAGGCAGGCAGAGAGAGGAAGAAGAAACATTTTATTTAATTGCTCATCTTGATGTCCCCCCAATACCCTCTCCAGTCTTGAGTCACAATCCCAGGTCATTGGGATGTATGTGGACTATACCAGCTGCAGATGGCAGACTTATCTGCTAAGTCACTAGGGTGCACTGTGTGTACTTTTCAAAATTAAAGTAGGACATCAAGCGTCCCAATAAGAATGATAGTATCACTAGATGTAATATTTTACCTTTTGGGATAATCAATTTGACTTATAGTATTATTATTTGCAATTTTTGCTCCCAGGGAATAGCAATTTGCATTGTTTAAAAGTTCTATTAGTAGCTTAAGTTGTAATTGAATCAAAAGCTGTACCTCTTTAGGAAAAGGTGGGGAATGCAACTCTTAATCCTTTTCAGTAAGGCCAGGAATATTTTTCATTCCTTGAATTCTAAGCAAAACAGAAGAAGCCTGATCCCTAAAGTACCATTTTGGGATGTTTAAAACTCTGTAATATGCTTTTGACCTTCTGCTGACAATAAGAAAATGCTTGAGAAAAGTCTATTATTTAATAAATTGCATATGTATATACATACTTTATACTGTCTTCTAATGTATAAGCCTCTACTGAGCTTTTTTACTGAGTCACATTCTTTTGGAGGGAAAAAAGGGATATGTGTAATTCCACTAAGGATCACGTACTATTATTTTCTGCTCCATGGTATTAGCCTATAATTTATATAATCCTAAAGAAATTACATAAGGAAATTCTAGATTTATATTATACCCAGAGCTCTGGCATATAAATCTAGCCAAAATTAGATAGAATGCTCTCTTTTCTTTAGCTTTTCAATAATTAAATTTTTTGTACTCAACATAACCTTGAACGTGATATAAAAGTTTTAAACAAACTATTATCAAAATGTTATGGAATGATTCTTTCCTATATATACTTTAATAATAGAATCCAGAGCCAAATATTACTGTCTCAAAGACAAGATTTATACATGAATGCCTGTGAAAAACAGAAAAAGCTAAGCATTTAAAAAAGAGAGGAAAGGGGGAGGAGGAAGGGAGGAAATGAGCAATGAATCAAGGGACTACTACTCATATTAGAAAAAGCCTTTAAGGATTTCACTTAAGTAATCCTTTACATAGCTCCACTATGGTTTCAACATGATGTGACTTACAATAATTCAATTTATAGCAAATCTTTAAGGAACATACACGCAACTTAAGAAGTATATCAGAACATACCCACAACTTAAGAGGTATATCAGTATTTATTACAGAAGAGATTTCTGAGACAGGTATGAAGGCTAGGTGGCCAAGACATCGTCCAGGAAATAAAGAGCACCTGTATTCTATTTCAAGTTCAAACAATCTTGGGTAGGTTCTAAATAGACTTAAAAAGAGTTTTCAAAAAAACTTTTCCAAAGAAATTGCTCCTACTCAACAATGACTTTGATGTTAATTATGCATTGCTACTTCCTAAATCATGCTTCTTTATCTCTGAACTCATTCTGCTGAACCTTGTCTACAATGAACAGAATATATTCATTCACAGCATTACACTATTTTTCAAAAAAATTCTACAATTTAGTAAAAATTCTTCATACAGTTTGAAGGATAATGGCTTGAGATTTGGATGGAGATACAAGAAAAGTAGGTCTTATTTGTTTCTTTTATTGCATTTATTGTACTCAGGTCAAGCGCTTGGCATTGTGTAAGTAACCTAGAAGACCCTCTGCCATCTGGAGTCTCCTTCAAGATAAAATAAACAGCTTAAAAACAAAAGAACTGTTCTGCTTCTCTCTTGGAAAGGCCGGCCCTTACTCTATCCCTCAAGGGTATACTTTTGCTTTCACTACAACAAATCTCACTTGCTTTCTGTCCACTGTGCTACCTTCTCTGTTCCTGTAGCAGGTGGGTCCACAAAATCTTCTCTGACTCATAAGAACCCTGGAGCAAGAGTTCAAGACCCTCACATTAACAGAATCAAGGCAGAATTTTGGCTCACAAAGAGAGAATTATGAAAATATGCCTTAAAATCCATTTATAAAACTTAGAGATCAAGTAGTTTCTTCTATGAACTCTCAAAGCTTGAGATAGCTAGTTTCTTAGAATCGTGCCCACCTCCATTTCAGTGGTCATATTTACATATACTTCTTGATCAGAAGGTGTAGGTAAACCAAAACCAAAACACCACTCGGAACACAGAAGACAATAATTCTACCAAGAACTGGCTTAAGCACTAATTTCACACATAAATTTGTGTAAGTAACTTTATTTACACATTTGTAAAACTGGCTGTGGAACATGGATTTTTAAGAAACGATATGACTATAAATTAAGATTGAAGTGATGTAAATTCATAGTAATAAAGTCAAGTTGTACTACAAACCAAAAATCAAACAAAGAATGGTATTTCTTCAAACTTTTCCTTCAAAATGCCCCCAGAAGCAGAAGAGGGTAAACTTACACTACTAAGAGTATGAAGCCTGGCCTAAATCAATAGGCTTAAGTTTGACTTTTCATCAAGGTTTTCATTTTACACTATTATATATCCTGTTTGTTTTATCTGAAAATGATTTAACTTATATATTGGCAAATAAAATTGACAGTCCAGGAAAATGTACCATGTTTATTCTGGTAGCTTATAAACCTCTGACTCACTTTCCTAAGTTTATTCATAAGTCAATTTGAGAAGCACTGGTAGAATAAATGGACATAAATCTATGGTTGTGTTTACAAATGTGGACTCATTCTGGGTATTGTATGGTCAAAGCTTCAGCTTTGTGTTCCCACTTTTCGTAACTATAATGCAGTACCATAATCTTCTATCACCTTAAGTGAAAAGCTGAAAAAAGAAGATGTCATAGTACAAAGTAATTTCAGCTCTTCTGAGATATAGAATATGTTCATGTATATTCTAATTGGTATTTTACATTCCTAAAACAAAGAACTTTCTTTGTTACTATAAACAGTAAAACAAAAAAGTATATACATTGATAAAAAGTCCTTAGTAGCTGCATCAATACTTGCTTAGAGCAATCATCCTTAAAGAATCGAGGTGCAGGTCAGAGAGACCTATTAGAATCTTGATAGCTAGCTCTTCAACCACCTCATCCTCCCAAACACAGCTAATTTTAAATTCATAACTACAGTGAGCCTCTGCTATAGGTGGGAGTATACTTTCTATATCAAATGTTCTGGTAAAGAAAAAATATTTGCGAATCAATGGGAACTTAAGGTAGCTGCTGATACTATTTGATCTAGAATTTTATCACGATCAAATGATCAAATGGTTGAGTGTACTAAAAGCACAGAGATATTCTAGAATCTAGAAGATATTTCTCCACTCTGGATCTTTTTTAATTTTTCCATTTAATTTCATAATTTTAATAGGAAAAACAGCATATGAAGTTCTTATAAAGGATGGCCTGATTTTCATTGTAGAGTGAAAGGATAACTTTTTTGTTATTAGTTGTAATGTAAAAATGTAGTCCATTATCATGTTTGTGTTTTAAAATTTGAGGACTAAACAAAGATAATGAGAATAAACTGTAGATTAAAATCATCTTAATACTTGTTATAATTTTTAAATAACCTAAAAGTAGGTAAGGAGATAGGTACTGAGTATCACGAGCCTTTTAAGGAAGTAGGTACCTTGTATCATGAGTCCTTTTTTTTAGAGGTTTAGAAACTAAAATCAATTATGAAAGATCAGAAAGTAAAAAAATAACAAAACTAACATCAGAAATGGCTGAATTCATGTATTCTTTCCTTTTCCTCATGTTACCTAAACAAAGGAATCAAACTGTTCTTAGATCAAATGGGATCTAATGTATCATATGCACTTATTTCAAGTTTCTATTAATCACCCTAAATCAAATATATTATTATAATACTACATAAAAGCACATCCATAGCCCATTCTAATAATTATATATAAATTTTCAACAATAGTATTAGTTTATCAATCAATCCACCTGATATCAGCCATTGTAAAGAATAAAAGCTGATTAGACTATTTAGATGTAGCAATAGATAGATTTATAAATGTTAAAAATATTAACTCCATAGGAAAAATTTAAAGCATAATTAAATTTATATTCTTGATAAAGATTTTCCTTTTGATAAAAGTGACCTATATTCTTAAAAGTATAATGGTAAAGCCACCAGATGATCAGAAATTTCACTTCTGGGTTTATATCTAAAGGAAATAAAATCACTACCTTAAAGAGATATCTGCACCCCTACTTCAGCATTATTTACAACAGCCAAGCCTTTAGAAACTGGTCATCATACATAGCCTAAAATAGTCAACATATTTTAAAATCAAATCAACATTGTTGGAAGATACTTCAAGGTAATTTGCACATCATACATCTGACTAGGGTTTAATATCCAAAATATACAAAGAACTTATACAAATCAGCAACAAAAATGATCCAATCAAAAATAGGCAGAACGGGATAAATATTTCTCCAGTGAAGACATAAAGTTGGTCAAAATGCATGTTAAAAGATGTTCTTCCTCACAATAACAATATCACTTTATTCCATGAGATTGGATATTATCCAAACATCTGCAAATAATAAACGTTGGCAAGGTAAGGAGAAAAGGGAACATTTTTACTCTGTTGGTGGGAATGTAAGTTTGTGTAACTTTACGGAAAGAAGTATTGAGATTCCTCAAAAAATTAAGAATGGAAATACTATCACCCCACTCTGGGTATCAATACAAAAGACACAGAAACACTAGTTCACAGAGATATATGCATCCTCATGTTTACTGCATAATTATTTACAATAGCTGAGAGCTGGAAACTACCTAAGTCACCATCATCAGCTGAGTGTATAAAAAAAGATATGGCATATATATACAAAGGATTATTACATGGCCCTAAAAAAAAAATCCTGTCATTTGTGACAACATGGATGTAACTAGAGGGGATGCTAAGTGAAATAAATCAGAAGGAGAAAGACAAATAACGGATGATCTCACTCATATGTAGACTATCAAGAAACAAAGCAAAGGGACTGACAAAATGAAAACAATCTTTCGATACTGATAACAGAACTGAGGTTACCAATGGATGGTAGGAACAAGGTGCAGAGGTCCAATGGATAATGATGAAAACTTTTGTTAATTTCTTGATGGGCAGGAATAGTGAATCAAACATTTGCATTTATATTATTTTATGTCAAAGTTACCTCAATAAATATTAAATTAAAAAAATACTTCCAAGCATTACATACCAAAATTCCCATTCTAAATTATAATATGGAATCTATTTGGAAGAAGCTGCATCATATCTAGTTAGTACAGGCTTAGAAAACATCTTAAAAATATACAGAAAAATTAATTGGTCATTTTGTCCAACAATTTTAGAGTATACATGACATCTATAGGTGACAGGAAAGATTTTATATTTAACTGGAAGCATAATTTTTTAATATTTTGCTTCAATTAACCAAGTTACTACAAACATAATGGAGAAAAATAGAAAACCTACAATAAGGTATGATGTAGCTACTGAAATGATCAAATGTGAACATTAATTTCTGTACTTGTGACAGATTTGAACAGGAATAACAAAATCCACCTGCAGGCACATCATGTCATTGTGTAAAAACGATAATTTTTTGGCAGTAGTGCCTAGGGAAAATCCTAAGAAACTTTGAACATTCAGAACAATTACAGAGGTAACTGATTTGTGACTATTGTCAAAGAGCTTATTAAAATTCATTCTGTTCCCTCTAATTCTTGAAATGGGTTAGTGTCTCCAAATGCTGCATATGTTGATAATGTATATAAAAGAAGTGTATGCAACCATGCTTTTCATAAAAATAAAAATATTCCAAGCTCAAACATAAATATTTTCTTTCTTTTGAATATAAGAGTAGCAGCTCAATTATGTTATGATGCATATTGAAATAATCACTAGTTTAATTAAAGATGTCCAAAAGCTCAGATAAATTCATTAATATGAAGAATAAATTATTTTACACAATACCTGTAATGATAAGAAAAAGATCTATATGATTAAAACTATAAGTCTGTTCGACCATGATAAAATGTCTTCTTTAATCAAGAGATAGGCAGAAGTGAATGTCCTAACCAAAATTCTTTAATGTATAAGTTGTACAAGTGTTGATAAATTTAGTATCTATTAGGTCTCAGGGTCGACATAAGTAAGGGAAAAGTGATTTCTAGGACTTGTTTAATTATAAAGACTACAAAACCCAGAAGGAAGGACTAAAAATCAAACAAAAGAATAGTTATGGCATATAGGCAGGGCCAAACTATATACTGAATTTGGTAATTTAGTGAGACAACTTCTCACTTTTCTATTAATTAACTGACCACCACTCAAAAGTCTCCTTAAAATCAGCAAAGCATTAAGAATCTAGTTCTGACTATATACTTCCTTAATCAAAAAAAGCGAGAAACTCAACTAAATCTGCAAAAAAGTCAGCCACAGTGAGCCTGACAGAATTGTTCTTTCTATATCTTCCTAAACAAGATACCTAATATGCTTGCATCAGCTGCAAACTATAGACTAGATCAATGGAAGATGTAACCTAAAAAAAATTAGTTCAGTTATATAAAGTTCTGTATATTAAGAGGTTAATTTTAAAAACTGAAATGAGTTTACAAAGGAAAAAAACTATGTTCATATATAGAATAATGCTCTTAAATTATCTTCAGGAAGATAAAACTCATATCACAAGATAATACTTTTAATCCAACAGGACTTCTATAGAGCAACTTAGAACATTTTCTAGAAATTACCCAATTAACTTTCCCAACACGTCTGTAAAGAATTAGATTTATCTAATATTTTTCAAATGAGGCAAGGAAAAAAAAAAAAAAAAAATCGAAGGAACTAAAGTTATTCTCATTTCCAAAGACAGTTTCCTATTCTACATCAAGTGTTTTAAATTGTGAAAAAGGTGCTCAGTTCCATGAAAAATTCCATTAAAATGAAATGCCTCAACTTTTTGAGAAATATTTGACTTTCCACAATGTGTGAATGTAAAGACAGCATATTATATAACAGCTTTTCACCTAGCTCAATTTCTGCCACATTGTAGGTACTCATTATACATTTGCTCAATGAATAAAGGCTCTTAATAATAACTAACAATTAATAGAGCTCATATATTAGGTATTGTGCTAAGGGTATATATACATATATATAATTTAATTCTACCAACAATGCAGAAGTAAGTAAATTTTCTGCTTATTTTATTGATGAGGAAACTAAGGACTAGGTTAAGTACCTTGCTCAAGAGTATAAAATGATAAAAACCAGGATTTTAACAATAATAGTCCAACTATAGACCCTGTTTCATGATTATCTTTGTAGAAAGAATAGATGAGCAATAAGAAACTATGGTCTGATCATCTGTCACCAAATTCATGGAGAGAAGGGTCATTTCTTGTTGATCTCTATATCTCTTCATAATGTCTAGCACATAACCTTACCTTAGTCTTCATCAAATGTTTCCTAACTAAAAAAAAGAAAAAAAGCACTAATAAAGTAAGTGTCACTGTCTCCAACTGTAAGATGGAAATAAAGGTATTTGCATGGTTTGACACCTCCGTAGTTCTCAAAGTGTGGTCCCTGACAAGGATTGGGGAGTATACTTGAAAGCTGTGCTCAGCCCAGTGGCACTCTAGCCTAGAGGTGGGTGGGCAGAGATGACTGCCCCAAAAGCAAAGCCAGTAGTGGATGTGGAGGGTTTCTGAGCTACACTCAGGTAAGGGGATTCATTCATAGCCAAGGCCAAAGGGAGCTCCAGGACCCTTCTAATCGAACAGCCTGTGTAGGAAAAATTGAGAGATGCCTAGAGAGGTTCCTTCCCTTCCTGTCAAGACATAGGGGTTGACAATTAGTTTCTCTAGTTGTAGCTCTCGGGTGAGAGGACCTGAAAGTTGGGTGGACCAATGACATCTGAGCAAAGAGAACAGGCAGACATGATTATTTGCGGAACAAAGCCAGGGGACCAATTTTGCAGGGAACTTGGGTTTGAGTTAAGACAACAAAGAGCTTAACAAGATTTTATTTTTTAAATTTATTTTAAACAATGTTTTAATTTCCTTTATTTACAATGCTATATTCATTATGGAATATTAAAATTGCATCTCAGCATATGAGTATATTACAACTCACAGGAGTTCTAATGCCCATTATTATTCTTTCTTGTCTTAGGTGGGTTGGGTGTAGTTATGTTTTGATTGGTTTCCCTTTTTGTTTTCTTCTTTGCTTTTTCCCTGGAGATGTTACTCTGAGGCTGGCATTAAGAATTCTACGTTTAATTCCTATTTTTCACTTGAAAGTAGATTAGTCTTACACTCATTCCAACCATCCACATTTTTATTCTCCTCTCCTCCTACCCACTGTTTATATTTGCTAGCCCACGGTTTTAAAGTAGGATTTCTTTACACATTATAGAATATCCTTTAGTATTTTTCATAGAGCTGGTTTTGTGGTGAATTCCTTTTAGCTTCTTATCATTCCTTCAGTTCTAAACGATAATCTCGCATAGTGTCCTAGGTTAAAAAATCCTTTTCTTTTAGTACTTTGAATATATTATGCCATTCCCTTCTAGTTTCAGTTGAGAAATCTGCTGACAATTGTATGGGGATTCCTTTGTATATTACTTGTTTTTCTCTGGCTGCTTTTAAGATTCCTTATTTCATATTTTTGACATTTTGATGATAATGTGTCTAGGTATAGGTCTGTTTGGGTTCTTTTATTAGAACTCTTAAGCTTCCTGGGTCTGGAGTCTTGCTTTATTCCTCAGGTTAGGGAAGTTCTTAGCTGTTATTTCTTCAAATACAGGTTCTGCCCTTTTCTCTCACTTATCCTTCTGGGAATCCTATAATACGAATGTTGTTCCTTTTGATGCTATCACATAGGTTGTGAATGCTTTCTTCATTTCTTTGCATTCATTTCTCTCTTTGCTGGTCTGTCTAAGTGTATTCCCTTACCCTGTCCTCTGGCTCAATGATTCCATTGGAGGCTTCATCCATCCTACTCGAGTCCCTCTATTGACTTCTTTAATTCAGTTATCATGTTCATTACTTTGATATCTTGCTTCATCTCTTCTCTCTTTTTTGTTGTTCTCTTCCTCTATTGTTTTCTTGATTTACATGAGTATGTTTATCACTATTGTCCTAAATTCATCCTCAGGTAGTTTGCACCTGTCTGTTGTATTTAGATTTTCCCCTGGAGCTTTCATTGAATTCATCATTTTGCATATATTTCTCTGTGTCTTCATTGTGTTTTGGCATTCCGTTTATGTTTTCGTGGTTTTGAATTCTCTGTATTGATGGCATTGTATAGGGTATTGACTTGTGCCAGAAAAGCTTGGGTCTTGGTTTGAACACTGGGAATTCTTAAGTTGTGTGTCATCACCACTGGTTGGATTTGCTTAAGTTTTTAGGTGGATCCTGCGTTGGGACCCAAGAGTTTAGCCTACGGGGTTGGAGTTTGTGTGGGGGATGCAGAGCCTTTCCCCAGTGCCCCAGCTCTGAACGATAATGATCACCTTATTGCCTGGCCCTCTATCAGTTATTGGGCTACAGTTCCACCTCCATCCACAGGGTAGCGCTGCAGGTAGCCTTGAGAGTTCCTTCCTTCTGGGACTTTTCTTCCTTTAAGCCTAGGGAGGGAGAGGGAGGATTTCCTATCTGTAGCTCCTACCACTACAGAACAATATGGTGCGGGGATTCTCCTAGCTGCCTTCTGATTATGGTGGTGCCTTGAGTAATTTCCTTTGGCGGGGCTCCTACTCAGACCACCAGGGCACTGGTCCTCCTTCTGTCTTGGGCCAAGGCCCTTTCCCCTCTGCTCCATGTGCTGGTCCTGCTGGGCAGACTCCCTACTGCCCACAGAGTGATTCCTAGAGTCTCAGTTCTTCCTGTGGTTCCACTGCTCGCCCCCACCTGATTTCCCCTACCCCAGGCTGGGAGTCCTAATCCAGGATGCAGCTCTGAACCCCAAGGTCTTTACCTCTCCTTGTGATTGCTGCCACTGTGTTTGCAGCCCCTGGGCCATTCCTTCCATACCGTGTATGTCTGAAGAACAGGTAATTTCCAGTGATTATGAGGAAAGGGGACCTGATATGTACTACCAAGTTGCCATCTTGATCGTCTCTCCCCTAACCAGCTTTAAAGGTGCCACTCTTACTGTGACTATGTAGGGAATCTAATGCGTAGCCCTGCTCATTGGTGAACAGAGCCTTTAGTCTATCAGAACAGGGAACCTAATCTTACTTGGGAAGCTTCATAGATCATTAAACAGCTTAACAGCCCTACTCTGAGTAGCACTAAAACAGAGAACACACAGCCCTTGGTTTGCCACCCCGTCTTCCTCCACCTACAGAGTAAAACCAGTCATCTCACCTGACCAGGAAATTCAGTATACACTCTAGATGATGCAGGTCCCCAAAAAACACACTGTACAGGCCTAGGTCCTGTCCTACTGCCCTGTCAGGGTAGAGGAGCTAATTCACAGCCCTATCTACTACTAAATATAGTACCTAGCTCTAACCATCTACTAAGCCTGACCAGAGAATTAAAGCAAACCTAGGGCCCATCCCAGTGCCTCACTTAGGTAGGGAACCAAACCAGCAGTCCTATCCAACTGTTCTCAGTCAGTTAAACACCACCCCAACTTGCCCACCCTCTTTTCTTCAGAGCTCAAAGATTTGTCTTGTCCAAAACAGCAGGCTCCATCTTGCTCCGAAGTACCAGCAGACACACCCAGAAATTCAAACTCAACTTACAGGTAAAGAACTATCTATCCCTGTCAAAGCAAATCTACAGTCTTGAAGAAGAACCTAATTACTCAGGTGTTCAGCTTATCAATTTAAAGAATCAAGGATCATGAAAAACCAGGTGAATATGATACCACCAAAGGAAACTAATTAAGCTCTAATAATTGATCCTAAAGAAATGGAAATTTATGAACAGTCAAAGAATTCAGAAAGAGCCTCTTAAAGAAGCTCAGTAAACTTCAAGAAAATGCAAACAACTATATGCAATTTGGAAATCCTAATGTGGTCCTCGAATCTGGAAACTGTCAGAAATGCAGATTATCAGGTCCTATCTCAGACTTACTGAACCAGAAGTTAGTGTTTTAATAAACCTTCCAATTGATTCTCGTGTATACTGAAGTTTGAGAATCACCTACCTACCTTACATAATAATTATGAGGAATGAGTTTAATAATGTCAAAACACTTTAAAGGGAGAAATGCACATCACCATTATCACTGAAAGCACCAATTATGTTGCTAGGAAAAAAAAGGGATTTGAATTCAGATAAAAATGAACATAAAAAGTGAAAATGATCACAAAACAGTTTTTCAATAAAGTATTATTCTAGATTTTATTGGGATAACGCACAGCATTCATGAGTTCAGAGAAAAATGACTAAGTCATAAAGTGCCAAGAAATCTGGTAATTTGGCCAAGCATTGTTTCAACCCAGAGATATGACATGCTACACAGGCTTCTTACCTGACCAGTGTCCTGTGGAGACGCCAGATCTGTCTGTGCAGGTCTCACTTACAGGTCTAAACACAGTTTCCCATCCACCAGTAGCATAGCGCCAATTCTGAGATTCCAAGATAAGAGTTCGTTGGGTACCATATGCAATCATAAAACAGTAGACCACATGATGGAGTTGGCAGCCATAGCCACAGCCTTTGTTGATATTACACACTAGCTTCTTGGCTTTGCTACAGTCCTTGGGATTCTATTAGGGAGAAAGAAAAACAAAGGTAAAGATATGCTGTACAAAGATATCGATTTCTTTTGATAGGTGACAAGTGGAATTTTCAGAATTTTCCAAAGACTTGAGTTTTATTTTCAAGACACTTTTTTTTTTTTTTTCCCCAAAATATCAACATTTCAAGGTTCAGCCTTGGTTCTAATATTTCAAATTTTACTCAATTTTATCTGGTCTCTCTGGGATTCCTAAGAGTTCATAGGGCTTTTGATGGTCTAAGATTCACTTTGATCTAAAAGACCAGTTAGCTGTAGTGCTTTTAAATATGAAAGCTACCTCTAATGAAAATAATTGTTTTGCATTTTTCCTAGCCTCTTTTTTCAGAATCACTTTATATCCTCATCATCCTAGTTTTTATTTCTAGGACTCTACTTGGCAGAACTGATGATATCCTTAGAAAATAGTTAAAAGATTTGGGGTTTGGTTACAAGTTTATTCAAGGTTCATATAGATTGAGAACTGGTTACCTTGCTCCCTGCTATCTGAATTAGTAAGCCACAGTCATTATTATTTACTCACTGCTAGGATCTAGGAGTTCCCACTGTTTTTACATACTAAATGTATAGTAATTGTGAATTAGTAATGTAATGCTGTTTACAAAACAGTAGTGATTCCCATGGCATTTAATTAAGATAAAGCCTTTTGTCATGACTATTTAGATTTTCCATACACACAAATAAAAGCCTCTTCATAGTGAGTATTTTCTAGCCTTGATTTCCCTTATTTATCTGACCAGATTTACAACAGACAAAACACTACAGGAAGACTAAGTCAATAACAAATAAAATATCTCCAGGTAACCCTTGCAAAGAGTAAATGCTCAATAACTGCTAGTCACAATGAATTGTATGTATAGAGACAAAGATGATGTCAAATCCATGGTTAAAATTTGATGGCAAGCCAGAATTTAGAATTCAGGTCTCTCAACCCATTGTCCAGTGCTACCCATCTCATCATGTCTTCGATACAAGATGCAGCAAGAAGTATATGCTCAGAGCACTTGTCTTTCAGCTCCTAGTTTTACTGATGTACACTTGAAAAATAAAAATTGTAACAAAGTCATACAGCACTGTGAAATGACTATGACAATCAAGCGAATATATCTACTACTTCACATAGATACAATTTATTTTTTGGTGAGGAAAGACTTAAGATGAACACTCTTAGCAAATTTCAATATATAATACATTATTATTAATTACAGACACCATGCTATATATTATATCTCTAGAACTAATAATACATCCCATATAATTGAATCTTTGACTAATACCTCCCCAGTTCCCCCACTCCCCCAAACCTTGGTAACCACTGTTTAACTCTCCACTATTATGATTTTGACTTTAGATTGCACTATAAACAAGTATTTGTCTTTGGGAGTCTTATTTCACTTAGCATAATGACCTCCAGGTTCAACTATGTTGTTGCAAATAGCATTTTTTATTTTTTTATGACTAAATTATATTCCATTTCATATATACACATCATCTTTACTCATCTATCAATAGACACAAGGTTGGTTGTCTCATATCTTGATTATTGTGAAAGTGCTGCAATGAACATGATGGTATCTATATCTCTTTGAAATACGGATCTCATTTTTTTAGGAACCCAGAAGTTGTCCTATTTTTAATTTTTTAAGGAACCTTTCTATGTAATTTTCCATAATGACTATATTAATTTACATTCCCACCAACAGTGCACATTTATTCACATTTTCAAAAACACTTGTTATGTTTTGTCTTTTTGATAATAGACATTCTAACAAATATAAGGTCACTATTGTTTTGATTTGCATTTCCTTGATGATCAATGGTCTTGAGCACTTTTACATACACCTCATTATTAGGTCTTTTGAGAAATGTCAATTCAGGTGTTTAGCCTATATTTTAATCATACTATTTGGGGATTTTGAGTTATGTTCCTTACATATTCTGAATATTAACCTTTTACCAGACACATGGTTTGCAAATAATTCCTCCCATTCTACATTGCCTTTGTATTTTCTTGGTCATTTCATTTACAGTACAGAAGCTCTTTAGCTTGTTGATTTTCTACTAGTTGATTTTTGCTTTTCTTGCATGTGTCTTCTCAAAAAGATAATTGCCAAGACCAATACCAAGGTGCTGTTCCCCTATATTTTCTTTAGTAGTTTTATGGTTTCTGGTCTTAGAGAATTAAGAATCCCAGGGATCATTCCAGCTCCTCTCCAACAATTTCTTCTGCAGGGAGGAGTTAATTAATAATTCGTTTCCAAGGAAAAGAGGTTACTCAAAATGAAAGGAGTAAGTTAGGTTAAGTTGAATTTTATTGTGCTCTTTGCTCTAATTACAAGACTGAACAAATTTTAATCTGTTTATTTAAAATGATTTGCAACATCTAGCTTTGTGCTGGTAATGAAGAAAAGTTTCATTAATAGTGTGATGAAAGCATTTCATTGTATTGAAAACAATCTGGTTTTATTTCTCTAAATTATTTTCAAAACCAAAGCAGAAAATGTAATGAAGCAAACAGAACTGAAGTACTGCACAGTGGTAATTAAAGTGAAGACTGAGCATAATTAATAACCAGGAAAGAGAAAGTTAAAAAGCATTCTCATTTTTAAAAACCAAAACTGGAAATTATTTTCTCTTCCCATATTAAACAAGAATATTTTCACAGCAAAGTTAAGATAATATCCGGGTGTCCTTTCTAACCCCACAGAAAAGAAGAATCTACTGCAGGTAGCACGGACAACAAAACAGCTGAGACACAAGTAGGCTACCCATTGCTTTAGGGAATCAGTGTCTGTATGTTTGTTGTTATAAAATTTTAGGTGCAGAAAGCTAATGGACAAAAGATATCAAAATACTAGTTTATAGACTTGTCCTGACAGATTGAAGCTAAGACAGATAGTTATAAAGCAAGCTTATCTTGGCAAATAGGACAAAAAATTACCTTACTTTAAATATATTTTAAAACTTTTGCTCTTTGCCTATTAAATGCTTTAAAGACATTTTTTTAAAGACGGGAAATTAAAAAATCCAGTAGAAAGCAATACAAAAATGCAGGGAATTTCTTCTACTGAGGGTCTTTTAAGACATCTCTGGATATTCCAGCTGATCTCTATAAAATCTCTACCTCACTTTTAAGAGCTAACTTGGTAATATTTTCTATTATTATAAGAGTCACAAAAGGAAAGGCACAGAATGAGATGCATCCAAATCTAATTCTCTCAAGAATCTAATGTAAACAAAACTACCTCAAAGGCTGGAGAAGAAAAGTCAAGTTATCTGAAGAGCCAGATCCTGCCAATCCATGAATAAACCCTGCCATACATGCAAAGAAAATCTATCTACTCAGAACAGTCAACTTTTCTTCATAAGTCTATGGCCTGATTTCTAGATCTCAAAAAAAGCTTAACTAGTCAGATTAAAAATTGCTTGCTTACAAAATTATGGTTGAATTTCAGAAAGGTCTTCGATTTTTTTTTTTTTACCTCATAGGACTCATTTATGTTCTCTTTCTTCAAAACCTAAAAAAAAGAGGAAGAGGCAGAGGGGGGAGAGGAGGGGAGAAGGGAGAGGGAAGAGGAGGAGGACGAAGAGTGTGTGGTGAGGTAACAGAGCGGGTGAGGGAAGGAGAGATGAGGAAAGAGGGAAGAGAGGACAGAAGAAAGAGGAAAACGGAGAAGAAAGGGGGAAACAAGGAAAGATAAAGGGACAAGAGGAAAGAGGAGAAAAATTAAAGCAAGCCTTAGAACAGTTAGTCATGTCTTATATAGGATCAAAAGATGGAAGTCAAGAGCAGACACAAAAGAGTAAACACTAGTAGAAACTCAGTTCTTATGCAAAGGTTGCTGCAGATGTTTGAACTAAAAGTCAGAGTAACTTAAATTGTTTTGCTGTTTCTTCCATTCTGCAAAGTGTCATCTTCAAGGTGATACTGGCACTCACAGCAACTGTCTACTCATTGGATTTAAATAAAAACAGCAACAGTAATTAAACCGGATGTCAAATCTTGCTATCTCTTCTGTGAGAAGTTTTGTTGCATTTCTCCAAGCAGTTACCCCTGCCCTGAGAACCTACTGTTCGCTGAACATAAAATTCTTTTAAATCCCATTATTTTTTAATTAAAAACCCTCTTAAAAACATTTTTCTCATTACCGCAGTTTAACAGTGCTTTAGTCAATTCATGTTATTGTCTTTACTCTCGAAATCTTTGACACTAGTTTTGGCTATTTATTTTGAAATAATTTAAGACCCACTCATAATGAATTGCAAAAGTGGTTGCAAAGTGTTTCCACTGTACATTCCACACAGCTTCCCTCGCATCCCCCAGAGAAGACTTTCCTAACCATGGTACATTGATCCCTGTCAGGAAATTTGTTATGTGATACTATCAACTAAAACACAGATCTACTTAGATTCACCAGTTTTTACATACAACTTTTGTACAGTAGTACCAAATTTTATAACATGTATAGACTCATGTAACCACTACCATACTGAGTATACAAGATGTTGCATAAAAAGAAATTTTCTTACACTATTCACTTTAGAATCACTCACCTTCCCCCAAATTTTAATCCCTAGCAACCACTGATCTTTCTCTATAGCTATACATTAGTCATTTTGAGAGTCTTACAAATGGAATTAGTACTTACTCTTTAGAGATTGACTTTTAAAAAAATCATGTAGCCTAATGCTCTTGAGATTTACCCAGATTGTTGTATTTATCAATAATGAGTTCCTTTTTATTACTGAGGAGCATTCCATTATGTGGATTGTATCTGTTTTATGGATTGTATATTCACCCACTGAAAAACATTTGGATTGTTTTCAGAGTTTGGTTATTACAAATTAAGATGTTTTACATGCATGTGTGAAAATTTCTGTCCGGACACGAATTTTCATATCTTAGGAATACATATATAGGAATATAATTGCTTTATCACACGATAAGGGTATGTTTAACACATGGCCAAACTGCTTCCCAGAATGGCTGTATCATTTTACACTCCTATAAGCAATGTATGAGAGATGGCCTCTTCACATTCTGGTATTTATTTTGGTCATTCTGATAGGTACGTAGTTGTATCTTATCATCTTTAAGTTGCATTTCCCCAGTGATTAATGATTTTGAACATCTTTTCATGTGCCTATTTGTCATTCATATGTCCTCTTTAGTAAAGTTGTCTGTTCAAAACTTTTGCCCATTTTCTAATTAGATTATAATCACTGAGCTTTTGAGAGTTCTTGGTATGTTCTGGATACAAAACCTTTGTGTCAGATATGTGATTTGCAAGTCTATTACTTATCTTTTCATCTTCTTTAACAGGGTCATTTGCAGATCAAAATTTACCTATTTTTCATAGTAATATTTATTATTTCTTTAGATCACAATGCTAAATTCCATTTAGAATACTGAAATTGTATCTCAAGTCTGTATTTCACACCACACTCACCACTAAAGTTCCAGTGTCCCTTATCACCACCTTTTCCTCTCATCTAGCCCCCCCAGAGCCAGTCCTGAGTACTGTTATTTTTGTTAGAATTTGTATGTTCACTTGTTTCATTTTGTTATACTCCATATATGAGTGAAATCATATGTAATAAATAATCCTTTATTATAAAAGTCATTGATTTTTATAGAGTTCAATGTATTTAATCTTTTTGATGAATCATTCTTTTGGAATTATGTTTAAGACCTTTGAGCCTAAATCACAAAGGTTTCAATATTTTCCTTTAAAAGTCTTAAGAGTTTTACATGCCACATTTATCTTATCTGTCAGATTTACTATCCACCTTGAGTTAATTTTACATTAAACATGTGGTTTAGGTTAAGGTTCATTTTTGTTTGCTTGTAAGATATCCAATTATCCTAACACGATTTATTGAAAAAATCATGCTCCTTTCCATGGAATTACTTTGCACCTTTTTTAACAATCAATTGGCCATTCGTAGTTATAGGCACAGATGAACTAACTGATATGCAAATACAAGTAGCGGCATGTACATACAACGGTATTCTCAAATAGCAAAAAATGGAAACAGCAAAAATGTCCATCAATAAGTGAACTCATTAAACAAATGTTGATATATACATATAATGGAATATTCAGCCATAAAAAGAAAAAGAGTACTAAAGACAAGCTACAACATGGGTTAAACTTGAAAACATTATGCTAAACAAAAGAAATGAGACGGAAAAGGTCATGTATTGTATGATCCCATGTTTGTATGTAATATTCAGAACAGATAAATCCAGAGAATGCAGACTGGCAGTTTCTTAGAGTTGGGGGAGGGGGAAAATAAGAAGAGAATGGAGAGTAATTATTTAATAAGCATGGGGTTTTCTTTGAAGTTGATGAAATTCTTTGGAACTAGACACAGGTGGTTGGACAACCTCATGAATATACTAAGTACCACTAAATTGTTTGCTTTAAGATGGTTAATTTTATGTCATATAAATTGTACCTCAATGAAAAAAAACTAGTCAGCATGCCTATGTGAGTCTTCATTAATCTACATGTCTACACCTCTGCAGTAAAGTATGTACTCTTGCATGTAGTTATAATTGTAAATCTTAAAACCAGAAAGTGTGATTCCCAAAACTTTATCATTTTTCAAAATTTCTTTGCTATTTTAGTTTCTTTACCTTTGTACATAAAATTTAGAATAAGTTTGTCTATATATTCAAAAAGAAAAAAAATTCTGGGATTTTAAGAGGAATTATATTAAGGCTATGGATCAATTTGGGAAGAATTGACATCTTTTTCTACGTTGACTCTTCCACTCCATAAATACGATATGACCAATTAATCATTTAAGTCTTCTTTGATTTTTTTCATCAGTATTTAATAAGTATTTTTACTTAAGTAATGCATTTTCAATTTTTGGAGCAATTCTAAAAGGCATTATGTCTTAAATGTGTTTTTCAATGACTAAATGCTGGTTTCTGTCAACATTTTTAATCATGTCAACCAGTTTTATTACCACTTTATCAACATGTTTTATCAAATTACATGTATGAATACATGCATAATACACACACGCACAAGTATATCATGACTGAGTTTATTCCAAAAATGCAAAGCTCATTAAGTATTCAAAGATTTACTCAATATAACCTACTATATTAACAATTTAAAGAAGAAAAACCACATAATCATATCTGTTCATAAAAAGTTTTTTGACAAAATCCATCACTCCTGCTGCTTACTTGTGCATAAAGTTCTTTAAGTAATTTTTATTCATCTACAGTATTTTTAAGTTTATCTTCATAGACTATTTTTCATGGCTGTTTTAGGGATCACTATACAAATATATATATATATAAACTTTATTAGAATCTATTCACATCAATATTTTACTATTTCAAATAGAATTTTAAAACCTTATTACCTTAGAGCCCTTTTACTCACTTTTTATTACATAATTGTCTTAAAAATTACCTTTATATACATTGAAAGCCACATCAGACAATGTCAGAAATTTTGCTTTCCACTATGAAACATAAATACTCAAGACAGAAGATAAATCAAATACCCTATGTCTGTTTTTTCATCTGCACTTTCTTCACCCCTAACACTCCAAATTGCCTTTTGTCATCATTTTCTTTCTGTCTGAAGAATTCATTTTTAAACAACTCTACTGGTATAAATTCTTAGTTTTCCTTCATCTGAAAATGTCTTTATTTGTCTATATTGTATTTTCACTGCATGAAGAATTCTAGGGTGGCAGTTCTTTTCTTTTGGTACTTTAATATTCTACTACTTCTTTCTGGCTTCCACATTGTCTGATGAGACATCAAACTTTTTTGTCTATAGGTAATGCACTGCTTCTAACTGCTTTAAATGATTTTTTTCTTTGTCTTCATTTCTTCAAATATTTCTCAATACTTTACACTTCGTCTTCTAGTTTTTGTTATAACCTCTCAGTTCCATCTTTTCCTCCCCAATCTTTATTCTCTATTTTGTCAGAATGCACAATTCCTATTGATATACTATCAAGTGCATTTGTTCTTTCCTGCTTTTCTACTATTAAGCCAGTGTTGTTGGCTTTTTTAACTTATACTACACATTTTTTATTTCAAAACTTTCCATTTGGCTTTTTCTTATATCATCTACTTCTTTACTGAGCTCTTCCATTTTTTCAATTCTGTAATTGATTATTGGACCATTTTTGTTATTATAGATTCTTTAAAATCCTTGTCAGGTAATTCCAACATCTGTGCCATCTCAGTATGGTATCTGTTGATTATCTTTTGTCATTTGAATTTGTTCTTGGTTTTTGGTATGATGATCAGTATTATGTTATGGGACTCTGCTTTCTATTTTAATTCTCTGCTTTAGTAGGCAATCAAACTCTTTAGATGTCTATCCGCTTTTTATGGGTCAATTTTATGGTTCAAATGTTAATTTAAATGTTACAATCTTTTCAGTGCTACTTTGTTATGCCCCACTTGTAGGCTACCCACAGGCCAATAGAAATCATAACAGAACATCATAACAGAGTTCAGTTCCAAACCTTTTCCTGTATTTATTCTGATCATTTTCAGTGATGGAATGTTTAGAGGGCTGCCCAATATTTTAATCACTTTAAAAATTCCTTTTTATAACTTCCTTCTCTTCATAATCCCCTTTTCCCCAGCCCGAAGGAGGAGAAAGAGAACTGCTTAATTATTGCAGAAAGGCCACAGTGGTAGGCTCTGTCCAAAGTCTCTGCAGTTACAACCATTATGAGAGGTAGGGGTGCCCTTAATTTTGCAGGCCAGGCATGATGGATGATTGACAGGGTTAAATGTTGAATCCCCACAGCTGTTGCATTCAGACAGGAAAAGAAGGCAACTATTTTTTGTTGTTGTTCGCCAGGAACAGGTCAGATATAATAAAGATGGAGCCTTCCTTCTATGTTTCTAGATAGATGTATTCTTCAGCACCCCAACCAGACACATGAGACACAACAAACAAGCAAGCAAACAAAAAAATAGGACTTTTTGTTATAATTAGCAGGAGGAATAGGGTATAATGTGTTTACTACATCTTACCCAGAAACAATAGCCTGCATTTTAAGCCCAATATTTTCTTACACATTTAACTTATTTAATTCACATCTTTAATGGTATTTATTGGCAACCTAATGATTTACTGTTTTCAGAGGCATTTGTTCATATAAATTCCTTTAAAAATGAAAAAAAAATTTTCTTCAACAATTTTAATCTTGAGGGTAATATAGTACTATACCTTCTTATTTAAAAATAAAACATTTGTTTGAAGAAAAGACTACATGGGGAATATGTAAAGATAATTCAAAGTCTCTATGGAAGGATTCCTTATACTTAAAAGCTTTCCTTTAGGGTTCAGCTTTATTCCCTTTTCATCCATCATGTAAGTATAAACAGCAAGGCACTCGGTCCTTTGGTTGCAAACATATCTATCCATTCTTCCCCTGAATCTTTAAACATAATCAACCTTCTCACATGGCTTATTGTAATAACCCTTCACTCTATTTCTGCTGTTATGTGCAACTTCAAGTTACGGTCTCTTTAACTAGCCATGACATTTCCAAATTGAGCAAGTCCAATCACTTTAATCACTCCAGGGGAAGAGGATTCAGACCAAAACTCAAAATAAAACAATGCCTATATCCCCCAAAACCACCAACCTCAGGTAGATCCTGAGCAAGAGAAACATCCAAAGCCACAAGGCTACTTTACTGACAAAATGTTAACCAGAATTTTTCTAATAATAGCAGATAGCCTCTGATATGTTTTAATTTGATAGAAGAAATGATGATGTGTGCGCATATAAAAGTGCTGAATTTTTTAAGTGATTTATTTCATTTAACAATGAACAATGTTTATGTCAATGAAGAGAGGAAGGAATAAATGATTTATGGAAAAGACATGATATAGTTGAGAGAAAACACCAAAAAGCAATGGTTGCAATAATGACTTGTGTTTACCCATTCAGATAGTCAAGGACTCTCCCTATTTTTCCATATTGAAAACTGCTTCTTTTTCCATCTGTATCTTAATCTTTATGGCTATAGAGTCTCTTTATGATAGTATGACAACAATAGCCCAAATACACCTATAGAACTTTACTGTAGGGGGCAAAAAAAGAGAAATGAAGAATTTAAAAACAATAGTTACCACTCATTCCATTCCTTCCCTACTTCTAACATGCAAGAACTCAAATAGTAAAATGAAAATCGATTTCATTAGCACAAATGTATCAAACGCCCTCTGTAGAATATGGTATAATTCAGAATAAATCAAGATTTGGTTCCAATATTTAAGCACATGGAATTTTGCATCTGGAAGTTTGCTTTATCATCACTAATATCACTTCATACTATATCTTAAGAAGATCACTGTGCTCTTACTAATGATCTAAAGTGAATAAATTATAATCAAACAATATTTATCTAAGAAATGCAGACTACAACAATATTATAGACATTATAGGGCAGTTAATAATTTTTAAAAATTTTTCTAGAGTTTAATGTTTGTAGCATTTTTGACTTTAAAAATTAGTAATGTATTAAAATTTCTTTTTTTTTTTCATCACATATAGCAGATCCTCTCTTTTGCAGATTTTGTATTTGCAAATTTGCTTACTAGCTAAAATTCATTTGTAACCACAAAATCAATATGTGAAATGCTTTCAGGTTCATTTATGGACTTGTTTAGAACAGTAACAGAATATAAGTCACCTGTCACACATAGTTCTCAGCTTAGTTCAAACAAGAGGGCACTTTGCCTTTTCTTTCAGTTCTCATCATGAATGTGTCCTTCTGTAATACAGTGTCATGTATTTTGATTTTTGTACTTTTGTTGGCAGTATCAGTTTAAAAGGGTCCCTAATCATAGTGCTGAAGAGCTGTCTAGAGTTCCTAAGAATAAGAAAGATGTGATGTGCCATATGTATGTTAGATAAACTTCAATTTAAGTATGAGATACAGTGCATAGGCCATGAGTTCAATGTCAATTATACACACGCACATACATATACACATATATACATATGGTGTTCTTAAACTAATACACAAAATATATATATAGATACAGATATAGATACAGATCACTTCACAGAACTATTGTAAGCAAAGATGCATAGGAACCTAGGAGCAATGGTTCAATATTTGCAAATTCAATATTCATGCTGACTTTATAAAACATAACTGACATAAAAAATGAGAATCAACTAAATATTTACTTTGATTTTTCTTTTTCATAAGAGAGCACTGAAAAATGTAGAGGCTTCAGGTCTATCACCCAAATATGAACCAACTTCTGAGCAGAGGCCTCCATTTCTTTCCGTAAGGAGAACCTTGCTACTAACCAATTTTGCCTCATTGGAGCTGACACTAACATTCTAGAAGATGAGTGTCTGGGCCAGGACTCAGTAATCAGGATTAAAATCCCCCATTATCACAATGTGGAAACCAGACCTAATTTAAGATTTGGAAAATTGTTTCTTTAATTACTTTGTAACCTAGGGCAGTGAAACTATAGCAAACTTCACCATTTCTTAGGGAAAAAATGATTTACAGAAATAGAAAACTGAGGGAATAGCTTTAAAAACAAGTAGATGTGGGATACTTCTATTAAATAGTGTAAAATTTAAGTTCAACTTCTATTCAAGAAAGTTAAAAAGGATAAAATCTTATTAAGCAATGTTTTTGGTTACTATCAAAAATTAAATGATCTTGGGGAATTGCATCTAGAATATCATCATATACTCATTTTATTTGTAGGTAACTAACGTTAAAAGTTCATATGCACACTCATATTTCTTTAATAAGCAATGGTTTTTTAATACCTTTATTATTAATAACAAAGAGGCTATGAATATATAAGAAATAAGTAAGCTTAAAATGACAAAATGCCGACAGAGTTGTTGCTAGGAATTTTTAAAGTTCCTTTATAAATATTAGGCACCTCAAATGTTTTTAAACTTTTAGTAATAAAACCTAAAATCTCAAATCTAACCCGGCAAGCATTTAAAAAAACGAATTTGCAGTTTATTGTATATTATGCTCATAATAAATCACACTATTTCATTAAGGTGAATGACTACTCCCACATGCAAAGGTTCTGTAAAATCTAGAATTCAAGATAATACAGTCTTTAATAATGCTGAGATAACTTTAATAAATTATTTTATTACTTCCTATCACTATCTTTGTCCTCAACAACTTCTAGCAGCAAACCACCCTCTCCCACTTAATGAAAGCTACCCTTTAATTGTACTTTTTCTTATTACCATCTGCTTAAATATATATGATAATAATCTCTAATATAATTGTTAGTTGATGGGCTAAATATGGAAAGTCTTCTAAAATCCCCATTGGTAAATGATACGAACAGCTTATTTTTCAGTATAGGGATCAAAGGTCAAAGCTTTTCTTCTTTATCTCCCTTTTAGCCTGTATTTCCTTATATATTACTCATTTTGAAGTCCTATTGAAGTCTTTCAGAATCTAAGTTGGTTAAAAGTTGTCAGAACCACCCACAAGAGCAAGCCTTAGACCAGGGATTAAAGTTTATCAGGACAGTGAATTGCCTCTGGCTCCAGCACCCAGTCGTGGATGCATCCGGATAAATAAGGAAAGCTGATAGATGAGTTCGACATGTGGGACATGTAGTATGTGACCAGCACAGACCCTTCACCAAGAAACAAAAGAATGACATCAGTTGAAGAAGACCACCAATAATTTCAGAGGACAATGTCACCTTGTCCAATCAGGAACTGAAACCTGGTCTGCAGACTCCTCTCTGCATCCCCCTTCCTGACCATGTGGGATTTTCCCTTAAAAACTAAGGCCACCGGCAAGGCCTCGAGTCAGCCTCCCCACTCATGGGGGTCTCAGCCTCCCTTGGCTGGCTCCATCCTCTCTCTCTCTCTGCTCCCCACTAATGGACCCCCAACTTGCTTACTCCCCTTGCCTGTCTGGTATGTGGAGCGACCCTGAACCCACGGGATCTGGACCTCCCTTGGTCAGCTCCACCCCTTTACCCTCTGATTAAACCTCTGCTTGCTCACTCGCCTAACTCTGTCGTGGGTTCTTTGAGCGACCCGAAAACCCCCACAAAAGTCTTTTTACAATAATATTTCACTTAAACTAATGGTATGGGACTATCCATAGTAATTCAAATTTCCTTGAATATCCAAAAAATTATAAAGGGAATATGTAATCACTAGACAAAAATCTGTATAAATAGCTCAACTCTTCTAATAAAACTCTTTAATCTATTTAAATGGTGACAAATTTTCTTTTTTAAAAATTTTCTTTTTTAAAGTAGTTGTTAAGCCTAAAAATACACTGGAAATAAAAATTCCAGTCATAGAAATGTTCCTCACAAATACATATGTTTATTTACATATGTTTAATTTTGTTCAAATGAGACAAAAGACTCTTAGTCAACTCTACCCAGAGAAAATGAAGTGATTGGGATCTTTAAGCTCTAACAAATAATAAGATTCATTTTTCTGACTTCAAAGAACTTTTATATATTAGAAAAAATGATATTTTATTTCAAAAATACAGTTTCTAAGATGCTTTGCCTGAGATTTCCTCCATAAGCTTGAATATAAAAAAATTACTTTTTATTTTTTAGACATTTTGAAAAAGCATCCAAGAATAAAGCAGTAATATTTGAAACTGATGTTAAGGTCCAAGTGATATGCTATTTTCTTATAGTCTAAAAGATTAAAAAGTGCTTAGCATTAGCATAATATACAATTGAAATTCTCTAATCAGGAACACAGAAATCATCACAGAGAGGATCAAATTTGTACTACAAGTGAAATTACTTGGCCACTTAAAAACCAAGAGGAATAAAGAAACGGAAGCAGGGGGCAGATACCTGCTCAGCATGGGGAGCTGAACCGTGACCACATCATAGTTTAAATATAACTTTTGTTTGGTGAAAAATTAACAAATATGAGACAATGGAAGAAACTCAGAAATCAGAGTTCTTTCCATTTTAAATGAGGATGATAGTTCTGCACCACCAGCTGTTTGTAGTTCACTGAAATGAGGTTCTAGTTGATAGGAGATAATTACCTCTTCCCCACAGGAAGCAAAGTGTATCTCATTCTGTAGACACCTCTGATGAATGGCCGTGGGAGTATGAGACCAAAACAACATGCCAAAATCTGTTTGGTTGTTAATGATCTCTTTAAACTTTAAATTATCTCTTTATTCTTATTTAAGTGCAAGAAAATGTGCACCTTAAAATATACAGTATCAAGTCACTGGCTATTATTTTGCTTTTGTAAGACACTTTAACCTTAAAGGGAAAACAGAGTGACTGTACACAGAAAATGGACCATCAAAGGTATTAGCAAACAATGGGCATAGAGGATTGTTCCATGGTCATTTCAACTTCAAGCATTTTTAGCGATGAATAATTCTACTTACTAATTCATTGTTTTCCCCTTAAGACTTCTATTTTTAAGTTACTTGTCATTTAATAATGTTCCCCATTGTTACAATCATTTCAACTCTCACACACTTGAAAAGGTCTATCAATTCTATCTTCCCAATCCCTCTCATTTTTGACTCTTCATTTCCATGGAAATTGCTACATAGTTAAATATTTGTTACCTACAATATGGTCCTCATATCCTAAGTGGTCTCTCTGCTTGGAATACCAATACTAATCCAATTCACTCATAATACTACTTTTAGATTGTATCACTAAGATATCACTCCTATATGTTACTCTTTTATGTTCAAAAGCTTTCAAAAGTAGATTGCAATTTCCAAAATAGAAAAAAGTTTTTTAAGACATTTAAAGCAAATACAAAAAAAAAAAACCTGAATAAGACAAAATTCAAAGTTAACTTCTATCCTTTTAAGTATGTAAGACTGTATATGAATATTAATAGAACTAGAGGAAAATACACACAAAAATGAAGATAATAAATTTTAAAAGGTTGGACTTGGGTTTACCCTTAATTTATATTCCCTCTTTGTTGTTATAATGATATTTATGCAATAAATAAAATCTTTGAGCAACTACTTACTACTTATGCACCATAAAGCTTAATCTGTATTATCCAATGATCTCTGTAATCTGGTTCTCAAACCAACATTTCCCAGCTTATTTTCTATCCCTCTCTTTTACACAACCCCACACTTCAAAATAAAATATCCCTTTTTTCAATTGCTCCTATACATCTCTTTCTCAGTTATGGACTACTTATATACATGTTCCAGGTAATAAGTTCTTCTTCTCCATTTCTGTGTGTCTAAATTCTATTTAATTATTCTTTACAGCTCAGATCAAATAATATCATCTCTGTAAAGCTATTCCTAACCACATCTCCTTCCTCCAATGATCATTTCTTCCATATCTAGTCTATAAAATGTAGAACTTACTATTTTGTATGGTAGGTGTATGTGTGTGTGTGAGAGAGCGTGTCAGAGTGTGTGTGTATCTAAGAAGTAGCCCCTTTACGGCAGGGACCTTGTTTTAGTTCTCATTGTATTCCACTCAAGGTATAACATGGAATCTTTCTGAGTAAATATGTAAAATGAGCAAGTAAATACTTTTAAACCACAAAGGATGAGAAGACTAAAAATCGAAAGTAACACTATCTTTTAGTTTTACTATAATTTTCTTTCTTTTTCACTCAAGCTCATTTCTGAGTCTAACCTCTTACCTGAAGATATGTTATTCTCCGCTGCACCAGCTCTGTCAGATCTTTGGCCTCTTTTTCCCTCCAATCACCTGCTCCATCTGTTTGACTGAGGTAGTATAGATCCGTCATTATAGACCTATAAAAGCAAACAACACTGGAAGTCTAACTTATTTGTACTTCATTTTAAGATTACACAGTTATAAGAGAACCAAATTCTTCATAAAGATGATGCTCACTAACTACTGGTACTCATCTTTTATTTTCTATGAAGGCTGTGAAATTCAGCAATTAGTCCCTAACATCCAAGATTCATTTCTACAGCAAACATTTACAAACATTTACTGTTAAGAAGAAGAACATCTTTTATCTATCAGGTATGTCAGCTATACTTTTTTCCTAACAAAAAGCACTACAGAGATCAGAGGGAAGGGAGTATTTATAGCAAAGAAACAGATTAACACATGGGAAAGAAAGTATTTGAACAATGCTTCTCAGTTCTCTCTACTATAATTTCCTCTCCCTTCTTACTTTTTTCTCTTCATATGTAAACACTCTGAGTAGTTGCAAAACAATCAGGAAAATTTTGACACAATTCTTAAACAATGATCTAAACCAAAGATCAGAAAAATATTTTTTTAAGTAAAGGCCCAGAGAGTAAATATTACAGGCTTTGTGGACCTCTGTTGTCTTTGTAACAGAAAAACTGCCATAGATAATATGTAAATGGATGTGTCTGTGTTCTAATAAAACTTTATTTAAAAAACAGGCCCTTAGACTATAATTTGAAGATCTTTGGTCTAAAATAGTAAGATGGCAAAGATACTTTCCCATTCTGGTTAGCAACAGTCATTTCAATTATAATATTAATTTTATTGAAGGAATCGTGCGTAACATTATATAGGTTTAAGGTATGCATCATTGTAAATCAAAATCTATATATAATACATTAACTTTACCACTGCCATTTCTGTTCTTCCTTCATACTACACAATTGATCCCCTCAACCCAATTTGCTGACCCCTAAATCATATGAGCAGTTTTTCCTAGTTGTTAACTAGACACTAACCCATTTAGTACTAAATCAGTGGCAGCCCACAGAAAAACTAGCTAGTTTATTTATTTTCTCAGTTTCATTTTCCTTCTCATTATCTTTTATACTTAATTTATTTCATCACATCCAAATGTAGTCATTTTCTTTTTCCTACCCAATGTATGAGTGATGATGAAACTTGTTAAAAAGTCTCAACTTTAAATAGCAGTACAGTTTCTGGATATGTAATACACTGAAATAATTAACCAATCAGCAAATGTCTACTGAATGAAAAAGGAAATTCAGTATGTTTTGCATTTATTTACATTAAACATACGCATAAGACGAATGGCTCTAAATTTTACTGACAATCATTATATAGACTTGAGAAGGTTAAAAGCATTACATTAGTTCTAAGTATACTAATTCTTATGATACCATCAGTTTCAATACGCCACTCTAATCCAAGATTCAAGTAAAATTAAGCTTGCCTTTTAATTTATTATTATTATAATTATTATTTTGCCTCCCAACTGGTGGCCATTTAAGAATGACAAGCCCAGGAAATGACGTTAAACAAATTGTTTGCTGATTCAATAATGTTCAGAAGTTAACGACCTACAAAGTTCATCATCTTTTGTCCATAAACATAAGGATGACCAAAGATAGTTTCACTTGTGACCCATTAGTAGGTAACATGGTAACTCAAAACCACTGTACAGAAATGCTGGGTTTTCAGTAGTTCCAGCATGAAATCAAATCTCCTACAAGTGTCCCAAAAGCTGAGAATCTGTATGTTTTTGTTTTGACTATGAAGATATCAAGAAATCAAGGAGGTGGGTAGTAAATCTAAAGGCCTTGTTATGAGGCCAGAGCAAGGCCTGGAGAATATAAATCCAGGCAAAGTACCAGCAGAAAAGTGGTAGCTATTGGAAAGTAGTGTAGAGGTGCCTGAAGAAAATTGGTAGAATAGAACAGAATCTATGACTCAGAGCAAGCCAGCTATGATAAGCATCAAAACTTCTATTTCGAAAGCTAGGCTACATTATGTTCTTTATATTTTTCTGTTAATTTTCCTATTTTTGTATTTTAATATTCAAAAAACTCTTTTGAGTCTGTTTCAATTATACCATTGCAGAACCACAGGAGGGTGTTTTGTTTATACCCAATTCAAAATGTTAATGAGAGAAATTTCCTCTGAGAACCAGCACAGAGCAGATGTAATCTGAACAAGAATATCACAAAGTAAAGGAAGTAATATTTATTAAGGTAAATGTGTCTAAAGAAGGCTTTACCACAGAGTGTAATTCACAGGTAAGTATAATTCATGGGTAAGAAATCTTACGTGGGTTCTATCCAAGGCTGTTTTTACTCTGCTTTGCTCCTAGGGCAGAAATAGGCAGTATAGTATAAGGATGAAAATGTGACCAGGAGACACATAGGGAAACAAGGTTCCCACTGACTCCTTTGTTGTCTTAAGAAAAATTTTAGGATACCACCATTTTGCCAGACCATGTGGGTGAGGAAAGTCCAGAGGACAATGAAAATAGCTTATACTATCATATAAGGCAATAATTATGCTACTTGCTGAGTGATGTACACTAGGCTATACTTAGGGTCTAGACCTGCAATTCTTCTGATTAAGTACAAAGACAACCTCCCCTTATCTATGACTGCCTTGCAGGATCTAAGAGTTTTTGATTTATAGGCTCATCTGGTGTTTTCTTTATTCAGGACTGAATAGAAACTACCAGAATCTACAATTTGTCAAAGTGTAAAGTGCTTTATATTTTTCCCTTATTTAATCATCATAGTGTTGTGATGCAGGAGTTATATGCCCATATGAAGAAGAGAAAAATAAATAAGTCTCAGAGAAGCTAAGTATTAGTAATTAAGAGGAAGGATATGGGAGTAAAACAGTTCTGCCACTAATTTCTCTAAGCTAGAGTATAATTTTCTTTATAAAATGAGCAATAATAGTGTTTGTCTCCTAGTATTACTATGCTGATAAAATATAATAATGAATGAAGACTCTATCATGGTGACTGGCATATGTAGGAAATCCTAAGTATGTGATTACTACCCAAAAAGAAGCAAGGTTGGGGCAGCAAAACAGAATTAGGGCCACTTGATAAGACAAGTTTTTCCACTTGAGATTCTTATTCCAATGCAAACTTATGACCTACCTTATAGAAACTAAGTGATAGGGAGAATAAACAAAACTTCATTCGACACTGTCTCCCTTTGGCCATGGATATTACAAGGAATATTCTAGCACACTTGAAAGCAGGCCTGGATTCCTTAGGAGAAAAACAATCATACAAAAAAATTTTGTCCAAAGGAATTAAAAACCAGAGAAAAATTATCTACATTCAAGGTTAATATAAACATCAATTAAATCAAACCTCAAAAAAATTAAGATCTTCATTCCTGCATGTGAATGTGTGTGTGTGTGTGTGTGTGTGTGTGTGTGTGTGTGTGTGTGTGTGTACGGGAGCGGGGAGCATGTATGAAATAAAACACAAACAACGATAGATTTAAAGGTCCATAAAATTTAACTTTTCAACAATGGAAATACCAATTCTTAGACCTTAGAGAATCAAGGAAAGTCTGCCTTTAAAATGAGTGAATATATAAGCTATTGAGCCAAATAGTTATGACCAGTAATTTGGATCAAATAAACCTAAAAACTATTAACCTACCAAACTTCTCCAATAACCAGTCAGATAGTGCACCACTTATCTAATACCCTTTCCTTTGTTATAGACTCCGCAACAAGAAGAGGCCCTAAGCTGTGCCCCTCTGATTTGCTGGCCCGGCTTCAATGCATTCATCAGTCTCTGCCCCACCAACTCAGATCACCAAGTCCACCTGGAAGAGGCCCTCAGTTGTACCCATCCAGCTTTGCCATGCTCATCAGGTATAGAGTCCCTAGGCGTGTGCTTCCCGGAACTCTGACTCACTGGGATTGCTCAGAAAAGGCCTTGAGCTGTGCCCAGGCATCCTCAGCCCTCTGCTTCCAGGACCTGGATGACTGAACCCCCTGAAAGAGGCTGTGAGCTGTGCCTGCCCAGTTCACTGAGCTTGCCAGTCTCCAGTAACCCAAGGCCTTTGCTCCCCCAGGCCCAGGATCTCTGGAACTACCTGCAGGGCCCCTGAACAAGTACTGACCCGTCAGGCCTCAGAGCAGGAACCAGTGTTCACTAGGCCTCTACTCAAGGGCCATCACTGCCATCCTCCTTAGGTGACACCAGGAACAAGCAACCGTTAGGCCTCAAGACCTTAAGGACACCCTTGGTGCCTCCGCTCAGGCCTAGACTCATAAATCCTAAAATACGTAATAGCTGAGAGATGAATTCCTGGACTGCGCCTGGGCGGCGTATGAAATTCCCTGCACTGGAGAGCTGCGAAGCCTTCAAGCACTACCTGAAAACTCATCAGTGGTCCACCAGGAGAGCATCCTAGAGAGCACAAGCAGCCCCGCCCCAAGTGAAATCAAGAGTCTGACACCTGCCACTGCATCATAAGGATGGGAAGAAGTCTAAAGAAAAAGTCACAGAGCTAAACTGAAGGTAAGAAAGAAAGTCATGTCAAAAACTAAGTCACCCCACAAAACTCGAATGGCCCAAAAAGAGAAACATACTAGGAACTGTCCAGAGAAGAACTCCATCAACATAAACTAAGACAACCTAACAGATAAAGAGTTCAAAAGCATAGTTATTAAAAAGCTGAATGAAATGAAGAAGCTCACACAACTACCAAAAGGCAATTGGAAGACCTCAAAAAGGATGTGATAGATCAACAAAATCCTGGCAAATAGAATTCGACAGCATATCCAAAAAAATTATACACCACAATCAAGTGGGTTTTATTCCAGAGATGCAAGAATGGTTCAACACATGCAAATCAGTGTAGTACACCACCACATCAACAAAATGAAAATTAAAAACCACATGATCATCTCAAAAGATGCAGAAAAAAACATGAAAAGATTCTATGCCCATTCATGATAAAAACCCTCACCAAAGTAAGAACAGAAGGCACATACCTCAACATGATAAAAGCAATATATGACAAACCCACAGCCAACATCATCATCAAATGGTGAAAAACTGAGAGCCTTTCCCCTAAGATCTGGAACAAGACAAGGTTGTCCACTATCACCACTATTATTCAACACAGTTCTGGAAGTCTTGGCCAGAGCATTAAGTAAGAAAGCACAATAAAGGAATCCAAACTGGAAAAGAAATAAAACTATTATTATTTGAAGAGGACATAATATAATACTGAGAAAACCCGGAAGACTCCACTAAAAAATTGCTTGAAACAATAAATGAATACAGCAAATGGCAGGATATAAAATATACACAAAAAGCAATAACATTCCTATATACAAACAATGGAAAAGAGGAAAAAGGTCATTAAGAAAGAAATTCCATTCACAAAATCACCAAGAAAGATAAAATATAGCCACACATACATGGATAGTTAATTATGACACAGGTGCCAAGAGCATACAATGAAGGAAGGAAAGTCAAACTAATGGTGCTGCAAACTGGAAAGACAACTGGAAAAAAAAAAAAAAAAAAAAGATTACTCATCATGGCCCATACAAAAAAGTGAACTCAACATGAATCAAAGACCCGGACACTAGAACCAAAAACATAAAATACCTAGAAGACAATGAGAGAAAAACACAACTTCAACCTCAAACAGATCTTTGGGGAAGAAACAGCTATGACAAAGAAGACCAAAGTGAAATAAATAACTGGGACTACATCAAACAGAAGAGCTTATGCATAGTAAAAGAAACTACCTCTAAAACAGAAAGAATCCACAGAATGGAGAAGATATTCACAGAAGATAAGAACTTAATCTCCAAAATATATAAAGAGTTCACATACCTCAAGAATAAAAAAAAAAAAACTCAAAAAATAGGCAAAAGAACTGAATAGACACCTATCTAAAGAAGACACACAGACAATGGAAAAAATGTTCTCTATCACTCATAATCGGAGAAATGCAAATAAAAACTATAATGAGATACTGACTCACACTAGTGAGAATGGCCTATATTAAAAAAAAAACAAAAAAAAAACTAGAAATAGCAGGTATTAGAGGGGGTATGGAGAAAAAGGAACCTTCCTAAACTGTTGGTGAGAATGTAAATTGGTATAACCAATTTGGAAAAATAGCATGGAGATTCCTCAGACAGATAAAGTTGAATCTACCATTAGATCCAGCAATCCTACTCTTGGGCATATACCCAGAGAACACAAAATCTCTAAACAGGAAAAAATATCTGCACCCTGACGTTCATAGTAGCACAATTCATAACAGCCAAGACATGGAAACAACGTAAATGGCCAACAACAGATGAGTGGATAAAGAAGCTGTGGTCTAGATACTCAACAAAATTCTATGAAGTCAAAAAAAAAAAAAAAAAAGTGTGCCCTTTGTAACAATCTGGATGGAATTGGAAGGGATCATGTTAAGTGAAATTGGTCAGAAAGAAAAAGAGAAATATAAGATGATTTCATGCATAAGTAGAACAAAATGAAATAAAAAAAAATAGATAAACCCCAGCAAAAATTGTCAGAACACAAGCTGATGATTGCCAGGGGATTAGGAGGGGTGAGAGATGGAAAGAGGGGAAAAGGTAATGATAAAGAACATTGCAACTCTGGTAGACCATGTGTTGTGAAATACAGATTGAGATATAATGTCAATAGTCAAAAATGAATGTAGCATTGTGAACCAAGGAGATAATAAATAACAGTAATTTAAAAAAGAATCTCCTATAAGGTGTCTTTTTATACAGTAGCAAAAAGTCAATCAGCAAAATTAGCGATAAGTATCATTTGGGAAACATCTGACCTTAGTCTTAACAAAGCTGTTTTATGTATTATTAATGATAATAAGATGCTGCAGATCAAGGAAGAACTATGAGACTGCTGTTTTACCAGATTATTTCTCAATAGTTTCAGTTAACCCAATGGAGAAACAGCTTATCATCCCTGTAAGCCCTCCTTTCAGTTTGATGCTTAATAACTGCTGTTATTTAAAATTAGAAAGAAGCAGCACTGGTAACTATTTCATAAACCAGTATCTGGCAACACAAAGATAACAAAAAATCCAAAGTAACAATGATTAAGCTGAATTTGTCTCTGGGCAAACTAATAAGGTGATAAAAACAAACTTTCTGTAGTATACTCAGAGGTTGAGGTACAAATCTACACAGTCATAAATCCAAGAAGTGAACTCGTAATACTACATGAATAATAAAATCACAGTGACAAAAATAACTACTCTAACATTGCTAATTTCCTCTCAGTATTTCAAAGAAATTAGCAAAAAGCAACAGGTAAATTCAATTGTATTATAATGAAGTACGGTTATTTGCAATCACTAGAATAAAATCAATTAAAATCTGGTGATACTATTGCTTGAGATTAATATAGCAGGTAATAATGTTACTCTGTTGATTTATTATATAATTAACCCTTCCAAATTCTTTAAAATCCTCTAAAAGTTAAAAAAAATATATACTACTGATTAACTAGAAGTTGATAACCCAACTGTGTTGGCAGCCAGGGATTGGGCTCTAGTAATTATTAGTTCCCAACTAACAGGTTAATCAGGTAAATAGTACTTTCCTGCATCCCAGATTCGAACATATGTCTGGCCCTCAGGCTGCACTCATGACTAATATTTAGATTAATAAAAAATTGGAGCCAAATTTCAGAAGAGAATTGTTTCCCTCTCTACAAGGAACAGCATTAAGTGGGGTGTTAAAGAATAATGAAGACAGTTTACTGGTGAGGCCTACAACCTAGAGAGAAATGTGCTTTTCTTCTAGGAAATAATCGCTGATGTGATGAACTAACACAGAGACCCAGGGACTCTATGGAGCATTAGTTCTTAAACCCAGCAATGTCATCAACACTTAGGAACTTGTCAGAAATGCAACTTCTCAGGCTCCATTTCAGACCTAGAGATTCAGAAACTGTGGGAGTGGAATCTAGCAAATCCGTGTTTTAAGAAGCCCTCCAGGGCATCTGGATGTCCTGCCAAAGTTTGAAAATCAGTGCAATTATGATAATGATACAATGAGTCCAACAATTAGGAAATAGTAATTTTGTCTTCCCTGCTTTCTAATTTACTATATTTTAGGAAGAGATTGTTATGACATGTGCCTCTATTTACCATATAAGTATTGCATTTCAAATTGGCTCCTATGTCTTTGACCATGACTTTGTAAGTTAAAATGTCTAGAATCAAAATTTTCTGCTTATTATGACAAATAAGGACACCAGCAATATTTGTGGTTTACTGAACATTCAGTTTTTATATTGGGGTGCTAGGAAACTTGTTTAGAAAATAAGGAATTGTACTCTTAAAATTTATTTGGTTAAAACATATCTTCCACAACAATGCAATAAACTGCATACATAAGGAGAAATCTAATATTCTATAAACATATAAAATATTTCTGATTTAGGAAAGTTGAGTTTTTTTTTAATTTTCACAACTTTACAGATACATTAAAAAACATTGAGCACATTATCCATTAAACGTGAAAAAATGATTAGGTAATATTTGGCAAGCAACATTTTTATAATGTACATTCAATTAAAAGTCCTATTGCTTGGTATCAGAATTACACTCCAAATCAGAAAACCTGTTATTTTTAACCTGCAACCTGCTCTCCACAATTTTTGGGATTTTTCAATTGCTAGAAAATATTTTATTCCCAATTACATAATTTTCCTTAGTTGTATACTCTTCATATATCTTTGAATGGAACAAAGATATGTTTTGTTTTGTTTTTTTAAAAAGGCAGAGTGTGAAATAATCAAAGAATGCACATATCTACCTGCTGCCAATAAAAATAACATAGCTTACAGTAAGCTAACTAGTGAGGGCTGAGACTGTGAGCAGAGATGTTGAAGAGAGTTCTCAGGACACTACAATTTGTCAGAGAGAAAAGCAAAACTATAAGAAGCAAAGATCCCTATTTATGAAAGCTATCCTCTTAGTAAAACACAAAATCTCAATTACTTTTGACACCCCATCTCCTTACATTGAATCTGGCACCAAGTCCTGTAGCTTTTGTTTTTTCACACATTTCTCTCTTTCTATTCCTACTGCAACTACTCAGGTCCACGAGTTAACTATCACTTTCTTGGACTTCTGCAAAATTCTTCTAATTTCTTGACACACCCAGCTTTCCTTCACATAACTCTCAGAACGATCTTTCTACAATGCACCAGAATTAAAGAGGAACAAAATGCTTCAGTTCAGTAAAAAGGCAATTTCCCCCCAAAATTGATCATGTGATTTGGACAGACATATGGATGGCAAATAAGCACATTAAAAGAGGCTCAACACAAATAATATGGAAATTCAAATTAAAATCACAATGGCATATCACTAAGTTCCTATATGAATGATGGGCAATAATGTAAAAACTGACATTAACAAATGTAGATAAAGTATACAGAGCAATTCAATGATGAGAAAGCAAACTGGTACCATTACTTTTGAAAACAGCAGTTTCTTATAAAATTAAACACACTCAACATAGGACCCATCAATGTCACTACTAGAAATTAATCCCCCCAAATGAAAATATGTATAAAAAATATATATAAATGTTTACAGAGACTTGATAGATAATTATAAAAAACAAAAAAAAGGCAAACAATTCAAATGTCCTTCAACTGGTAGAAAAACTGGTGCATTCATGAAACAAAAAGGAATAAACTACCAGTACCCAAAACAACATGAGGAACTCTCAAATACATTCTAACAAGTGAAAAAAAAAAAACCACTCAAAAAAAGTTTCATAGTGTATGGCAGCACGACATAAAATTCTGTAAAAGTTAGACTAAAGAGGCAATAGATAACAGATACAGACCATTTTCTATATCTTGTGGTGGCAGTTACAAAACTACACATTTGCCAAAACTCATAGGCTATAGATTAAAATATGCTCACTTTATTATGTACAAATTATGCCATAATAAAGTTGTTTTAGATGGGGGTGTGTGTCAGAATCTCTACCAGAACCATGTTCTAAGAAAGAAAGAAATCCCTTCTAAAGAAACAAAAGCCCATAGCTTTCCCCTGTAATTGATGTCTTTCTAAACTAAAAACTGATGAGTTATTTATAGGGAAAACCAAACAAGAAAACTGATAGAGTCATTCTCTGATTTCTCAGAAAACAAAGGCTTTCAGTCCAGAGACAACCTATACACTATAATTTAGACAAGTGCAAAAATCAAATGGGGATTTTTGTGTAATGCAAAAATCACAAGAGGTAAACATAAAAGTCTATTTTAATTTTCATTTTTCGTTTAAAGATCTTGAAAATTATCAGTAAGAGGGAATATTCTATATGTGAATATAAATCCTCTGTTTGTACATTCATTATTTTCAAAGGTTATTTGTTTAATCTTTGGTTGTGCTTTGCTCATTATCTGTATTACCTGGATTTAAATGACTATCCTGTGAAGCTGTATCCCAAGTTCATTATAATTTCTGCTTAAGACAGCAAAAGAAATTGACTAGAATATCTTAACTCTGCATTTTTATCTTCAGTGAAGTATCATTATTTAACATACAGTAAAAGATAGTGTCAGGAATCATTTAAAATGGAATTCAACCTATGAAAAAATAAGACTGATTTACATTAATTTTTCAATTCCAAATTTTCTTCTTGTGTAATTTGTACATATTTTTCAAGTGTTTATATATTCACAAAATATATGCTTAAATTATATGCACAAAATATTCTTTAATCACTTTAACTTAGAAAAGACCTAAAAATTAAATTCTCAAGTAATTTTATTAAATCATCCAAACTTTAAAATTAAACATTTCATCAGAAGTCAATCACCAAAATGCTCCTATAAATTCCATATATTCCACCCATCTCAAATCCTTTTCAGATCTGCATTCTCCTATTAAACCAAAATAAGCAAAGCATACAGGTCCATTTAACAGTTTCTTGGTACTTAGAATGAGCTGTAGAGGAGAAAAACATTAAAGATAGAATAGGTCAGTATTTGGTCTAGTGATCTAATAAGTATGGCTTGATTGCAAGGAAGGCTGAAAATTTCAAAGGGATATCCTAATATAGGACCTAAAAATTCAATGCCCCTTTAAACTCATGTTATCTAATTTCTGGAGATTCATTAATGCTAAAATGATTCCTATAAACTGATAAATTTTATTTGCAATTTCACTTAAAACATCAGAGCAATTTTTCAAAATCACTTCAATACTGCTTGCGTATATATCAATCTCTTAGCTGTGGGTACTTCTTTTCCTCTTCATAGTGGTAGGTTGTGCTAATACAACAATTTTTCTTTTATTGTTCATTAATGAGATAGTAATTGCCATCAGAATCCTACTAGGAATAAAGATTTGTAAATATAATAGGCCTAAGGACAGGTTTCACTCTATTTATAATAATTTTCAGATACCTTTGTTCTGCATGAAAACAGCACCAAATGTTTTCTTCTCTATGGAAGATAAAATGCTTATTTTTAGATATGCGTAAACAGGAGAAACAAATATAACTAGGCAGATTTTAGCTGCTTCTTTGTGGCATCTAAATGGAAGAGTAATTAACAGAATGCTCCCTTTAATAAAAAACCTGTTAACCTTTAATTAGAAACCCTAAAAAGTGCTATTTTAAAGTTTTAATAAGAAACATAACTGCCAGCTTCAGTGTGAGTTCCAATGTACTGTATATAAAATTGCACTCTACTTCTAATATTGATTGTACATACAATACATTTACAGGAAGGTATTTTAAGATATTGCTGACTGACACCACTACCTTCAGTTTACTTAAGAGTTTATAAAGATTTCTAGACATAAATTTTAAATAATATTTTCAATTGATATATATTTTAGCTAATGAGCTACATATGACAATTAATGTTCTTTGACAACTCAAATACCCTTCCTGCTCCTAAATGTGGTAAATTCCATTTGTAGGAAAATTAACAAAAGTTTCAGCTTCTCATTCTTAGATTATACTTCTTTACTAAAATCCAGAAGAAATATAAAACAAATAGAGTACCTTTCATGATGTCCCAAATCTGACAGAAATTCATCTGCATGTCTTTGGAGTTCATTTCCTTCTAAATTCTTTAATTTCTTCAATTCATTTTGTAGAAAAAACCAGAGCTCTTTAGCTCCATTTTCAATCCTCCTCCTTAGAATTTCATGATCCTTCCCCAGACCTACACTTAAAGAATAGAAAGTATTAGCATTTCCAACATTTGGATGAAAGGAAATTTAAAATAATTTGTATTATTTTGAAGAGGAAAACATTGTATGATCACCTACCATTTCTAGTTTGCTTCTTATAATTTTCAATCTGTTCTTTGGCCTTCACAAGCTGCTCTTCTAGAACACGAACCCTTCCTGAAGCTGGTCCCTGATCAATGGGGCCTTCTGGTATCCTATAGTTCAGAGAAGAAAGTATAAATATTTCATGCAAATATTACAAAACGGAATCCATTCTACTTTTGGAAAACATATTTGTTGGTAACTCTAGAAGTCACTGAGTTACAGGGTATTGGAAGAACTGAATGAAGTTTTCTCTTCGAAGGTATAGGATAAAACAAACACCTGGATAATACTGAATAAAAAATGGGAAAAAAAATCTACCTTAGAGATCTTCTAATAATTATGTAAACTTTAGGCCTGTCTCTTAAAAAACTCTTATAATATTACTTAGAGTGATTATCAGTGGCAAAGTGGTCAATCTTCATTTGTGTTAATAACAAAGGTGAAAGGGATGGTGAAGAAAAGGCTCAAATGGTAAGAAAACATGTACCTTAAATGTATTTATGCTCAAATATGAGGCACAAACTCTTTGTAAATTAAACACAATATTAGGGTTATGTAAATCTGCTCCAGTTCATGAATCCATAACCATAGATTACTAAACAATGGCTTTATAGAGGGGAGAAAAATAAGAGGGAGATTTTTTACAAAAAGAAGAAAAGGTGATTCACTATGGAAAGTGGCACTTCTGACCATCTTGTTGGTCCCCTGAAACTCACTTTAGACATTCTATTGCTGTAAATCACAAAGTTTGTGAAAGCTGTTACAACAGCATCAGGAAAGTAATACAAACAATAAGTCTTTACTCAACACTGTCAATAGGTTCTTAGAAATTGTGACTTTAAGCAAAATGATATAACAAAACTAGGTCCTAGAATTAAGTCTTTCTGTTCAGCATCACGGGATTTTATTTTCTCATTAACATTATAACAAAATGACAGAGCAAAATGATATGTGTTTGAGGACCTGCTTTATATACATCATACATATGTATACAAACTTTTCACGAAATTATCATGAAGACTAAATAATGTCTGATTTTTCTTCTAAGGTCTATTTAAACTAGAAAATGTCTATAACAGTACTAAGCACAGTGTCTGACAATAAACTATACCAAGACTATTATGTCTGGGGAATCAATCATTTTAAGAGATGAATTGTATTCTCAAAATATCTCAGGTATCTATTCTTAATATCACAGTCATTTTAAAGGAAATTTATTTTCTAATTCAGACATCAACTTAGTCCTTTGATACAAAGACTGTAATTATACATAGATAGCTATATCTTTTTATACATTTTAAAACATTCTTATATAACATAGAAAGCCAAATTAGCTACCACTTCAGAATACCTGTTTAGCAAGCAAGTTCCCATTACAGCTGTACTAGAGTAAATAAGGTATTTCATAATTTCATGTGAAATCATATGCATTAACATTGACCATGAAAAATAACCATACTCCAGTTAAGTTTTCCAAGGCTACAGAATCTGAATAAAAAGGCTGACATTTATATACACACAAAGTGAGTAATGATAAAATGAAGACTTTTATTTAGATGTACAATTACCCAATTTATGAACACCAATGTATATATATTCATAATGAGGCATTTCTTGGTATATAGTTGAAAAACGCAGTTCTTAATCTATTTCTGAATTAGATAGATGGTTTCTAAGAAATAATTTGAAAACAGAATAAAACTACTATCTCTTGGAATTTATTTTGGCAGCAATGTGCCAAATGATTAAGTATGTTTCCAGAACACACTTTAGCGATACAAAATTTCAGACAATAGAAAGATCTATCTAGGTTCTCTACTAAACATATTTCTTCATACACTGATGGCATAACAGGGGGAAATAGACATGAAAAGGAGTATCTTTCTAGCAGATTTCCTTTAAGTACTGAGTCCAATCTAATTCTAATAAGATATACATGAATTAGTAATTTATAGCGCATTATTATATAGAATAATCTAACACAACTTTGGACAAGCTATACATAAAGAAAAGTAATGAAGAGGCTGATATTTTTTTTAAATAGGAACTATTCTTTCCAAATTCCATCCAGAAAAGAATCAATCTGCAAGAACTGTCTCTATCTGATATATAGAAAACTGAATATTTTATCATACTCATTATGCAAAACATATATATATAGCATCTGATTGAATGAAGTAATAGATATTAGATTTACCATTATGACAAAGCAACTGAAAAGTCTCACAAAATATATAAAACAATGGTTGAATAAAACTATAATGAGAAGATTGTCCTCAGAAAGATGGCAAAATAATATGGCAAAATATCCCAACTTTTGGTTCCCCTCAGGGAAAGAACAACTAGCAACTATCCAAAGGATGACACCTTCGTTAAGATCCCAAAATGAGAGTGGGGGCTGGGGAAAATGGAAGGGTTATGGGGTATCTCCTTGAACACACACACACACACACACACATGCACAAAACAGAAAACAAAAACAACTCAAGAAAAACCACATTTGAAAGTTATGAGGGGCTTTAACCACATTGTTCCTCCACCAGATCTGCACAGTGCCACACTGGCATGGGAGTGGGGGTTGCCTCTGGGCCTCAGTTTCTCCAGTGTGAAAAGGAGAGCACAAGATTCTCTAGAATTCAAGACACTTCCTAGGAAGCCCACTTAAAGTACTGCCTCATGGGTAGTACTGGGGGATTCAGTCACGGAAACAGAAGAGGAGAATGTGTGGGATCTTGACAGACTGTCCCTACACAAATGGAGATACTAGCCACAGACTCTGATCATTTGCAGACCTGAGCCAGTGACAGCAACTGGCCAGGGAGAGTTGGTTAACAGTTCTATCTGCTTTAGGTTACTAGCTGGAGGGTCCTCTCCACTGAGAAGCCCATTCTAGAGTCCTGCTGCATAGGGAAGAAAGTCAGCATCCCCACTTAACTGCTGAAGATAGCCTCCAGACCCAGCGGAACAGGAAGACTGGCTAGAGACCCCAGGCAAAGTCTATTCTACATAGCCCTATAGGGCAGGGAACTAATCAATCAGCAATACTCCTGGTGAACATAGCCTTTGGAATGCTTCATCCAGCCAGACCCCAATCAGCAATAGAGCACATCCTATACCTCTACTCAGTCACAGAGTCAAACTAGTAGTCTTACACAATTGCAGAGCATAACTAATTATCTGACCAAGGAGCCCATACAGTGACTGTGGGCAGCCTCAAAGCCTGGCCTATTGTACTGACCTGCAATGAAGCAGTCTACAGCACAGTACAGCAGAACAGCCTAGCCTATGGCTCCAATACAACCCCAAAGCCTACAGCTTATCTAACTGCTGAACATCACCCCTAGACTCCCAGGTAGGTAGAAAATTCAAGTGGCCAACCCATCTAATCCCAAAGCAAACCCTGTGATATCATTCAAGCTAATGAGCCCAGAAAGCAACCCTGCCCGATCATGAAGCACAGTTTTTAGTCCCACCCAATTGTGAGAGACAACTGGAAGTCTGTCCAAGCAAGAGACACAGTCAAACAGTAGGGCACAATAAGTAACCTGCTTAATTGCAGACCAGTCTGTAGCTCTGACCAAATATGGTTCCCCTTTGATCGAGAATCGCCATCTAAGATTCCATCTGATTACAAAGTCCGAGCTTGACTCAAATATATTCAGAGTCCAGAGAGTGTCATAATCAAGCCAGGAGCACAGCTTGGAACTCTAACCATTTGAGTTCCAATTGAGCTATGCTCAATTATGGAGCATAGCTATAGCCTTGCTCAGTTGCAGAGTGCAACCAGCAGCACTACCCCTCCAGAAAACACAGCCTGCAACCCTGCAAGAACAAAGATAATTCGTAGTCCAGTCACGTAGCCCTGCCAGTGTGCAGATTCTAGTCAATGGTCCTGATTCAATGTAAAATCCAGTTACCAGGCTCCACCACAACAGTGGTCCCAGCCAACGAGAAACCCTGAGAGTAAGCACCACTTGCCTGAGACCATTAGCAGTCGCTGACCCAGAAGTCCAAGATGAACTGACTGATGAAGATCTTCCCTCCCAGTGCAAACTTGTAAAGGGTGGAATATAGATTGTTTCCTCAAATGAGCAGATATTAAGACAATGATACAAGGATCACAAAGAATCAGATAACTATGATACCACCAAAAGAAACTAATAAAGCTCCAGTAACTAAAACTAAGTAAATGGAGATCTAGGAACTAACAAAAAATTCAGAATAATCCTCTTAAAGGAATTAGAGATGTGCAACAAAACACAATTAAGTGAAATTAGGAAAACAATGTTTGAACAAAGTAGAAATTTCAGGAAAGAAATAGATATCATTTAAAAACAACAGGAATCCTGAAAAAATAGGACTAAAGAATTTACTAAAAAGAGGTTTAGCAACAGACTTGACTAGGTAGAGGAAAGAATTAGTGAATTTGAAGACAAATCATTTGAAATTATCCAATCAGAAAAGGAAAAGGAGAAAATATAGATGAAAAAAGACTACAGGATCCCATAGGAGAACAATCTATGATTATTGGCATCCCTGGAGGAAAAGAAAAAGAGAAGAGGTAGAAACTTTATTTTAAAAAATAACTTCCCAAATATGGTGAGAAATTTGGATAGCCAACTTCAAGAGCTTGAAGTCCCTCAAATGTTTAAAGCAAAAAAATCTTTTCTATAATATATTATAGTAACATTATCTAAAATCAATGACAGAGAGACAACTATAAAGGAAGCAGAGTAAAAATATTAGGGAACCCCCATAAGGCTTTATCAGTGGCTTTATCAGCAGAAACCTTCTAGGTTATGAGGCAGTGGGATAACAGAGTCAAAGCGATGAAAGAAAAATATAACTTACAATTTTATCTGGCAAAGTTGTCCTTTAAAAATGAAGAAAAAATATACTCCCAAACAAGAGCTCAGGGGGTTCGTTACAACCAGACAAGTTTTAAAAGATTACTGAAAGGAGTGCTTCGAACTAAAATGAAAGAGTACTTATTAGCAGCATGAAAATATATGAATAAACAAAACACAGTGACAAAGGAAGGTACACAGTCTAATTCAGAATACTTCAATACTACAGTATGGTGGTATTTTAACCATTTAATTATGGCATTAAGGTTAAAAGTCAGAAAATATCAAAGCTTTTACAATTATCTGTTAATCCATACAGAATAATATAAAAATCTGAAAACAAAGTGAGGGAGAAGAAAGTAAAAGGGTAGAACTCTTTTATATGATAAAAGATTAACTTGTGATTAGCTTAAAATAGACGATCATCTCTATAAGATGTTTATGCAGCCCTTGTGGTAACCACAAAAAAACTAACAGTACTTAGAGAAGGATAAAGATAAAACAATCAAAGAATATTACTATGGAAAATCACAGAGTCAAAGGAAGACCACAAAAGAAAAAGAAAGGAAAAAGAAATTACAAAGCAACTAATAACAGTATTACTAAGCCCTTACCTTTAAATAATTATCTTAAGTATAACAGATTAAATTCTCCAATTAAAAAGCATAGTAGCTAAACATATTTAAAAAAAAAAAAAAAAGCAAGATTCAACTATATGGTGCTTATGGAAACTTACTTCAGCTTAAGGACACATTAAGTTCAAAGTGAAGAGATGGTAAAAGACATTTCATGAAAAAAGTAATCAAAAGAAAAACAGACGTTATTAAGTAAAAAAAAACAAACAAAAACTAACAAGACACATAGAAGTTCTTAGAATGAGAAAGTGATTATCCTTCAAGAACATATAATAATTGTAAATATATGTGCACCAAATATCAGAGCATGCAAATGCTACCAGATCTGCAAGGTGACAGAAGAAAACAATACAATAGTAGCAGAGGACTTCACTATCATTGTGGGATTCTACTTTCAACAAGAGATTATCCATGCAGAAAAATGAATAAGGAAACATTGGACTTGCATTATGTATTAGACTAAATGACTCTCACAGTCATGTACAAAATATTTTAAGCAACAGGAGCAGAATACACTCTTAAGCACATCTGAAACAAATCCAGAACAGATCATATATTAGATCACAAAAAAGTCTTAGCAAATTTAATAATATTTAAACCATACCAAATATCTTTTCAAACCAAATGATATGAAACTAGAAATCAATAAAGTAGGAAAAAGGGTGGGAAATTTACAGATAAATTACAGATAAGTTAAAAGCAAACAACGTGTTTCTTAATAACCAGTGGGTCAATGAAAAAAAAAAAGGAAATAGAAATGTATCTTAAAACAAATGAAAACAGAAATACAACATTCCAGAATACATGGAACACAGAATAGTAAATCATGAGGAAAGTGTATTGTGATAAATGCCCACATTAAGAAAAGTGAATTCTCAAGTAAACAACCTAAATTTACACCTCAAGAAAATAGAAAAAGAACTAATCCTGTAAACATAAGTAAGGGCATACCAAGCTCAGAGATGAAGTTAATAAAACAGAGAAGAAAGCAACAGAAAAGATCAATGCAGCTAATAGCTTTTTTAAAGATAAAAAGAATTAACAAAGCTATTCTCTTTAGAAAGAAAAAAAGGACTCAGAAAATAAAATTACAGAGAAAAGAAAGGACATTACAACTAATACCACATAAGTTCAAACAGTCATAAAACGCTACTATGAACAATTATAAGTCAATAAACTGAGCAACTTACAGAAAAATGGGTAAATTCCTAAAACTATACAACCTACTGTTAAAAAAATTACAATGGGTCCAAAATATAGTCATTCATGCCAAGCTCCACCAAGATTTAATACCTAAGCTAAATGCAGTTTTATTTTGTTCCTAAAGTGTTATTTTACACCAATGATTCTGGAATTTCCTGGTCAGCACTAATGAGGCAAGAGAAGACCTTCCTATCTACCCCCTAAGCCAAGGTGTGTTTCCCTGAAATCTCTCTTTCCTCATCCTCTTTCTAACAACAAAAACTTTATACTACATATAACTCCTTATAGCACCATTCTCCATGGTAGGTTGGATGTTGAGTGATTCATTAATCATTTAACAAAGCCAATTATATCTCTAAATTTATTCAGATAAATGTTTTTTAAAACTGCCAAGACTGAATCATGAAAAAATAGAAAAATTAAATAGACTAAAAATGGCATCACAGGGTGAATTCTCCAAAACATTTAAAGAAAAATTACTGCTAATCCTCAAACTCTCCCAGCAAATTAAAGAGGAGGAAACATTCTAAATTCATTTTATGATACCAGTATTAATTACCCTGTTACCAAAGTCATATAAGGACTTTACAAAAAAACAAGACTACAAACCAATATTCCTGATGAATACAGATGAAGATATTATCAACAAAACCCTAACAAACCAAATTCAACAACACATTAAAAGAATCATATACCATGATTAAATGAGATTCATCCCTAGGATCCAAGGATGATTCAAATACAAATCATTAAATGTGATATATACCACATTAACAGGATAAAAGATCAAAAGATGTAATTATCTCAAGAGATTATGAACAAGTATTTGATAAAATTCAACACTCTTTCCTCATAAAAAATCTCAACCAAGTGGGGATAAGAGGAATGTACCTCCAAATAATAAAAAATAATACGTAACAAGTCCATAGCTAAAATCATACTTAAAGGGGGAAGACCAAAAGCTTTTCCTGCAATATAGGAACAAACAAGAGTGTTCACGTTTTCTCTTATTCAACATAGTACTGGAACTCCCAATAAGATAAAGCTAAAGATAGCCTAATTAGAAAACAAGTAACATTACATTTGTCTGTACATGACATTATCTTATAAAGAGAGAACACCCTAAAAACTCCACCAAAAATTATTAAAACTAATCAATGAAGTCCATAAAATTACAAGATAAAAGATCAACATAGTATAGAAACACAATAGAAAGAGAAGTTATGAAAATAATCCCATTTATAATTGCATCAAAAATAATAAAATTCTTAGGAATAAACTTAAATAAGAGGTAAACACTCTACACTGAAAACACTAAGACAATGATGAAAGAAACTGAAGATACAAATAAATGGAAAGAGATCCCACTGCTCTTGAATCAAAAGAATTAAGATTATAAAATGTACATACTACTCAAAACATCTACAGATTCAATGCAATTTCTATCAAAACTACAATGGCATTTTTCACGGAGAAAAAACAATACTAAGATTTGTATAGAACCACAAAACATTCTGATAAAGCAATACTGACAAAGAACAAAACTGGAGGCATCACACATCCTAATTTCAAACTGTACCACAAAGCTATAGTCATCAAAACATCATGTTATTAAAATAAAAATAACCACTTAGGTCAATAAAACTTAATATAGAAGCTAGGGAAAAACTTTCACATATACAGTTAATCAGAAGTTGACACGGAAGCCAAGAATACACAACTGAAAAAGAACAGTCTCTTAAATTACACTGGGAAAACTCCATAGCTAAATATGAAAGACTGAAATTGGATCCTTATCTGATCCCATTCACAAAACTAACTCAAAATGGATTAAAGACTTACATGTAAGACCTGAAGTCATGTAATTACTAAAACGAAAACATAGGTGGAAAGCTCCTTGACACTGGTCTTAGCAATGAATTTTTGCATATGATCCCAAAAGCAACAAAACCAAAAATCAGTTAAACCAAAAGGCTTATACACAGAAAATGAGACAATCAATGAAATGAAAAGGCAATCTATGGAAGAGGAGAAAATATTTGCTAATCATATATTCAGTAAGTAGTTAATATCCAAAATACATAGAGAATTCATACTATGCAATAACAAAAATAAATAAAAGAATAATTCAATTAATCAGCAAACGATCTGAATGTATATATTTCCAAAGACATACAAATGATCAACAGCTATATGCAAAAGTGATCAATATCACTAAACATCAGGAAAATGAAAATCAAAACAATTATTTCACACCTCTTAGAATGGCTGTTATCAAATAAACAAGAAGCAAATGCTTTTGGCATAAAGGGAAACCTTATGTACTATTGGTGGGGATGTAATGTGATATAGGTTCTATGGAAAACAGCATGGAGGGTCCTCAAAAAACTGAAATTAGAACTATCATTTGATTTAGCAATTCCACATCTGAGTATATATCTGAAGAAAAGGAAATCACTATCTAGGGGAGATATCTTTGGCTTCATGTTCATGCAGCATTATTCATAACACCCAATGTGGAAAGAAGCTAAGTATCTATCAACAGATTAATAAAGAAAATGTGATATATGTGTGTATATATGTGCGCATGGACACAGCAAAAATACACAATCAAATATTCAGTCAAAAAATGGAAGGAAATCTTGCCACATGTGACAATATGGATGAACTTTTGAGGGCAATATGCTAAGTGAAATAAGTCTGTCAAAGACAATTACTCTATTGATTTCATTTACACAGGTAATCTTAAAAGTCAAACTTATAGAAACAGAGTGTATTGGTAGTTGCCTAGAGCTGTGGGACAAGGGTAATAGGGAGATATTATACAAATGGTACAAACTTCTAATTGTAAGATGAATTAGTTCTAGGAAATCTAATGGACAGTCTAATAACAATATTTTATTATACACAAAAGCTAGAATGATAGATCTTAAAGCGTTCTCACCACAGAAAATGTAATTAGGTGAGATATTTGTGTCAACTAACCTTATTATAGAAATCATTTTGTAATATAAATGTTTATCAAATCATCACATGGTATACCTTAAGCTTACACAAAGCTATATGTCAATCACATCTCAATAAATTGGGGAAAAAAACTGTAATCAGGCAACAAAAAGCAGTAATTCCCAAGAAAAACTAAACATGATGAGATTATTGGTATCCCTTGTTTAATCCTTTGAGTTTCCAATCTACCAAAAAAATATTCAGGTGGAGCCTAGTAAATTTTCTGAGTTGAAAAGCTAAGATTTTTAAAACAGCAAGACAGCTTATGAAAACTACTCAAGGCCAGGAAAAGGATTAGTGGGAATAGTGCCTGAAAAAGGGTTGCAAACAATTCCTGAGTCTATCACAAGACTTAAAAACATCAATATTCATGGGGCATTGGCTACAATCCTCAGAGGATTTGGTCTCAGTAGTAGGAAAATCAGCTATAAATTAAACATTATTTGGGTCTGGCCAAGCAATTCTTAAAAAGACCCAAAAGGATCAAAAACTAATCAAATAATTGAATTCTGCTTAAGAATATTTTTCAGAATACAAATGTACCTAGTAAACAAGGTAAATTCTGGAACAGAAAATAAATAAATAAAATTAGCAAGCATACAATGAAACAAGAAAATATAAACCAATATAAGGAGAAAAAGATCAGTTAATATCAATTCAGAAGCTCAAATTAACAGATAAGGAACAGTTAATGATATTATTCATAACCTCAAGAAAAGAGAGACAAGGCAGATATAAAAAAAAATTTTAAGATAAAATAAAGAACCAAATTGGCATACCCAGATGGAGTAGCCGTTGGGCACCATCCACATACATCCCAAGATCCTGGGTTCAAGTCCCAGGGTTGGTGGGAACAACCACGATAAAAAACTAAATAAAGTAAATAAAATGGTCTTCCTCCTCTTCTCTCTTCCTGCCTGCCTGACTCTGCTCACCTGCACTCTCCTTTAACATAAAAGCAATAAAAATAAAGAACCAAACTAAACTTCTAGAGATGAAAACAACAATTCCTAAAATGAAAAATACAATCTGTGGAATTCATTGCAGATTATATATTGTAGATTTTACCTTAAGAACTCAATGGGAAAAAAAAACAGTAAACAAACCCAAATACAGTAGAAAAAAGGAAACAATGAAAATTGGAGAGAAAAGCAAAATGAAAATAAGAAAAATAATAGATAAAGACACGGAAACTAAAAGCTTGCTCTTTAGAAAAAATAAAATTGGTAAACCTCAATCCAGGGGATGAGAAACTTTTCCCTAAAAGACCAAACAGTAAATACTTTAGGTTTTGCAGGCCAAAAGGCAAAATCAAGGCCATTATGTAGGTCCATTTGTAAGTATTTAAAATGTAGCCATTTAAAAAACATAAAATTATTCTTGGCTTGTAGGCCTTAAAAAAAAACAAGTAGTTGATAGAATCTGACCTGCAATTCATAGAGTGCAACTCCTGCATTAGTCAGACTAATTAGGAAATAGAGAAAGAAGATATAAACTTTCAATATCAGGAATAAGATGACTATACATTCTACAGATATGAGAGATAATTAACTCTGAAGAAATTTATGCCAATGAATCTGGCAACTTTAGATAAAATGGGCCAGTGGCTTAAAAGACACAACCGCCAATGCTCATTCAAGAAGAAATAGACAACTATTATTGCCTTACATCTATTGAAGTAATTAAGTTTAACCTTCAAGAACAAAAAAACTAGTCACAGATGGTTTCACTCATAAATGCTACCAAACGTTTAAAAAAAGAAATAATGCTCAAACTCTTCTAGAACACAGAAGGAAATACTTCCCAACTCAAACTATGAAGCCAGTATTATACTGATAGCAAGATAAAAGAATAATATAAACAAGAAAATTACAAACTAATGTCCATGCAGACATAAAAAGTAATTTAAAGTTTTAGCAAATCAAACTCAATCATCTATTAAAAAAGATGCTAGATCACAACCAAATAGAGCTTATCTAGAAATATTAGTTCAGCATTATAAAAAAAAAAAGGAGGGTGTAATCTATTCTGTTAACAAATCTTACAAAACACATATGATCATCTCAGTAGAATGTGAAGGACTGGCAAATAAACACATACCTACATTTTTTAATTCAGCAAATTTTAAAAAGTTTAAATCTGCCACAAAGTTAAGGGAAACTTCCTCAACCTGATAAGCACCTATGAAAATCCTACTGCTAACATAGTTAATAGTAAGAGAATGAATATTTTTTTCCTAATATCAGAAATAAAGCAAGGATATCCTATCTCATAACTCTAGTCAACACTGTCTCGGAGATTCTAGCTAGGGTAACAAAGCAAGGGGTCAAAAAAAAAAAAAGATTTCTAGATTGAAAAGAGATAAAGTTATCCTATTCACAAATGATATGATCATCTATGTAAAAAATCTTACAGAGTTTTAAAAGTGACAGACACAAAATCAACACAGAAATCAATGTATTACTATATTTTAGCAAAAAAAAAAATACCCTAAAATTATATTTAAAAGCACATTACTTAGAAAGTAACAAAAACATGAAAAAGTTAAATATAAATCTGGTAAAAAAGATGCATTAAAATCCATAACTAAAAATTATGAAACAATGCTTGAGAGACCTTGTTTAGAAAATTATAAACTTATTCTAAAATTCATATGGAAACAAACAAAAAATACCTAAAAACAGCCAAACCAGATGTGAAAAAGACTTAAGAAAACTGAAAAACTAACACTATATTATCAACATCTACAATGCTGTAGAGCTAAGACAAGTGAGGTACTAGCATAAAGATGAATGAAATACAGTAGAGTGTCCAGGTGTGACCCAGACATACATGTAAAATTGATGTTTAAAAAAAATCACAGAAGTACTTCTTGAAGAACAATAGAAATCTACTTTGTAATCCACAGAACGTTTTCTTAGCTACGACACAGAATATGAAACATAAAAGAAAAATGCTAAAAATTGGACTATGTTGAAATTTAAAATTCATATTTTAGAAAAGACAGGAGAATAAAAAGATGAGAGACAAACTAGAAGAGTATTTGCAATCCTGTATCTGCTAAAGGATTTGTATCTAGACTATATAAAGGATCCCAAATCAGAAAACACCACCCCATACACCAAAAAACAGACAGAACACTTTGACAGTTCACAAAAATACATAAAAATTCTATTAGAAAATGTTAAATATCATTAGTCTTTAAGGAAATTTAAAAAGGTGCACAGAGTGGCCTCCCTCAGGGCTCCTATTTGACATCATAGACCATGAAATATCTACCCAATCTTCACCTAATTTTATTAAGAATGTCTTTGTAACTAAACAGTATTTCTAATACGGATATGCAATCTTCAAAAAACAGTATAATCTCATATTCCTATAACTCATATTGAACAAATGCTGCTATTCTGCCATGTGCTTCAGACAGAAAACATCATTAATACTGACTCCCAACTTCTGACATACTACTACCTTATCAGAATATTACTATATAAATGTCAAATGTAATGTTTTTTATTCAGAAGAGATTAACCAACATAGTTGTTCATCATCTATTTAAACTTTTAATCTTTGCTATATAGGACAAGAGCTACTAAGGTAATTTTACTCAACAAAACACACTTTTTAATAAGAAAACCAATTATATGAAGAGATCTTATGAGTGCTATCCTGTCAACAAACAACTAAGACCAAAATAAATTTTGACCAGTTTATGAACTAAACTGAATGAAAATTGGAATTACACTCAATAACTCAAGGATGTTATTTTTTTCTAATTCAAATTTTAAGACTCCTAGGACTAAAATATTCCCAACAAAAGCACAGAAATAATTATTTATTCAAATGTCAAGCTTTGCCAAGAGTCTGTCAAATCAGATGGAAGAGCCAGGTCCTCTATTTAAGAAAAATTATCATTTTATTCAAATGAACTGCTTCTTGTGGCTATATTTATCCATTTAACCTAGAGTGCAAAAAATGGAAAGGGAACCAAGGAGGAGCAGAAAGGTTAAGCGCAGCATCAGTTTAACAGAATAATCACAATGAATAATCTGTATCTAAATTAAGCTCTAAAGTACAGTGATATCAAGATTAAACAGGTTTCAGGCTTAACTTTCCAAAGGAATTGTGACCATGTTTATTTTGATAATTGAAATAGAAAATAAACTAGACCATTCTTTCATCATTCAACAACCAAAACCAGAATTATCTAGACTTGCTCAAATGTGACAACAGTAACCCTGTTAAAAGAAGTATTTTGGAAAAAAATTTAAAAATTTGGGTAATAAATGAATGTTTTATCTCCATACATTTTTGACTGGTGTAATTGTTTACTTATTTGTTTGTTCAATGTACTACTAATTTCCTTTAAATCTTATTAAGATTTTCATTGGAAACATAATATATGAAGAGATTTCTTTTTTATAGTACAAGATTATATATAATGAGTAATAATAATAAGTCTAATCTCATGGATCCTCCGCAGAGGAAATCACTGAATCACTTTGGCAATGTCTTTAAGCATTTTTCTTGAAATGTTCACTTTCACATATATCTCTAGGTATATAAAATGTATTATAATATATTAACAGTGGCAAAATATTAATTTCATAGACATCAAAATCAATATAATTCATCCCCTCCAGAAGGCAATTCAGTGATTTTTATAACCATTTATCTAATGTGTTTCTCTCTCCTTTCGGCTACATGCAAACTTGTGAGAACACTATTATATACCTAGCACCTGACACCAGCCCTGGCACATAATAGTTGCTTCAAAAATACTTTTACATAAAGGAACTAACATACAAGTCACTGACTATTTGTCAGAGTGAAGGGGAAAAAGAAGAATGAGGAGGTAAAGGCAGGGAAAAATAACAGCTAAAAATCAGAAGAAAATACATTTATAAAACTGAAATGAGTAAATAGAAAATCCGATCATTTTTATAAAATATCCAATTGACACACTTTATTACATATTCATACTTTGCCTTAAATAATGAAAACCTTTAAAGGAAGAAAATGCCCAAGACAGAGGCTATTGTAGGAAATTTAAACATAATTGTTCCAGGTTTTGCTAATTAAAGTAAATGATACTAGCCTGTTATCAAATTATTCTATGCTTAACATGTATTGGTTTTTGGAGACATTTCTACATTTCAACAACATTTATGAAAAGTAACATTTAATTTTCTTCCTTACTCAAAAGTCTAAGAAAGCTTGATAAGAATTATCATCTGGGTATTACATAAACAGCAGATTACTGAATTTTTGTTGGAGTTTATTTATCAAGTAGAACTAATAAAATCAACTATATTGAAAATCTCTTCTTACAAATTAAGAAAACAGTGAAAGGCTTTATTAAGAAATAGAAAGAACTCGGCAGTCTGCCAATTCACACTACTGCGAATCTTCTAGAAAGAAAGTTCAAAGGTAGAATAAAATAATAACACCAAAATTACTGGTTTACTAAGCAAAGCAGAACCTTTAGAACAAAAATGTTGAAAAGAGAATATAAACGTTGCAAATCACAGAGTATCTTTTGGTGTCTGACCCAGAAACACATCCAGGAATTCTTCATGAGTTTCCTGCAACACAGCGATAATGCTATATTACATGGATGCAAACTTGAGTAGCTTGCTCAAACCCTGTACCAGTCATTTCCTAGCATGACTAAGAATTTAGATCATTTCATAAAATATGTATGACCAAATTAGAAATATAATAAAATAAACAAAATTATTAAAAAAAAAAATTCCCAAAAGTATTTTAGTCTACTTTCATACACAGCTTTCATTTTTAAGAAATGCTTTAAATGAAACAGTTGAAACATCTGGTAAAAGAGTTCCTGGAACGGAGGAGAAAACCACAAGTAGTTCTCAATAAAATTAAATTATTTCACTTCACCTCTCATCCTCCAATTTCTTTTCAGAAAAATTATCTTAAGTATATGCCAGATGCCAGACATTGCATTCTGAAAAGATTTTTAATCTTTACTGTTTACTAGTGCTGGTGACTGATTCTGGTTTTGCTTATTCCTCATATCAAAAATTAAGATTTATCTTCAGAGACTGGAAAAAATTTGTTCTAAAACTATTATATTATTTGTAAATTTTTACTTAACTTGTAAATAAACTATATTGTCAAATAGCATTTCAATTATTGGAATAGATAACTGTACTATTATGGAAATATAACTTTATTTTCCTCTATAATTCCATGATGAAAATAAACTACTAGGTTGAATTAGAGAAATGAGGGTAAAACCCCTAACAAACAAAAATTCTCAAAGCTAAATTAGTATGGATTTAAAGAGGTATACACATACCCTTTTCTTAAAAAAATAGTATATATATATATATATATATATATAAACAGACACATCTTAACGTAGAAACATGTATGCTTATATTCTTAATAGAACTCTTTAAACAAATGCACATATTATCATGACCAAAATATTTTTAACATTTAAGGGGAGGGCACATTTGTCCATCTGTACTAATGAATGCAAATTTGCAAAATAAGTTTTTCGCTTTAAAAGTTATTCCCTACTCCTGTCCTAATATCGACAATGACTACAGTAACAATCATATAGTATCACACTTGGTACTCCCATTAATTTCAAGATACTATTTTAACATTTAAGATACAATATTTTATATACATAACAGTAATCATAAAAAAAGAAGTAAGGATGTGGAGATTTGGAGATGTTGAGCAACTTTGTTCAAAGTTTCAAAGCCAGTAAGTGATGTAGACAGAAATGGAATCCAGGTTATTTTTACTCTTTTCTGTTAGTTAAAATAAAACACATTAAGATCAAATTTGCTGTGCAATGACATGAGTTGTAAATATCAGACTGAGAGTTACCCTGATTTAGTTTTCCGTAACAGACAGTGCTGCTAGCTCTTCAGCTGGTTTAAGATAGGTATTAAGAGTCTCCAGGTCTCCAAAGAAAACTTTATTACACTGTTGGGCCCTTTATCCCATGTCAAGCCACTTTGGAAAACTCACCATCAAATTAATCCATCACTATCACTGTAAAGATATTTGAATCAATGTCTTTTAAGCCACTGGGAGATATATTATGCAGGGCAACAGTATGGAGATTAAAAACAAAACTTTTCAAGGAAAATAGACCTTGATAAGGATCCTACTAATTAAGTCATTTAAACTTTCAAAGTCCCTATTTCCTTATCTGTACTATGAAAATAAAAATATTAAAAGGACTTATTTTGAGGACTACATGATCCAGAATAACAGGGACTTAAAAAATATTACCTATTAACAGTTTTATGGCTTTGTATAATGGCAACACATAGAATATTGTGGAATATCCTTATGGCAGATACCTAAAATTTTATGTGGATTATTAAGAATATGATGACAGTTTCTTATGAATTGTACTGCTAATCTAAGTGGAATGAAAAGTCTAGAAAAAAATTTAATGAAGTTCTACAAAAAATAAATTATACAAATTTATTCTACAAATAATAAAATCCTATGTACTATAAATGTTTACACAGGTCAATGCTTAGAAAATGCAATATCCTATAATAAGTCCTATGGGAGGAAATAATGATAAACTTTATTTACACTATGATTTTTTTTTTTTTTTTAAAGAATCTATAGTTCAGACCGTTAAAGAATTTTGTAGTTTTGTATCTGGTTTCTTATTATGCTATCTGTAAGATATTGCTTGAGAATCATCTAAAGAATAAATAAAATTCAATATCTTTTCTAGTTATTCTGCACACCAACACCATAATCTGCAAGGAAATCTGAAGGAGAATGAAAGAAGCATGGCTTTTAAAAATTTCAGCAATATTAAAATAGTTCATAATAAAAGAAGAAAATCCTTCTCCAGAACAATATTCTTGTTCCAGAACAATAACTTCTATAAATGAATTAATAACTCTAGAAAGAATACCATATAAATTATATGACAATACCAAGAATTCTAATTAAACACTGCTGCTGTCAAAGCAATGATTACTAAGTGCATTTAATCTTCAAACCAGGCATACTCACATCCAAATTAAAAAAAAAAAAGGTGATTTTTATTACAGTAGATCTATAGTTAAAATTATGACACATCATAATTAAAATTTGTTCATGTGAGCATTTTCTGTGTATATTTCTTTAACCCAGTGGAGAAATAGTAATTCCAAAAGGGGGGAAAAGAGTCTAAAGAGGAAAAAAAAAACATTAATTTTAGCCCTACTGACAAAGTTTTAGATTCCAGACTACCAGTTTGTCAGGTCATTTTAGAAACTTCATTTATACTCTTATTAAATTTAATTTATATTTTCAGGCCCAGATGATATAATTTATGCTGACACCTTAAAAAAACAGAGCAATTTATCAGTCACAGTGGTAATGTTTGAGACTAAAACTGATTTTTAAAATGCCACAGCAGATATTTTTACCAAGTTGTTTGATAAAAATATCTTGTCTACTTAATTCAAAGTGGCCTTCCTTCTCAAAAGATAATTAGTTTTAAACACCGAAATGAGGAAACACTATATTTTTTAGGAAAATGAAGTGAATCCTGGAAACAATTTCATCTCAAAAGAGAATTCTAATATTGTAGCTCATATTAAAATAATCAAATAAATACAACAGGGTTCAAGTCTCTATCTAAATACTATGGAAATCTAGCTGATGAAATTGTAATTATATCCACTCATATTAACTATATTCATACACTTGAGATTTAAGGGTTATTAACCAACAAACACAGTAAATACAATGTGCTAGAGAAATGCCATTAAACAAAGATTAAGTATTCTAATTTATATTTTAAGAATTCACATTTGAAGGCAGTTTTTCATTTAAATTATTTTCTAATTACTTTCAAAAGGGTTTTTTCTTTAAGTCAAACTAGCAGTGTTAAATTCATTTTAAAAGCACATTATCTTACAACAATTTTAATTTCTATACTACTATCACATCCCCTTACATGGGTACCAGGCAGACAATTTTAGTCTATATCCTACTCTATGAAATACAGAATCTACAGTGTTAATAACAAAAAAAAATCTAAACACTGCAAGAACAAAAGAAAATATGGTTTGTTTGCTAAAGGAGCGATTATCCCTGATTCAAAATAAATGCAGCCGATTCTTCACTTAACTCCAAGATTCATTTTTGCTGTTATACTATTTTTTAAAATTTTATCATTCTATTAAAACAGGTATTTCCTTCCATTTTTCACTTAAAATAATTAGGCGGTACATACACTGACACTGACCACAGCCAGAGCGGAGTGCAAGTGGTTCAGGCAGTGAGTAAACAGGCAATCTAGGCTAGATCTGAAATCATGGAGTTACAGAATTATAAACATTGAGCCTGGAAGGAATGGCCAATGTTCTGAAGATTAGTTTAAAGAAACTAAGATGAATCCATGACATGTGAAAAAAAATAGGATACAAATTACCAAAATTTTCCAAAATTATCAAAATACCATACCCTTTAGAACTGCTGCCATTTACAGAAATACATCCTTTCCTAAAATGAGTTGTCTATACCACATTTCTAAATGTCAAGTTTCTTGAATCCCAGTTTGAACACCCCACTCATTTAAGTCATGGCTCTGTTTTCTGATAAAACGTACAGGGGAGCACCACTGTCTGAGAGCCTCAATAAGGTCTCACAATGGCTTCCTACTACTACTCATGTGTTTGATCTTCATCTCTAATTCAATTTCATACCAATTCATATTAATCAATAGGTATCTGCTGTGGGTTTTGATTATCCCCAACACAGGGACAACCACTGGGGGATAACAAATAGATAAGGCATGGATCCTTCCCTCTGAAGCTAACAGTCTAGTTTAGAAATAAGAGACAAGTAAACAATAACAACCCAGTGTGAAAAGTGCAATAGCAAATTGGGGTCTAGGCAGCAGAGAATAAAACTGATTAATATTGTGGCACAGCCAGATGGATTGAGGAAATGCAAAGGCGGCTTTTCAAAGAAGATAACCACGTGATTTGTTTTTTAAAGAATAAACTACTTAGGCTTCTGAAGGGAGTAAAAGCTTTGTAGGCAGAAAGAACTAACTATATGGGAAGGATTCCTTTGAAATGGAATGGCAGAGCAGTTCAGTACTACAGATTTTAGAGCGAAAGTGGCAGAAAGTTAGAGGTAGAAAAGAGCCAGTTCATTGAGACCCATCATTCAACGCAAAGAAGATGAGATGTTTAGTACTGTACACAATGAGGAAACTCTGAAGGTTTTAAACAAATTGTGGCAAGATAAAACATTGAGAAGAGTATTCACTTTAGTTGTAGCATAGAGAATGAAAAACTTGAGAGACAGATCAGTTGCTATGACAGTGAGAGTTAGAAGGGAGTTGTAATGACCTAAAGACATTGAGGATTCTGAAGGCACATTGGATAGGAAAAATCAAGGTAAGAGTCTCTTCTCTTTTCTTTTCTCTTACATTCAAAGCAACTCCACAGTAAAATAATAAAAAGTGAAGTGGAGAGAAATAATGTTTAAGAAATAAAAGGAAACAGCTAAGATTCCAAGAGCTTCCTTCTCGACTCAATTTAGAGAATCAGATTCCTGAGTAAATCAAGGATATTGTTTTTCAATATCAGCTGTCAGAATCTTACAGGAAAACAATGCATGGGGGAAGGGAGAGCAATCAGGTTTTTTGCATTCACAAGGAATATTAATCCTTTTAAATGGCTGAGAAACCTAATGGAAAAACAAAACAAAACAAACTCATTTATTATAATTAGTCAGATTTTAATCCACTGATTCAGAATCTATCAAAAGAATGTTAAAGAAAATAGAGACAGGTTAATATAATACTTCTCGGTTATACCATATACTGGTGGCTCATTATGTCTGACCTATTTCCAACTCAGATGAGAGCCACAGAGAGCCAAACAATCTTCTGGTAGCAGGGTGCATGTCAATTCTCAGCTATTCAAACATACTTGGTAACTCCAAAAAAGACACAAAAAATGGGAAAAAGGGCACCCAGCCTACTTGGGTGAAAGAAGAGTACTGGTATATTGGAAGTTGTTGAAAAGCCTTCATAATTAATCACTCAGTTAATAAGCAACTGGGAACTGCCTGAACAACTAGAAGGTGAGAAGTAATGGCCTTTTTGTTTATTCCAAGTTAAATTATTTTTTATTATCTTGCAATATATTTTACACTTTTTTAGTCACAACCAAGTCATGCAAAGAATTGTTATAATCAATCTGTGATTGGCCTGCAGTGTTAGCCATATTCATGAAGTGTGCTGCTTCTTACTCAGTTATATACCCCACAAGTACACACATATGTGTGCACACACTCAGAGGCACACACCCCACACAAAGCGTTGTTTTATTTTTTTTTTTAAAGGAAAAGGTACAGGCAAAAATGAAGGCCACTAGGCAAGCAAGCAGGAAGAGAGAGGAGGAAGAAGTATTTTAGGTATTTAGCTGTCCATCCTGGTTGTTCCTCCCTGTCCCACAACACAAACCTAGGTCCTTGGGATGGGTGCTGACTGCACCAGTGAAAGGCAGCTTACCAAACCACTACTCCACCAAGGCACACCCAAAAGGTTGTTTTAACAGTACGTATTTCTCTTGGTTAATGTGACAGAATAGTTTAAAAGAAAGGCCAACAACTAATTTTCAGATGAGATGGGGTCCACTTGTGTAATATTCCAGCTTCAACCTACACAAGCTAAAAGATAAAGAGGAAGATAATGATGACCCTCAGCCTCCCCTCATGACACCAATGAAATGAAAAATGATCATCACTTTGCAAAATTACAATCATAACAGCAACTACCTAACCTTTAATAACTTAACTGCCTTTCATCCAATGGTATCAAGCTGTTTTGCCAATGCTAATTAAGCTATACAAAACCCCAGGAAGTAAGCACTGTCAACAACTGAGGGTTAAGCCTTTCAAAGAAAAAATTTGGATTTTACTTCATTTTTTGCATCTTGCTGCCTGGCTGAGGTACAACACAGTTCCCAGAACAAGGAAGCAGAAGTTCAAAGACAGGCATTATAAGTTCTCAGAAATGGAATCTCATGCCCCTTTCCTTTACACTCTTCAATCTAAACCTGAACTATTTTTGCTTTCCTTGAAAACAATGAGAAGAGATAGATTAAAAGAGAGCTACAGAGAATAGCAATACCAAATTCAAAGATAAATCCGAGTTTCTTCATATAGAAAAAGGAAAATTTAAAACTAGTGTGAACTCATTTAAGTAAAAAACGGATTCACACAATTGTTCTTATGAAGGAAATATTCATCATTGCTTAGAAAAGACAAGACTCTGTTTCCAAATTATTGTGGAACTGGTCTCTCAAAATGTTTTGATAAACCTTTTTCAAGGTGTTAAGTGAAGTAAGCCATAAGAAAAGAGAAGTGCAGGATGATTTCATTCCTGTGTGTAATATAATGAAACAAACCCCAAAACACTCACCTGCCAGAAGACATGGCTAACAGGAGGTGGGAGGCAGGAGGGAAAGAAAGAGGGAACAAAGTGGCAAAGGGCACAGGGTGGGTGGGCATGAAATGCACACAGACTAAGAAACAATTTCAATATCCTAAAATGCATATAGCAATGTAAACAAGAGAAATAATAAACTTAAGTCAATAATGTTATCTCAATAAAAAATACATTATAAAAAAGTAGGGCACATACAATGAATACTGCTCAGTTATATAAAATAATGAGAATGTTCTCTACGTACAGTTATTGAAAGCTTTACAAGATATATTTTCATCAAGTGAAAATTTTAAGGTGCATTACAGTGGTTAGCATAAAACAATTTGTGCTAAAAATAAATAAAAGGTATGTGTAGAGGTAGGATTTAAAAGGCTGGGGGCATCCACATCTGAGTCACCAAAAAGTGAAGGAAGAGTTTTTAGGTAAAGAAGGGAGGGAAAGACTTTTAAGAAGGAATAGCATAAGCAAAGGAAAAGGACTGTGAAAGAGCACACTGGACTCAGGAAACATGAATAGACTTATATGACAGGAGTAGAGGATCCAATCAAGAAACGAAGCAAAAATGAAAAGGAAGGTTTAGGTGGAAGGAGTAGTGGGAAATCAAGCTGAAATTGTAAGTCAGGCCCATTTCTTAAACTTTAAAAGACTACTTGTTTTAAAAGCAGACTTAAACATTCATTGGTGTGAATTTTGTAGGTAACGCTTTTTAGCTTACAAAAACAAACTTCTTCAGAACACAAGTTTTGTTATACAAATGGATAGTACTATTTACCAATTACCTTTATCAATTAATCATATGAGGTCCATTAAGCTTCCTACCTTGAACTAGATTATTAGGCTTATTTTGGTTTACCTGAACTTGGAGGCAACAAGGTTATATCATTAAATGTTATCTAATTCACAACTGTTCTTATGGATTACCTTCCCACAAAACAAGTACATTAGTAATGCATACTGCCAACACAACTGCTACATGGATATATTTCCTTTTATAAAATCAGGATGCATACACACAAAGCAACTGTGCAAATCTAAGCCTCAATAATACTTATATTAGTCATATTTAGCCCAAGAATCCATGAGATTCAGTGTTAAGACTGCTGCCAGTTTTTATGTTTACTGTGCAAAGTTTTTAAACAATATAATTTTATTCACAAAATATTAGTCGAATATATACCACTAAGTTTGCCTTACTAAAAAATTGCAGCCTAATTTAAACGCATGGCCTATTATTTGTTCATTTTCTAATAAACTGCGGTTTTATATATAACTACCACAGAAATATCTTTACTCCATATATTACTGCTTGACTAAGAGTTAAAAGAGTAGTAACAAAGAAAACTAAGAAAAGGAAGACTTTTCTCTTGGCCTAGTTAAAAACTGAATATTGGACATAAATAGCGTCATATCTGGGTCTCACTTTTATTTTCACCAGAAGAGTCATAACTTTTCCTAAAATGCATGAAAAACCTTTTTTTGTGTAAATGAAGTTTTCCTAAATTGATAAAACATTTACTTTACTAACTTTTGTAAGTCAGTAACACTCTTTAAAAGGATTAAAGTGATGTCAAAATGTAGGAAAAAACACCCTCAAATACTACCATACAGAAATAGCTATCACTCACATTAAGTTAAATAATTCTAGCCTTTTCAATGCATATGTGAAGTGGATAGAAAAGCTTTTACAAAATTGGGTATTACCTATGCTTTTAAAATAACTATTTTATCTGAATTCAATAGAGGCATAACCAGTGAAAATAAACGAATTTCTCAAATTCAAATGGATACTGCTTTTTAAATCTAAGGTTAAAAAATAATGAAAAATATAAACAGACTGGAGTAATCATCTTTATAAAGTACATTTTTAATTTTAGATACAATTAACTGAAGCGTGAGTATACTACTCATGCTTCTACCCAACTCCAAATTTTGCAGGTTATTTTTTCATATTGTCAAACTTTTTAACAAGTACTAGGTTCAATAATCATAAACTGCATAAATGTTTAGTATTGCATTTTTAATGGAGTCACTGTCAATTATACCAGTTTTTATTTTTTCAATTTGCTGGATTTCATAGTCAAGCAATTTTTAACAGGAGTATTTGGGAATGTCTGCCTGTTGAATTTAGGAACAATATTCCTGGATCCCATTTTCTTTGTTTTAGAACTATAAAGATTGCTCCCTTGTTCTCTAACACTGACTATTCCTTGGAAGACTGTTACTAAGAACCTAATATCCCCTCCTTTGAAATAAGAAATCCTTTTTAGACAGCTGGAAAAATATCAAATCTTTTATTATATAACCTAGATTTACCAAGCAATCAAAATCCCCAGGATTCAAAAAATTATTTTGACTTGAGGATTTAATTGTTCATTCTTTTCAGAGAAAAGATCTTTACTGTATTTTTGAATAATTTTTCTCTTCCATAGTTTCCATTCTCTACTTCATGCCATTATTTTAAGGCTGGGTCTTTGCAAATCCTTCATATTCATGCTCTCTGTGCTTTTATCTCTGACTTTCCCATCTATAATCTGTGTTTATGTCAAGCCTTTCTTCAATCTCAGTAAAATAATATTTAGCTATGGTTTCTATTCTTTGCTACTTTATATATTGTTACAATAATTATTTTTTCAAAATACCATGCAGCAACTATCTTCTGAGGCATTTCAGCCTAACTCCCATACACTGAGTCCTATCAGCTTTGAGGAAATTAGAACCCATTATTTCAGAAGGAAACTAGGATAACTAGATACGCCACTCTGCAATCATCCCTGTTGTGTAATAACTGAAACAAAATCTCTTTAAATATATTTCCATTTTCTTTGTTTCTTGTCTAACATTATAATAATAAATGCAAACAATCATATTTTGTGTCAAAGGCAGAAAAGCCAAAATATCCAAATTTTAATGAGTACATATTAATATTACTTCCTATAATTCCATACCTCATCGCCAGAACATTACCTTGGCTCTCATTTCAAATAAGTTATTATTTACGTTAGAAAACCATGAAAATGAGAAGGGCAGAAGGAGCTAGAGGGCACCCTAACATGTAAAGTTCAGAGGCAAAATAAATAAAAGTGTTTCTAATAAATTAATTTAATCAGGAAATGTATAAATACTTAGGAAGATCTATTAAAACAATTAAATATTTAGTTTACATATATTAAAAAATTATAAACTGCTGCACTATAGCTAACGTTGGCACTCTAAATTCTAAAAGCAAAGTTCAGAATCCTGGGTTCTAACTTGGGCTCTGTCATTTAACTAGTTCTATCACCTTGGGGGAGGTATGTTGAATAAACCATTTAAAATCAATTCTTTAAGCTGTAATAAAAAAAAAAATATGATAGAACCATTAAAAGTTTTTTCAGTTCTCCACTTCTTTATGTAAATTATAGTGATAAGTCATCAGCCTACAAGATTGCTGACAATTCTCACTTCCTGGTATGCACTTTCTTTAGTATCTTCCAAAGTGAACAGAAATGAACTTTGTAGTAACTAACATTATGACAAATCATATATTAGAGCTTCTCACTCCCTGAATCACTTGTTCCAGGGTCAGCCAGATGTCATGTCATTAAACACGCCAATTAATTTCTAGGATAATAAACTGTTTCACAGAAATAGATAACTAATGAATGAGAACAATGGAATCACATATGCCTTAAGTAACTTATTTTCTTCTCTTTACTGCAAAAAATCCACTTCTCAAGCTTGCATGTTCAAAATGGGTGGAAAGAAAATAGTAAGACAAACAGATATATATATATTAGATGAAGAATGCTATCTCTAATTACAAAGTCAAGTTTCTCTCCATTCAAATGTAACAGTTTTTTGTGTAAATTCAATTCATGACCTTTTCTGTAACACAGTCATCCCTTGCTATATCACTGTTCACTTATTGTGGCTTCACTGTAGCGGGATTTTTAAAAAATATGTATCTAACTCTGTATCGCGGAATTTTCGCAGGATTTTGCGGCATATGTATACTTCACTAATGAGTACCCACATGGAACTTTATATATGTTGTTAAAATTACATAGGTTTAAGAGTGTAGAAAGAGTTTATAAGTGTGGGAAAGTTAATAAGAGTGTGAGAAGGGTTTATAAAGCCTTAAAATATATATAAATAATAAAGTAAATTATAACATAACTACTTCCCGGATTTTCACCTATCACGGGGGTCTGGAACATAACTCCTGCTATAGGTGAGGGATTAATTATACCAAGATCTCTAACATAAATTAGATCAAATGACTCAAACTCTAGCATTGCAAATTGTCTGAATTAAAAGTTTAACATGTCATTCTAACAGTTGTAAGCGAAGCAATCTTTCTTATTTTTCTAAGAAATGGTAGATTGTCTTATGTTCTGAAAGTTACAATATACTTCTATGAGATTGAGCTAATTATCTATATAAGTTTTCCAGAAATTGTCAAGAGGGGCCCTCTACACCTCGGTTAAAGGATATACTATTTGGGGGAGAGGGTTGTGATCTAAAAATTCTAAATGTCACTTGGCAAGATAGTCTGCATTTGTTTGATGGGGAAAAAAAAAGAATGCCTTAAAGCTACTCATTTTGAAACTAAGGAGGTTGATAACAAGTTTAAAGGGATATTCCCAGTAAAATGAAATAATGCCCTTGAGCTATAAACTTCAACAAATTGAAACTGGTACTGAACTTTGTAAAACGTAATGCCTTTACTAACCAGAGGAAAAATCATATAGTCACATATTATTGCAGTTGATAGTCTTATAATTAACTATCTGATCCTTAAAACTTTCCCTTTTTCCTTCAGAAAGGGCTGCCTATACTATAAACTTGGTGGAATAATACTTGCCCTTTATGCAGATAGTAATGCATAGTTTAATCATTCACAAGTCAACTAAATTTTTGAGCTTCAATAAATAAGAAAAAGTACTAAATAGTATTTTTACTCCAGTCTCCAAATTCCTATTTTCTTTTGTATTTTTATTTCCTTTATACAAATATCCAATTAACATTTTTTTAATTTCACAATCATTTTGATAGTCTTTATTAGTATGGTTATAATGCATACTTAAATCAGACCACAAGTATTTTAAAGTTATGTAACAACCAATAGTCCCAAAGCATCATTAATTGAAGAAAATTATATTTGATTGAAAATCTACTCAAATATAAAAACAGTTTACTAAAACTTTATAAATGCAAAGTGTGGATAATAAATCAGTATCTTCTTGTACAATATATTAATATGTGCTAATCTATTTTAATCACAGCTATAACTTACATATGTATATTTATGCTAACCTATAAACTTTTAAAATACTGTATAAAGTGACCAATTTCCCTTTAGGCTAGGCTTTATTCCTTCCAGAAGTGGGAGCTTCAGGTCTTCTTGCAAATGTCCTTAGATTCATTGATAATATGATCATCAGCAACATATGGGCTAATGAAATAACTTCCCCCTTATTCTGTAATTTTGTTGATTTGATAACTGCCTATAGCAAAATTGAAAAGCTTCATAATACTTAACATTGCATACCATTTTAATGAATTCAATCAAGTTCTCTTTTCAACTTACCATTGTATAAATCACCATTTGCTATTATTTTCTTACTATTTCAAAGCAAATGGGATGAGATAATCTGTCTCATATCTTAAAAACAAACTAAGCTAGAAGTGCTCTTAAAGAAATTTACACTCCAGCATTACATACATGTTTTAATATAACTGAGATATAATCTCTCATCATTAATACCAAGAGAAAAGACATTCAAGGTTAGGCCTTTACCAGTTTAACATATGCAATAAATATATACAATGTAATCAACAGTATCTTAATGACTAATAAAAATCAATGACATTGCCTACAAATGACCAATAATTAGCTCAAAGAATTCACTATTCCTCTTTAAGATAGACAAAGCACACTGAGACAGGCTGAACAATGCAAATGCAACTAATACCCATAAGGCCCATCCCTTCCATTTCCTTTAATATTTCTTTTAATTGCACTGCTACATGCATTAGGATTGAATTTGAACCTTGATCTATGTGCATTTCACTCCATACCCACTAATAGAGTTCTAGTGCCCTTTACCATTTTGTTCCTTCCTTCCTTCCTCCCCACAGGTAGCCACAGTCTAGTGTTTTGTGAATTTTGTTGAGATTTGTTTCTTCATTGGTTTTGAATCTTTATCCTCCACATATAAGTGAAAGAATCTGTACCTTTTTTTTTCTTTCTGGCTTATTTTGCTTATCATGATCCCTACAGTTATATCCATGTTGTAACACAGGGCATGATGATTTCATTTTTTTAACTGGCTGCGCAGAATTCCATTGAGTATATATACCACAGTTTTTTAATTCAGTCATCTGTTTACAGGCATTTAGGTTATATCCATGTCTTGGCTACTGAAACTTGTACTGCTATGAAAACAGGGGTGCATATAGATTCCCCCTAATAAGTGTTTTTGTATTTTCTGGTCTATGAATAAAAGCGAGACTGCTGGACTGAATGGTAGACCCGTCTTTTGTTTCGTGAGCCATCTCCACACTGTTTTCCAAAGAGACTGCACTAATTTACATTCCCACCAACAGAGAGCAGAGTTCCTTTTTCTCAATACCCTCTCCCAACTGTTTTCAATTTTTTGATAAAAGTCTATCTCCTTGTGGATAGTTAATGATGTAGAGCATTTTTTAGTGTCTATAGATCATGTGCTTCTTCACTATAAAGGTATATATTCAGCTTTTCTACCCATTTTTAGAGTGGGTTGTTCACTTTGTTCTTGTTGACCTGTTTGAGCTCTTTATTTATTGTGGAGATTAAATTCTTGTCTATGTATGTTATCCAAATATCATTTTCTATTCAGTGTGTTGCCTTTTTTTTTTTTAGTGATGGTTTCACTGCACAGGAAATATTTACTTCAATATATTTGCAATTGTTTTACTTTTATTTCTTTTACAGTATCACTCCCCAAAGACATCTTTGTGGTTGATGTCATGGTGTATTTTTCCTACCTATTTTTTATATATTTTATGGCTTGGGTCTTATGTCTAGGTCTTTGATTCATTTTGAGTTAATTTTTGTGTGTGGTGCAATGAGTAATCCAGTTTTACTTTTTGCAGAGCAGACAGCTGTCTAATTTTCCAGCAACATTTGTTGAATAGACTTTTCTTCCTCTATTGTATGCTTTGTCATAGAATAACTACTCATACGTTGTTTTATTTCTGAGCTCAGTTTTATTCCTGACCTGTGTGTCTGTTTTTGTCCCAATACCACATTGTCTTGATGACAATTGCTCCGTAGTATAGTTTGAAGTCGATTGTGATTCCTTAGATGTTCTTTCCTTGAATATAGTTTTGGCTATTTAAGGTTTTTTGTGGTTCCATACAAAGTTCACTATTGTTTAATTTCCTTGCAAAATGCCTGTGGAATTTTGATGAGAACTGCATTAAATCTGTATACTACTTTGGGGAAAATGGCCATTTTAATTATGTTAATTCTTCCAATCCATGAGCATGAATAGTCTCTTTGTGTCATCTCCTATTTTCTATTAACATATTACAGCATTTAATGTAGAGGTCTTTCACCTCCTTCATTAAATTTATCTCTGCTATTTTATCTTTTTTGGAGCTATTATGATGGGATTTCTTCTTGATTTCTCTTTCCTCTAGTTCGTTGTGTGCATATAGGAATGCTACTGATTTCTGAGTATTGAATTTATATCCTGCTACTTAGCTGTACTCATTTATTGTTTCTAGCAGTTATTTGGTAGAGTCAGATATTCTGAGTATAATATCATCTGCAAATAATGAGTTTTATTTTTTCTTTTCCAATTTGGATTCCTTTAAAAGGTCCTTTTCCTGCCATATTACTCTGCAAGTTCATCTCATAATCTTGCCTTTCTTTCAAATATCTCTTAGTTATTAATACAAATTTTATTATTTTAAGCAAGCATTCAAGATTTTAATAATAATATAAACAGGATTTCACACTCCTACCTAGTATGTTCTGTATCACTGATACTCTTTATCCCACTCAAGTGAAATACACAATGCTCATGGACATAATTCAATTTACTATGTACCCTGATATTGTCTCTAATATTACTACCACATTCTAACCCATACCTATGCATCCTAAAATTTCAACCAATAACTGCATCCCTTGCTTTTCACGACTAATATTAGCTATCTGCAATATCCACCATATACATTTTTTAACATTAAGGAAAGATCAAAGTAATTTTCTTGGTATAGCCTTATATGCTATTAGGATTTTAGTTAGTGCAGTTTAATGAAGAGAAAGAATATTTATGTGCCTTGATTCTATTTCTAGGTCTAAAATTACTTCACTCTGTGATATTAATGAAAATTATTAATATTTTTTTGTGATCTGGGCACACCCTTGTGTGCTGAGCATGGGTGTGGACCATGGAAAGCCCAAGAACCTGGGTTCAACCCAGGGTCAGGAAAAATCAAAATAAACAAATGAATAAAAATGCTTCTTTCTTTTCTCCTTTCCATCCTCCCTTCCTTTTATTCCTTCCTTCCTCTCTTTAAAAAAAAAACTATACAATCAACTACAAAAGGTGAGTGATGGTTGTTCATTTTGGGTAAGGAAAATTAAGTCCAACAATTAATATTTGGGACGCATCCACTTCATGCTGATGCAGAGTATTCTCTACTAGACGAGCTCTACTGACTATGAGGAACTCATATTCATGTGTTATTTAATGTAATAATCACAGCAGTCCTATGAGATAGGCACTAAGTGGACAATTTTATCAGCCTCTTTATTTTAGCACAACCTCTGCCACATCTATATAAATTTATGTTTATATAACTTTCCCTCTCATTCATCCATAGTTTGATAGGATAAAGGAAGCTGGACACATAATTAATATAAGCTGAGCTAATTAGTTGCTTTCTCCACAAAATTTATACCACAGACTGAGAGTCACTAGGTTAAGTCTCAGCTGGTCACTCAAATTAAAGTTATACAAGTTTAGGAGTTGGAGCTCCAGTGTTCAGACATGTGCATATTAAAGTAATGAAAGCTGATGCGGAAAGAGCATCAAAAATGAGAGATGAGAGGAAGGTAATGCAGAAAGAATAAGAAAAAGGTAGAATGAGACAGACAGAGACAGAAGCAGAGAGAGATTGAGATTGTAAGATTAAAGGTCTTGGTTTCTACCAGTTTTCAAATTTTGCCTCTAGACTCTCATGAGGTCTCAAATTGCTTCCTGAACTTGAGTTCCAAAAGATACCTATGTAGTCCTAAAAAAAATCCATTTTGTGGTTAGCTGCATTTTTTAATTTGAGACCTAGAAATAAATTTTGAACAAGAAATTTAAATTGCTTATAAAGGAAAGTAAGGCTCAGAGAAGGAAAGTAATTTATCTAGCTAATAATTAAATAGCAGAGGTAGACATAAATTCAGATTTCTCTGACCACAAAGACTGACTGAATGTATAAATGAAGGTCTTAATGAAAGTTAGCAAACCAGAAGGACAAATTTGCATGCCCTAAGCAAACTTACACAAACTCAATGCTGAGAATATATAAAAGAAAACTCTAAGGAAAAGAAACCAGGTTTTTCCCTTGAAATTTAATAAACTGAAGGCAATGTGAAAGCACTCAGACCAGGATACACAGAATTCATTAAAATATGCATACATATTAACACACTTGATTTTTAATTTATATGCTTTAATCTTTTAACTTTCATACTTCCTCTTTAACTGTTACCACCCTGAACTGATTATCTTTTCATCCTTGTTCCACTTATTTATGTTCCTTATAAGCAAACAGTAGCAGTGGTAGATAACAATTCATTTTAATGTTTTAAATAGTTTTGAGGTTTGCTATTAAGAAGTAAATAAAGACTATTAGCTGCCTAATTCAGATCTAATTTCTAATTTTAAAAGTTTTAAGGAAATAAACGTGAAACACTATTCTCCTAATTATCTGCCAACTCTGCACAACAGAGATGAAATCTTCAATATCTAAATAAGGAGTTGGAAAGAACCAAATATCTCTATGTACTCTCTCATTAATCATTAAAACCTAAGTTATTGCTTATGCTTGAGTGCATTATATTTGATTCAGTGTTCTCCTGTCTCATACTATATTCATTAATCCAAATCCATTAAAAATTACTTATCTTTTTAGAGCTTATAAGTCACTTGTCATAGCTTGATTAGGTCTTTTTATTAGTTAACAATAACAGTGTATGTTTCTACATTTAAGTAGTAATTATAATAGTTCACTGAGCTATAAAACTTAAATCTACTATCTGCCATAGTGACATAAGAATGCAAAACTTCAGAAAGAACTACTATAGAACTGTTGAAGAGACTTCTGTATCCAGATTACCATATTAACTCACAATGCAAAGCAATTTACAACACAAAATAGAACCCAAAAATGCAAAAGGACTACTTGGACCAAAATGGCAACAGATAGATCTTTAAAATCTTTAAAAAAGGAGCATCAAAGGATATTAAATTTTAATAATAAAAGAACTAAATCTACAGATAAATATATCTATTGTATGATTTACTAAAATATACAAATATACTGTATATACACAAAATATAAATATATACAAAGATATAGTACTAAATGCCAATTCATTTACACAATAACATTCATTATATCCATGGTACTGAGCTAATAATACGTGAATCTCAAAGATATTCTAGGTGTCAATCAGCATTGTCTAAGGTAATAGGATTATCAGCTGAGAAATAAGGAATGATTTTTAGTCAGATATAAATAATTCCCAAATCCAGTAGATTTGTTTGTTTCACTCACTCAATGAACAGTTTATTGAAGACATCGGTTCTGAGTCATGCAATATAATACAAATATGAGTAAGATATTGTCTACTCCCTCAAGATATTTAAGGTTCAGTTAAAGAGACAAATGTATTAACAGCTTTCACACTTGGCATGCCCTGGTGGAATAGCAGTTTGGCCAGTCAGCTTTAGCTGGACACAGTCCACATACAACCCAAGGACTGGGTTTGCATCCTGAATCTGGGGTGAATAACCAGGATGAACAACTAAATAAAATAAAGTGCTTCTCTCTCCTCTTTCTTCATGCCTGCCTGCCTCTGCCTGCCTTTATTCCTGCCTATACCTTGCCTTTTGGAAAAAAAAAAAAGTTATCAAACTCTGCTAACTAAATGAGGGGAATTAGTCACAGGTGCTGTGCTGAGAGAACACACATAGATGCTGTGCTGAGAGAAAGAGCACCTAACCTAGATGAATGTGATCAAGAAAGGAATCTCAGAGAAAGACATGCTCAGGCTGGATCCTAATGGACCAGTCAGATTTATTTGAAATTGTTTAGGAAAAATGGCAGTAAGGACTACATCAGCAAAACAGTAAAATGTACAAGGGCACGGAGTCAGGAAGTACTTTTGGACAACTATAAATTGCTCAACAAAGTAGAAATTTAGAATGCAAATTAGGAATTACTGAGAGTAAAGGTTAGCAAGGTAAGCAGAGATCACTAAATATCAGCATCAATATAAATCTAAAAATGAATTAGTTCATTATATATATAAATATTACAGAACAGCACAAAAACCCTGCACAAATCTAAAATGAAATCATACATGTTCAATATAAAAGGAACATGAATATACAACCACAACTGGGTATTATGATATACTTCAATTGAATAGAACAAAAAATATCTGGTTGAACTGACCATGCTGACATTTATCCATCATCCTTTCAAGCTGTGTGTGTATAGGGCAAAGTGCCCTCAAGTACATTGCTCTATTTTCTATACCTTAAAGGCAATTTCAGCACCATGAGTTAGTTACAGCAATGAGAATCTAATGGACTCAGTCGAATGTAACAGACAAAACAAACTGTATTTCAACAAGACTGACAAAATGGAAATCTGTCAAAATGTCAATACATATCCTTCTTTAACCATAATGATTATGTAAATATGCAAAAGCTCTATTAGAAAACAGAATTCACAAATATCTCTTCTGATTTGGCAATAATGTTATTATTCAAGGAAAGAAAAAACAGAACAAAAAGTAAAAAGATTTAACATCTATTAATAAAATATACCAATTCACATATCACACATAGATGAATACTTTTCCTACTAGGTTTCAAGTGGAAAACAATACTGGAACGGATAAACTCAAAGTTACATATGTTGGCTTATATTCTTTGACACGAATATATACAGCAATATTCTATTTATATTCTCCTTTTAAAGCTCTTGTTATTAATAATGTGTGTATATAGATAGATAGACAGACAGCTAGATATATAAACTGGATTTAATAGTACATTAAAACAATCATCTGCATGGTCAAGTGGGGTTTATCTCTAGGATGCAAGGATGGTTAAACACATGCAAATCAATAAATGTGATATATTTTATTAATTCAATGAAAGGTAAAAATGTATATGATCATCTGACTAGATGAGAAAATTAATTTGACAAAGTAACTTCTTTTCATAATATAAACTCTCAAAAAAGTACAGGCAGAAGGAGTGTACCTCTATATACAAAAGGTTTTCTATGACAAACCCAGAGGTAATATGTGCAAAATGAAAAGATGAGCGCTTTCCCTCTAAGATCGACAACAAGGACACGCACTCTCACTAACCTAATTCAACATAGTCTTAGAAGACTTAGAACAGTTAGTCAGGAAAAAGAAATGAAAGGTATCCAAATTGAAAAGGAAAAAGTGAAATTGTCTGTATTTTCAGATCAAATGAATATACAGAAAAACCTAAAACTGCACACAAAAAACTATTAGAACTAATTAACGAATTCGGTAAAGTTTCAGAATACAAAATCAACAGACAAAAATCAGTTACATTTCTATGTACTAACAACAGCTATAAAAGAATTTTTTAATTCCATTCATAACAGCATCAAAAACAACAAAATACTCATGAATAAATTTTATCAAGAAAATGAAAGAGCTGTACACTAAAAGTTATGACATTGATGAAAAAGAATGGAGACACAAACAAGTGGAAAGACACCCATGTTCAAGGACTAGAAGAATTATTATTAAAATGTCATTGTTACTTAGTCATCTCTATCTATAGATCAATGCAATCCCCATAAAAATTTATGGGGATTTTTAATAAAAAGAGAAAATATTAAAATTTGCATAGAACCAAATAAATTGCATCTCTTCCTACTCCATGTGGTCACACCACTTTTAATAAGCTCAAGTATGACTGACTGACCAAATAGAGAACTTAATCTAAACTTAGAATACAAAGTTTCTTCCCATATATACATGAGCCACAAAAAAATGCTCCAAATACTGATCAAAGCAAACTCCCCTCCTCCCATAATGGTATTAATGAAAAAGATAAAGGAAAGATATAGTAATAAAAAGCTTTTGTTCTACTAGTTCCATAGTAAATTATCTTATTTTGCATGTATAACATGTATTTTTTGGTCCATATTTGTGAGGGAAAAATAAAGATGTGCATTATACATGGGTAGTACTAATTCCATATCTATAATAAATGCTTTTAATTCTTTTATCTATGCTTAGGAGTTAAAGTGTAACTCTAGAAATCAATACAATTACGAGATCCATATGTAGCAAAATAGCATTCTGGAAAAAGGATGGATGGATGAATGAGAAGACACGAAAATATGTTTTAACCAAGTCTGGTCATGAAGGCCTGAAGGGTTACTTAAAAAACCAACTTTGCTTGTTTTTGATCACTTCAAAGTCCATGTTACACAATATGCAAAAGCAATCACAGTAGAATTGAAAAGCCAACTGGCTGTGATACCTGGTGGACTAACAAGCAAACTGCAACCTAATAACAACAAATAAAAATTGAATTAAAAATTAAAAGGAAAGATTTTCTCCTGAAAGTTTGGGCCCAAAACAAGGGGGCGCATTATACATAGGAACTCATTATACAAGGCAAAATACAGGAGTAATTTATTAAGCTTGCAGCTTTTTTCCACATATTTCCCAGGTGTTGTAGTTTTGCATATTGTTGGAGAAACCTAAACTTTCCTTGATATTCCTTTGAATATACATTGTCAGAAGCACAAGCTGAGAATATATGTAGAGGATAAACTATATCTTTAAGAAAAGTGCTTCAATTATGGCCCAGGACTGGAAATAAATCACTTTCCCAAAGCTCCTAATTAAGACACTTTTATATGAATGTGTGTTATAAAAGAAGTGAGAAATGAGAAAGCAATTTACTCTTCCTTTGTGGAAACCTAATCAAGCACCATAATTTATTAATGTTTTCCTATTATTCATTGCATCATGAGAACTGTTTGTATAACATTTTGATAAATGTGACATTTTTCTACAGAGTTTAAGTTGTTACTATGGTTAATTTCAGTAAATATTAAACATTATTGTACATATGTGCATACAGTATAGCATATGTAATACAGTAAATATTAAATATATATGCTTATATAGGGACTATATGTTAGTACTTGAAAATTTGTGATCACACTTAACAAGTATGATCAAAAGTAATTGTAATATTAAATAAGATAGTTATTAACATTAAAATGTCATTATCTGTAGGCTTTAAACATATATTGAATTAATAGTTAAGGTAAAATTGAGAAAGTATAAAAATGACAATGTTCATAATGTACTGAAAGTTAGATAAACTTCATAATTCACTGGATGATTCTATTTCTGATCTGACACTAACTTACAGAAAAATGACTAAGTCACTTAGCTTCAGTGTATATTACATGTTAAAAGAGGTAAGAGTTTTGAAGTGCAGTTGAATATAAATGAGAATTAAAATAATCTATACGTTTAAATGTCCCTTTTGTCTTTATTTGTACTCCATATTTATTTGCAGTATTATCTGCATTTAAATACAGTATTCTTTATTTATTAAATACACCTCAGCTTCTCTCTAAACCTTATTAGAATTTTTTATGCATTTCTGATGTGACACACCTCTACCAAGTAAAGCTTTTTACATTTTAAAACAACAAAGGTCTGGATTAAATTCAAACTTCCTTTATTTGAAAGAGCAATAACAATAACAAGGAAAATATAAGGTGCCATTTTATAGTATAATTCCTTCTACCCACTGTAATTCACAAACTAATTTTAATATATTGAAATCTTTTTATATTTATTTTCCTTCAGACAACTTTGTCTAGAATATTGATCTATCAATTTAAACATCCGCTTTGCTCCATGATTTTATCTAAATGAATATGAAAATCACAAAACCAAAATAAAAATCTTAGTAAGTCTGTCTAAAAGAAATGTTTCTAGGGAAAAAGTAGGAGTTTTCCAGAGTTTGCACAAGAGGAGTCTCTGGAGCTTCAGCAGATCATCGGGGACACCGGTGGCATCAGAAGAGTTTGGAAAAGAGCAACAGGTTTTGAAATGGATGAAGGAAGGTGTCAGGATTTTGTAAGGAGGCCACAGTAGCAGCTGCAGTATCCTTTGTTTCCAGCCAGAGGAACTTAGACAGAGTGGCTGCAGCAGCTTTTGTTTCCAGTGGTGCAAATTCAGACAAAACAAAGCTGGTGGGTTCCTTCAAGCAGCAAGCCAAGGCTGAATGCAGGAGGGAGCAACAAGGATCGCTGCCTCTATGAACTCTTGACTTGAATAAAGCTCAGAAGGAGAAGTTTGGCGGCAGGAAAGCCAGGAGCATACAGGAGGAGACACACAAGCACTCCTCTCACCCACACTTTGGGACTAAGGCTCCAGTGGTGGTGCACTCCAGTGGTGCAGTCTTTGTAAGGCAGGAATTGGTCTGGTAGCTTGGTGAGGACGATAAGCACAAGTGAGGCCAGCAGAGACAAGTCACCCTACTCAAGCCAACTGAGTTCTACCCAGCAGAAACAAATCCCCCAACCCAAGACAGACTGAAACAGCTTCTGTGCTCAAAGATCACAAGTCCCTCCCCGATCCAGCAGCCATCATTACTCCCTAACACAGCAAAAAACACCATTACAGAAGGCTGTAAGTATTAAAAATATAAAACAAAACTACAGTGCACTCTGTCAAAAAAACAAAAAATTAGCAGCTGCTGGAACCCATACCATGAGGAATGAAAGAGCATAACACACTCTGAAGCCTCAAGGTCTGGAGACACCAAAAAAAAAAAAAAAAGACAGCTCAACATAAATCAATTTTGAGGACATGGAAGATTGGTTCTTTATAAATAGATAAAAAAATTCAAAGCTGCAATCATAAAGAAATTCAGATAAGACAAAAGGGATAAAAGAAAATTCAGAAAAACAAGCCAAAGAGCTCAAAAATAAAACCAAGGAGCAGAGGGCAGAAATTGAAGTTCTACAGAAAAAATTAATAGAAATATATGATGTAAAAGAGATAAATGAAATTAATAATGTAGGAATATAAGACTATGGAAAAAGATTAAACCAAATGGAGGAAAGGATAAGTGATCTAGAAGATAGTAATGCAAAAAGGAACCAGGTAGAAGATAGAGAAATTAGATGCAAAAAAAAATGTAGAAATACTCAGAGAACTATCTGACACCATTGGAAAGGCAACATAATAATAATGAGTATCCCAGAAGGCAAAGAGAAAAAGGAAACAGAACATATTCAAAGAAATAATAGCTAAAAACTTCCCAAACCTAGGGAATGAAATGAACATACAAGTCAATAAAGTCAACAGAAGACGTAGTTATACAAATGCAAAAAACCTACAGTAAGACATATAATTATGAAACTATCAAAAATATAAGATAAAAAAAGAAATCTAAATGTGGCCAGGGAAAAAAAGCAGTTAACATATAAAGTCACCCACACCAGAATAACCTCAGACTTCTCAACACGAACGGAAGGATATCTTCAAAGTACTACAAGAAGAAAAGTGTCAACCAAGAATACTATATCCTGCAAAATTCTCAAATTCGAGTGTGAAATGAAGGTTTTCCCCAACAAACAAAAACTGTTAAGATTTTACTGTCATGAGACCTCCTCTACCAGAAATGTTAAAATGTTAAACCAAAGAGAAGAATCTTAAAAAATAAATAAGTAAAAATGGCAGTAGCTAAGTTCTCTGATTTCAATAATCACTCTAAATGTAAATGGACTGAACTACCAATTCAACAGCACAGAGTAGCTAGATGAATTAAGAAACAAAATCCAATTATATGCTGTTTGCCTGAAACTCACCTAAGATCTAGAGGCAAACACAAACTTAATGTGAAGGGATGGAAAAATATAATCCAAGTCAATGGTGAATCTAAAAAAGCAGGAACTTCTATACTCATCTCTGATACAGTAGACTTCCAACTAAAGGCAAAAAAAGATAAAAATTTTCATTATATAATGATAAAGGGATCAATACAACAGAACAATGTAACACCTATTAACATATATGCACCAATAAAGGAGCATCCAAATTACCAAGCAAATATTAACAGATCTGAAAATAGAGATATTGACAGCAACACAATAATAGTAAGGGGACTTCAACACTTCTCTTTTAGTAAAAGACAGATCATCCTGACAAGAGAATCAATAAAGAAACAAGATGCTTAAACAACAAAATAGAAGAGATGGAGTTAATAGATATATATGAGTACCATAAAACAATAGACTACACATTCTTTTCAATTGTTCGTAGAACATTCTCAAGGATAAACCATATGTTGAGACACAAAACAAGTCTCAATAAATTTTCAGACTCAAATCATATCTAGTATCTTTTCAGATCACAATGCCATCAAACTAGAGGTCAACCAAAAGGAGAGGAAAACTGAAAAAGAGTGGGGAATAAACAATCATGTTACTGAACAACCATTAGGTAAAGCAGGAATCAAGGATGAAATTAAAAAATGACTGGAGTCAAATGAAAATGAAGATACAACATACCAGAAACTATGGGATGCAGCCAAAGCAGTAATGAGAGAATCTGTGGTGATACTATCCCTACATTAGGAAATAAGAAATATCACAAATACAAAACATACACCTTCAACTAAAGGAACTAGAAAAAGAAAAGAAAAAAAAACAAAATCCAACAGGAAATAAAACTAGAAATCAAGGAAACAGACACCAAAAAGACCATCCCCCCCAAAAAAAAAATCAGTGAAAACGAGTTGATTTTTTAAAAGACTAAACAAAACAGGCTACTACCCAGACTCACAAAATAGAGAAAACACAAACAGAATCAGAAATAAAAGAGGAATAATCACAACAGACATACAGCATAGATACAGAGGATAAGAGAATATTACATGGCAATAGGTTGGATAACCTAAAAGAAATTTTGCTATCATGTGAAATTGTTGTTGACCACTACCATATAAGCAAATAAGAGCATGTTATTGCTATTCCGACATTTTTTTCCACTCCAATTCCATTATTACCATGGGTTACCTGACGTGAATGGAGAAATATTTACTTTGTGCAACACATTTTCTGGTACTTCTCTGTGACTAATCCCCAGATGTATTTTTCTCTCTCATGTTAGCTTTTACCTGCGTTCTAGACTCACTTTCCAGCTTTCTACTGAATATGTTCAGGAAGCACAGTCTATCTGAATTTTATCTTGTAGGATTGTTAACTAAAATCCAGAGGAGTACAGTCTAGAAATAGCCATGTTCTTATTGGATGTGATTACAGATTCCGGGTACAATGTGAAACATGTGCTTACATCCCACAGAAGGTTAGTAGAAAAGCTTATAAACTGTAGAAACATTAAACCCAAATCCAGTTTTATGCATACAAATCTGATGAATTCAGGGGTTCCAAGGAAGCATAGACAGCAATTTTAAGATAGACTGATATCTTAGAGCATTATGATATTATGAGACAAAATCCTGCTTCACGCTTACCTTAAACTAACAGGTAGTCGTTTTTTTTTTTTCCCCCATGTTTGACAAAGTTAAACACTACATGGGGCAAGAGGCCAAAGAACAAAGATTAAAAGGGCAGAGTAAAGTCCTACATCATTTCAAATCTTAATAGATATCCACCAAGACTTCAAAAGAATAGAATAATTACAATTGAAGAACAACAAAGAAACAAAAGTAAGCTGTTTAACTACAGCCACAATGGCATCATGTCCTAGCTCGCTATGTAAATCAACTAGATTCAGACGACAAGTACAAAAATAATGGCAAAGGCCTCTGTAACCTCCTCTTTTATATACATTATGACATAAAATTAAAATTACTGTATGTGAGAGGCCAAAACTTTGACTAATAAAACAAATCTAACCAAGTTAATCAAGTTGATGCATATATCATCAAGATATTCAGACAATAATTATAATAACTAGCTAACATAAATTATAAAAAACAGATTAGATAAAAGGAAAATTTATAAAGAATTTGGAACTTATCAAAACAAATCAACTGGATCTCAGAATAAAAACAAATATTACTGAGTATGCTAAACATCAGAATAAATACGTAAGATTTAAGTTAATAAATAGAAGACAATTTGAAAGAAAACATACAAATGAAGCACAAAGAGAAATTAGATTGTGAAAGATACATAAAAGGTCTATGAAATACCATGAAAGAAAGTCTGCTAATACATGTAATTGAAGTTCCACAAGGAGAAAAGAGAAAAAAAAGTTCAGAAACAGTATCTGAATAGCTGTGGAGCTTCTAAAACTTCTAAAAGACATCAACTCCAGGAATTAAGAAGCCCAATGAATATTTATATGAATAAAAACAGTTAAAGGCAAATCTAGGCACATCAACTATATAACTGTACACCACCAGAGACAAAAACTAAAATGCAAAAAGGGCCAAAGGAAAAGATATGCCTCTCTTAAGATTGCTGACTTTGTCAATGAAAACAATGAAAGCCAAAAATAATGGAATGATACATTAATAATGCTATTAAAAATCACTGCCAAACTAAATTCTATATTGCAAAATTATCTCTCAAAAGTGAATGTTGAAAAATAATTTTCCAGAAAATGAAAATCTAAGTTTATTGTCATCAAACGTATACTACAAAAAATACTAAAGCATGTTTTTCAAGGTGAAGCAAGTGATTCAATACAGAATTAAACAGCAGGAAGAAATAATAAATAAATATGTGGTCAATCATAATAGAATGACAATTTTAATCAAAATTATAACAAAATAAAATACAGTTTATGTCACACATTGAGTTAAAATATAATAAAATCACTAACTTCAAATTGGGAATTAAAAGTTAAAGCATAAAAAAATTATTGTATTGCTCTGGAATGAAAATATTAATTTAAGACACACTATAAAAATTATATATTTTATAATATCAAGGGTATGGTTAAAAGAATAAATTAAAATGTATAACAAACTCTAGAATAAGTGATTTAAAAATACAATGAATTTTAAAAAGTAGCCAAGAAATTAAATATGAAAAGAGATGAGACAAAAGGGGCAAAAACAGCAATGCAGTATAGACTTAAAATTCAGTAATTATATCGAATGTGACAGGCCTGATGTGCTCTGGTGGCCAACGGTTCAAACCAGGTACAGTCCACATACATCCCAAGGTCCCTGGTTCAAGATCTTTGGCTGGGGAAACAACCAATGATGAACAAATGAATAAAACAAATGAGGTGCTTCTTCCTCCTCTCTCTTCCTACCTGACTGCCCAACTCATCTTCATTCCTGCTTGCACCTTTCCTTTAAAAAAATAATCTGAATGGACTAAACAACAGACTATAAAGAAATTACCAGGCTGGATATAAATAAGAAGATCCAACTCAATTCGAATAAGAAACACTTTAAATATTCAGATTTATATTTAAATACAAGAGCATAAGGTTAAAATTTGAAAGACGCAAAAAAAAGTTATGCAAACACTAACCAAAAGAAACCTGGTATACTGATATCAATATCACTTAAATTCGACATTAGAGCCAAAAATGTGTCACTAGTGATAAATAAGGAATTTAACAATGTAAGAAAATAAATAGCTCTAAATTTACATTCACCAACTGAACAGTTTTAATATTTATAAAACAAATGTTGACAGGTAAAAAGAAAAATATCTACAACCAGTGTTGGAAATTTTAACATACTTTTCTCATTAACTGATAGATGAAAACATAAATGCATATGTATTTATAAAATATTTACACAATCACACAACTTAATTGATGTGTAGAAAAACATATCCAATAATAGCAGAATATACACTTTTTCTTAACATGTACACTAATATGTCACTTTTGAGCCATTCAATAAAGAACTGAAATCATATAAAATATAATTCTAGTTGGGAAAAAATAACTAGAAAACAAAAACAGAAAGATAACCAAAATAGCCCCACACAGAAATTAAGTAATACACTCCTAAATAATCCATGTGCCAAAAAGGAAATAAAATAACTGGAGAAATCTGAAAATATTTTTCATTGAATGAATGACAATTAAAATTGGACACTGTCAAAACTGTATGTGCAACTTAAAGCTATGAAAAGAGAAACTTAAAGCTCTCTATGTTTATATTTTTAAAGAAGTTTAATATCAGTGATATATGGAAAGAAATCATTAAACTAAGAAGGAATCAATAAAATAGAAACACTCAATAGTAGAGGGGAAAAAAAGAGATCAGTTCTCACTAAAGGTAAACTAAATTAATAACCTCTTAACAAAATTAAAGGAAAAAACACAAGTAACCAATACCAAGAATGAAAAAGCTAACATTACCATAGATATTACAAGTCTGAAGAAAGTTAAAAGACATTAAATGAACAACTTTATGCTAATCTGAAATGTTGATATAATGGACACAATCCTGGAAAAACTTATCAAAACTGTCATGTAAAAGAAAAAGAAAATATGAACAGTTCAATTATTAAAAAAGCTCAAATTCAGAATTTCAAATTCTGTTCAAATTCAGCTTCCGTGTGTTCCTTTCACCCAACCCTTCCTCTATTTACCTCTAGGCCCCATCACTTCCCAAATCCCCACCCAAATGGCTTCACTTGTGGAATTCTAACAGATTTAAAAAGGAATGAATACCAATTTTACACAAACAGCTCCAGAGAACAGAATTGACCTGTATAACCTCAATACCAAAATCAAAAAAACATTATAGGAAGGAAAGTGTACATAAACATGTCTTCTTAACAACAACAACAACAAAATCCAATGAAACACTGGCAAATTTGATCCAGCAAATTAAAAAATTGTTAATACAAATTCCAAGAAGAAAGCATCTGATTATTAGACTGGAAAGAATCAAAATCTTGACTAAAAATCTCACTAAGATATTTACAGATAAGGAAGGAATATTTCCCTAAGAAAAAATAAGATTCTTGATAGCACAAGGAATTACAAATAGAGTTTCAAAAATAAAAGCTATATATAATGGAAGACTATATATATCTAAATGGCAGGTACTCTATATGCTCCAATTCATTCTCTTGCTCCAGCAATATAACTATTCGTATTTGTATTCATTTTATTTAGTTGCTCATCTTGGTTGTTTCCACTGGCCCCTATGGCACAAACCCAGGACCTTGGGTGTATGGGGGCTGTACCCAACCATCACTCCACCAAGGTGTGCAAATACAAGCAAACTCTTTACAGGAGAGATTAGAGTTACAGAGAAGAAAACCTAAAGCAAATCTTCCAATCAACCAATGAAAACAGAGGCATCCCCACTTTCTAATACCAGCTTTTCAAGCAGAAGAAATAAGATATTGACCTGTAAAAAAACTTCAGTTTCCTTTCTATTCTTGTAAATGTTTCATATTTCTGTTGCCTAAAACAAATGTTCCTATCAGAAGATTAATGCACTGGCTAGCATATAAATTCCAGAAGAAATTTCTTTTTCAAATAAATGGATTTAGGATTTATGTTAAGAAGAAAGCTGTCAAATAATCACTCTTAGATTTGATAAGTTCTGCTCAGATTTGATAATTTCTGCTCTTAGATTTGATAAGTTCTGCTCAATTTGATAAATTCTGATATCTGTCCAGCTTGAGGTTCATTGTTCAATGGGTTTGTGAACAAGTTTCCACACTTTTTCACAAACTTTCTGCAAAATTTCAGTCCAACTGAGAGGCAAAGTGGCTGGTTCAAATCCCAAGAAGCAAACACTATGAATGGAGAGCAATTTCGCATTATTAAATGTTGCAACGAAATAAAAAACAGAAATAAGCATAGAAAGACCTATAGGATAGACAAGCTGAGAAAAGTGACTTTCTAAGTTTTTAAAAGAAAATTTACTGTATGTATATCTAATGAGCTGATAATTAACAAAGGATGTCTGTGAAAAGTCTAATAAAAAGCATGGAGAAAACATGGGAAAATAAGCAGATACTCATTGGTACTGAAGTCAACGATTCAATCAAAAAAAAGCTCTAGATTAATACTGTTTCCAAGTTAATTTCAATCCATCCAGGCACCAGTTCTCAAATTCATGTGACAATCTAAATCTTCCTCAGCTAATTTTATGTTATTCCTCTGTTGAAAATTAACTGTTTCCCTATTGCCTATCAACTGTATCTAATCGAAATTCTGAATAATCAGAATCACCACTGTTAGACTAATCTATTCAACAACCTTACTTCTGGAGATATGAATGCTGAGTTAAATATGGCTACAATTTCTTTGCTTTTTCTCCTTCCATTCCCTGAATATGGTGTCAAACTTTCGAGTTACATAGACTAACGGAGTGTGGCTAAGTGGCACTGTGTGACTTCTGATGCTTGAAGTCCAGAGAATTTGTAATTTCTGTGTTTGTCATCTTGGAACACAATAAGAATTCTGGTTTATCCTGCTGAGAAGCCACACAGAGGGAAATCAAGTGATGACCCCAAGCTAATCACCACTTAAATACAGTAATCTAGACTGCCCAACCACAAAGTAGGCACCAGATAGCTATGGTCACATATTTAGCCCAGATATAACTAGGAAAAACAGCCCAACTGAGGTCAACCCAAATTGAATCAATGAGCAAATAATATTTGCTGTTTTAAGTCATTTTGCTTAAATTTTGTCAAATGTGTGTGTGCAGGTAGATAAAATTTTGTTATATATAAAACTCCAATTTTTAACAGTATTCAATAACAAAAAAACTCAATTTTTAAAAATAAGTAAAAAATTTGAATGGACCCTTCCCCAATGAAGATATCTGAATGGCAAATTAGCAAATGAAAAAAATGTCTAATATCATTATTAAGGAAATACATATTGAAACTACAATGAGATATTATATACCTAATAGAGGTTAAAATAAAAATAACAACAATGGCACACACTAACGAGGATGAGAACAATTAGAATTCTCAAGAATTGCTGGTGAAAATGCAAAATGGTGCAGGTGCTTGGAAACATCTGGGCGTTTCATAACTTATGACTGAGCAGTTCACTTACAGGTTTACCCAAGAAGAAATAAAAAAAAAAAAAAAAAAAAGCAGCCTAACATTCATACAAAAACTGATAGGGCAAATGTTTATAACAGCTATGTCATAACTGCCAAAGAATAAAACAACACTAACAACATCCAACTGGTGAACAGATTTCTAAAAAACAATACTGCAATACATCCATACTTTGGAATCCTATTCATCATTTAAAAAGAATTAAAAAAATAGCCAGCACACTCACCAAAAAAATATGAACTAACAATATACCTAATAACACTGATGAATCTTAAGTACATTATACTAAATTGAGGGACAGACTCCTAGAATGAACTGGTTGTGAGGAACTGGAGTGAAAGGGTGATGCACTGAATAGTAGGTCAGGAAATGCTTTAGCCCAGGGATTGTCTATTTTCCAGGAGGACCCCTTCAAGTGGGGTTGTATACTAGCTCAGGTTGATGATGAGTCAAAGTGTTTGGGCCTGGAAGAAAGAGAGAAGCTTCACCAAAGGTTGGTTAACAAGTATTTTATTATCACTGATGAGGAGGAATAAAACAATTCTGGAGAGTCTTTGTCTAGCCTTATCAATAGGTAAACAAGCAGGTATTAGTGAGTCCTACCTAGGTCTTATAAGGGAGAGTTCTTTGTAATAAGCCATTTACCAAAATAAAAAGGGTGGGGGTAAAGGAGGTTCTTAACCTTCCTTGTTCTCCAGGATCATGGGGCTCAGGTAAAATTCATATAAAAATAAAATTATCATATAACTAGAAGTTATTAGCCATGATCTTGTGGGGGAGCCAGACGCAAATGGTTACATACAGCCTAATTCTACACGACATTTGAAACAGAAAAAAAAGATAGAAAATGAAACAGTAGGTTGCCAGGGACAGAAGGTGGGAAGTAATCTAACTACAAAGGATCACAACAGAATTGAATGGGAGGTGGGATTATTCTATAATTTGATTATGGTGATGATTATGAGGGGACTAAAACAAAACACCCAAAGTCTCTCAGAATTGGTCTCTTGTACAGACCCCACCCTGACAAAAGGAACCAAGGACGGTAGAGGACAGTCCCAGAGCAAAGGGGGAAGCTCCAACTCTTCTAAACCCTTTAGTTCTTCCGTTAATCAAAGAAGCATCTACTACTCCCAGTGCCTTCACCTTTCTCCTAATCCAGAAATGGTCTTTTGTCTCTACCTTAGCGTCTAGAAGACAGTAAAGGGAACAGTTATTACTCTTTCAGAGTAAGGATGGGTTATTCCTCCTTGTCACGTGGTAACTCCTTCCTCTCTCCCCTGAGACCCTAGAACCCCTTTCCATGCCTCAGCTCAGTAATAAGTGTGAGTCTACCCCAGTTACCTCAGAATTTACTGCCATGTAAATTCTCCATACATGTTATTAAATTTAGACTTTTCTCTTACTAATTATATCTAATGTTAACTTGTACACTCATCTAGCCTGTGAATAACCTCAGAGAAATGGGGGTACTTCTTTGACCCCACCCCAGTTACATGATTTGTAAGCATTTGCCAAAATTTATAGAACTGTATGCTAAAAGGAGTTAATTTTATGGAAATTATTCATCAGTAAGTCAGAATCAAACATACACACACACACACACACACACACACATACACACACACACACACACACACAGCCTCCCAAATATTATGCTCAAATACCTGCATCCTTCAGAATAGTGATTTTAAAATTATTTTCCAAATTTGTAGCACTATCAACAAAAATTAACAAAATCTAGCTGAAGGTTGGCTAACTGTATTTATATGCCTTATTGTAAAGAAATGACCAAATTTTACAAATACCTGAATTAATCCTTTAAAGTCTGGCTTTAAAAACATTCTTTTAAAAGACATTGCAAATTGAATACAAAATTTTACAATAAGGAGGAAAAAAATAACTAACACCAGTAGGACCTCTCCCTTTATGCCAGAGGCCCTAAAATAAGATCCCTGTGGGTAAAACACAAATGGCTCTACTAGTAAAGTCGATGGAAGGGCTTGAGAAGGTTTTCTTCCTTAATGAAGGAAATTAATTATTTATTTTCCAGAAATTATATATGCATATATAATAATGGACTCTGCTCAGTCTGTTTTCAAATTGTATTCATACTATAGCATGACATACTAAGCGTCTTGGCTCTGAGAAGTTGTTCCACCTTTTGAATGTAGTAGCTGAGAATTTAATTTCAACATGAAAGAAAATAAAAGACCCCAAAGTGATCCAAAAGAACAAAAGGAACAATTCATATTAAAGGCAAGTTTTCCTTCATGGAATGAAAACAAGATACTTAGTAGTCAGAAATAAATCAATTAAACTATCATTACTCAAACTGGAATAAGGAGAAAAGTGAGCTACGACTTTGAATTTAAATTGTTATGAAGCAAAATTCTTTTTGTTTTTGAGGAACAAAATTCCCATGATACAGAATAAGATTTTACTACAATGAAAGCATACTCCAAAATCAGTAAGAGCAGCAGCTACTGTTGATGATTACCTACAGGAGACTTTTTAGTTGAGATTTTTGAATCATTAACTTTTCTCTGGTGTTTATTCATAGAGACAGTACAATTTACCAGAACCCAGGCTTTTGAGTCGTACTGCCAGAATTCAAAGTAAATTCTATCACTTCTGGAAAATTAAATTACCCTTTGATTCCCCATCTGTACAATGGTTATGAAAACAGTACCAGAATCATAAAAGGATGTTGGGAAATTCAGTGAGATAATCCATGCAGCGTCTTTGGTGACGTACCTGGCAAACGGGAGTAGGGAAGCAGAGGACTGGGAGGACCATTTATGCCATCTCAAAGTCTCAGGAGATATAACACTGCCAACTTTATTCTTCCTTCACAGATTGCTCCTTAGTTTCCATAACATAGCTCTCTGCCCCTTTACTTCCTCACCTACTTTGAAGGCTCTATGCACAAGATTTTTCCATTTTCTACCCTCAATTTATTTCTCAGTGAAAATGAACTTTATGCTCTTTTCTCTATACCACTGCCCTTTGGGCCAATTACCACCTCTAGAGTAATGACTCTCAAATCTTCACCTTCTCAAATCTTCAACCACTATTTCAAGGGACAGCAAGCACTAAAGTACATGATCACCTCATATATAAAGTAGAGGAGTTAAAAGATCATTTTAAACTCATTTTTAAAACAAATATAGAGATTATCTATGTAACATTATGCTCACTGTTTTGTGACTTAGTTTTTCCAAATAGCTGATGCCTTTGACAGATAAATGTCACATTATTAAATAGAGCAGAAGTAGCAATGACAATACTCTAAATTTCAGATCTATTTTTGTTTTATTACTGCCAGCCTCTGGTCACAAACTCAGGTCCTTACAGGTTCACATGGCCTGCACCTTAGCCACCTGAGTCACGGGGTGGTGCCATATCCAGATATCTTATTTAGGAATGAATTTTTGTTTCTTCATTTTAATAAGCTATAATTAGACTAATTCAGACTCTCAATCACTATGTCTTTGTTACAGTCCATGATAAAAATTTTAATGTAATTTAAAACACGTATTTGATATATCAACATTCTCAAGATGACTGTAAATAAACTATAAGTATATAAATTAAATGGAATAGTTTTGCTATGTTAAAATTCATATGCAATGTAAGATTTATCACTATGAAGAAATTATATGTTAAGTATCTAGAAATAGTATTAGTATAAAAATAACCTTAAAGAGATTTCAAATTTTACAAAAAAGGCATTTATAGAAATAAATATTTTCAACAGCCAAATGAAGCCCTGCACCTTAACACAAAGTACAATATTTCATCATTCTTCCGTCAGTTTTGTAAAACCTACCGGAGAGATTCAGCCATTCGCCTCAAATCTTCATTTTGCTGTTTTAAGCGTTCAAGCTTGGCCAGAATCTTGGATAGTTCTCGGCTAGAGTGATCAGGGTGGTCATTATCTCGTACCAAGTGACCACCTATATAAAACAGCAAGGTCCCCCAGGCAAAAAGAATGAGCATAATCCAACGCCAGGAACCAGTCCATGGCCGCATTTTCAGATTTTCAACTCACTCCCCTGGCTTCCCGGAGCTCAAAGAATTGAAAACATTATAACTTTTTCTAGCTAGTGCAACAGTGGTGGACTTCAGTTGTTTCAACACATGATGCTTCAAACAAGTTAGTCTCTCTAGTTGTCTTGTGATGAATCTTTCAAAGTGCTCCTTCTGGTGATCTAAGTAGGAAGCCTTATTGTCCTTTGCTTCATGGACTCTACATGCTGTGGAAAGAGTGAAAAATAATATTTAAATTATTTACAGTATATAAAATAGCACATGCAGAGAATCATGAAGTAAAAGGAAGCATATTGGTGCTTAGTGGCTGGCAAATAACCTAACTGCCTAATAACAAGAAAAAAGCAAAAGCTTTTACATCTGCATATTAAATTATGTAAAACAGGGTTCTACCAGATAAATTAATTAGGTCTGAACCAGAAAGTCCTCCTAAGCACCATCATCACTTTTCCTTTTCATATCACTGTGCAACAGCTCATAAATGGAGATGAAAAGATTGTATCTTTGAATAATCAATCAAAACCAAACAAAATATATCCAACTAGATATTTCAGGCTAATGCTTCCAGTATTTCAAACAGAACCACGTTCTCTGTATAACTTAATTAATTCCTACAAGTTCTCAGCTCCATCTCACTGCTTAGCCACCATTACACCACTCTGCAGTTGACAGGTAGAATGTCACTTTCAGGATAAATTCCACAACTGACATGCACATAAATCAAGCAAAGGTTATCACAATCATTAAGCAGCTGGCAACCACTCCAAACATCACAAGTAAAGCGATGGATAAGGATAGATTATTTTCTCAAATTAGTCAAAAATAATAATTACAAAAGACGTCAACTTAAAACATCTAGAACGCAGAGGTGATAACAGACAAGGATACTACAACAATTACTAAAATTGCATGTTAAAATTTAAGTTAAAAACTAAGTATGTTGAAAAAAGAAATTAAAACTGTAACAAAAATGCAACTTCTTTAATAAAAATAATTCTTAAAATTAAAATCACTGGAAAGGATTAAGTTCTGATCAGTTACTGTAGAAGAAAAGTTAGATGAACTTGAAGACAGTAATAGAAATTACACTATTAACTAGATTTATTGTGGTGAATATTTCATACTATATACAAATATCAAATCATTATGGTGTACACCTAAAATTAACAAATGTTGTCAATTAATAAGAAATAAAATATTCAAAGAGAAAATTATCTAGATAGAAAAAAATCTGAGTGAGGCTTGATTAAAAAAGAAAATTTTAGAGCAGTAACTGTTTAACATCCCTCTTATCAACTATTAAAGATGTTGAAGGTGCATTTATAAACCTTTCCACAAAGAACCTCTAGGCCTAAATGACTTTCTATGTGACTTATACCAAACATTCATAGAAACTATAACAGACATTTTACATAAATTTTCCTTAAAAAATGGAATAAAACCGTTAGACAGTTTTCTGCAAAATCAATATATAGTTATCATATACTTCAGTAATTCTACTTTTAAGTATTTACACAGGAAATGAAGACATATATCCATATAAAGAATTGTATAAAAATATACTCAACCACTTAATTAGTGAGTCAAATATTTGAAAAAAACCAAGTGTTACCAATAGATGAACAGAAAAACAAATCGTGACCCGTTTATATAACGGAGCAATATCCATTAGCAAAAAAGAATAAATAAGTAATATATACAACAACATGAATGAATTTCAAAAATCTTGGCTGGTGAAAGATGTGAAGAAACAAAAGTACATACACTGAAGAGAAATGAATATGGAGTGGCTGAAATAAGACCAGTACTTGAGAGAACAAGAGATAATTGATTCAAAAGGGGATGACAGGTATATATGAAAGCATACATTTGAGAAAAAATATCTAAACTTAATATGGATGAATTTATTAATATAAACCATGCTTTAATAAAGTTGAAAAAAATTTAAAGGAAAGTTGCAGGTAGGAATAAAGGAGAGCAGGCAAGCAAGCAAGGAGAGAGAAGAAAAAGAAGTACTTTTACTTAGTTGCTCATTTTAGTTGTTCTCCTTGGCCCCGTAATGCAAACCACAGGTCCTTGGGACGTATGTAGATTGTGCCCACCTAGAGGTGGTAAACCAAACCACCAGGGCCCACCAAGTTGAAAAAAATTTAAGGGAAAGTTTAAACTATCTCCAGCTTGAAGATGTCAATAATGAAGGCCAGAAATTTATTGGTCATTATACTGCTTGCATTCTGACAGATTTTATATTAAAGACAGATTTTCCAGCACTGTACATTCTTACTTTTAATTTAAAAATATCCAAAGTATTATTCTATATATATGATCAATTTCAATCAATTTTAAACAATAAAGACAACTAAATCTTCTTAGTAGCCCAGGCTCTCCTCAGAGCAAAAAAAAAAAAAAAAAAAAAGAAAAAGATCATATTCCCTAAAATATAATAAATACACTCTACAGAGAGTAATTATCAATTCAGAAAAATTCATTTTTTAACACATGAAAAGAGTGAAAAGAGCCAGTTATTATTTGAGTATGCTTCATGGAGTAACTCACATAATGAAATAAAGTGAAAAATTCAACAAATTTATACCCTTTAACGCATGACTACTATAATGTTACAGGTTAAATAAGACAAATTTTGAAGGCATCAGGTTGATAAAGGAAAATGTAAATAAAAGTTTCAATGGAAACCAAATTATTAATTATAAATCTATGTAATGTTATGATGTACTATTCCTCTAATAATTTTTTAAAAAGAATGAAAATTAGCCAAACCAGTCTGCAATAGATACTAAAAATAAGAACACTACCTATATAATTCAATTCAAATATATTTTAACAAACACCTAGAACTACACTTTTAAATATCTTTTAATTTGATCATAATTTATTGCAAATTAAATATTGTTGGAGAGCTTATAGAAAATGTCTTACTGCCCAATCTCCACATATAGGAAAAGTGTAGTTAATAAAATTGTTTATTAATTTAAGAGAGACACAGGAAAGCCAGAAAAAATAGTATCATAAACTAACTCTTTAGTATTAGTTGAAATCAGCTTTCATTAATGTAAAAGTTCTTGGTAAACAGAAATGTAGAATGGATGGAGGGAAGAAGAAAAGGAGTGAAAAGAAGAATAGGGAAGAGGCGAGGAGGAGAGGACAGGACATAAAAAGAAGGAAATTTTCATACAGTGCTGCTAAGGCTATAAAATTCAATTTTCATTTGTATTTACGGAGTCATCCATCACATTTCACATTGCCTACTGGTAAGGTCACAGTATATGCTCATAAGAACTTAAAATGCCAGACATCCTGAATACATGAACACAAAATACTCTTATTATAAATTCTCTAAACCCAACTGGTATCTGAGAAATTAATCTTCCTAGTTATGAAGTGCAAACACATAATCACATTTATGAGGTTTCTATCAGGAGTAACTCACTCACCTTAACGCAATATAACACACCATGTTGTGTTTACTGATGCAATTAATTTATACAATTCAAATGGATTTCGAAATCTGGCCTTGCCATCTGTACTTTCACCCTAGAACAAATTAATACTGCTGAAAAGTAGTTATACTAATAAATTCAAATATATATATCCTTACTATTTTATCTGGTTATCAAGGAGATCAATATAGATATACAGATATATAGATATATATAATACTTGACAGGCAACATGATATAATAGATATAATAGAAAGAACAACCATTTCAAATCAATCACTAACTATAACACATGTGCAGTTTTTCCAACTATACAATGGGAAAAAAACAGTATATCATCAATAATTGTGAAGGTTACATGAAATGTATAAAAGTGATTTTTAAACTAAAACACAATTTATAATTACAGTTACTATTATTCCTCTCTTGCTCATTAGAAACCAGATAACTAGCCTTCTACTAGTTTCAAGAATGTGCCAAGTTCTTAAACATCACAGAACCTTATTCATTCTTGCTATTCCTTCTACTTGAACTACAATTTCTTTAGTTGACAAAAAGCAAATTCAATCACTTCATAAAAGAGTGAAAAATCACTTTTTATCTTTTTAACCTTGCTATTTGACATATCAGCTTTTGTTCATAGGTTAGCTCTAATCATGATAGCAAACTGCCTCAGTTCCAGCCACATACAACAATGTATAAAAGAACAACTGGTAATCTCTCTCATTTGTCTCATTTAAGAAAGAGGAAACTACAGACAGAAGTCTCCCCTAGAAGATGTGTACCTCTCCATTAACCAAAGAGGAAAGTTTATAGTGATACAGGCCCATATAAAAAAATAATAAAATGAAGTATTTCAAATAAATTATCTAATCATATATCTGAAGAAATTAGAAAAAGAACAACTGAAACCAAATATCAGTAAAGAAAATAAAAATAAAAACGGAAGCAAAAGGAACTGAAAATAAAAGACCATACTGAAGAACAAAACCAAGAGATGACTCTTCGAAAAGACAAACAAAACTGATAGACTTTAGCTAGATTTATGAAGAGAAACCCTATTTTTAAAATAATCAGAAATAAGAGGTGAGATTACAACAGACAACAAAAATATAAAGATTTTAACCGACTACTATGAACATTTATATGCCACCAAATTTATCAATCTTGAAGGCGAAAAAATTTAGAATCTACCATACTCCCAAAACAAGAAGGAAGAAACAGACAGGTTGAACAAACCAATTAAAGCACAGAAACTATAACAGTAATTCAAAGTCTCCCAAAAAAACAAAATCCCAGGCCCACATAGCTTCACCAGCAAATTCTACCACTCAAAGAGGATTTAATACCTATCTTTATTAAACTCTTCCAAAAACTGAACATCAGTGAATGCTCCCAAATGCATTTTATGACCAGCATTATCCTGATTCCAAAACCAGACAAGAACAGAACCAAAAAAAGAAATGATAAACTAGAATTACTGAAGAATACAGATGAAAAATCCTCAATGAAATCTTGGTAAATAAAATTCAACAATGCATTAAAAGAATCTACAAAATTACCAGGTGGGGTTTATGCTAGGAATGTAAAAATAGTCAATATACATAAAATAATGTAAAACACCACATCAACAAAGGGAAAAAGAAAAGGCATATGACCATAAAAATATGCAGGAAAAGCATTAGATGAGATTCAACACCCATTTATAATTAAAAATTCTCACTATAATGGGTATAGAAGGAATATATCTCAACATAATAAAAAACACTTATGATAAAACTACAGATAACATACTCAATAGCAAAACAATGTTATCTATTTCCCTAAGATTGAGAAAACGTTAAGCGTGTCCACTCCCAGAACAGTTCTGGTAGTCCTAGTCAGGGCAATTACACAAGAAAAACACACTAAAGGAATCCAAATTGAAAATGAAGAAATGAAATGATCACTATTTGCAGATGACATATTATACTTAAAAATCCTAAGGACTCCACAAAAAAATGGTAAGAGTAAGAAATGAATATAATAAAATGATAGGATATAAAGTCAATACACAAAAATTTATGGAATTTTCATATGCAAACAATAAATTAGAGGACAGAAAAATTAAGAAAGCAATTGCATCAAAAAAGGTAAAATATATGAAAATAACAAAAGAGGTGAGATTATTAAGAGACATAAGATTACTAAGAGAAATAGAAGACACAAAAAGATGGAAAGATAATGCATGCTCCTAGACTGAAAGAATTAATATAGCTAAAATGTCTAGCTTAACCAAAGGAATATAAGGATTCAATGCAATTTCTATCAAAATTGCAGGGACATTTCTCTAAGAACTACACAAACAATACTAAAGTTTGTACGAAATCATAAAAGACCTCAAATAGCCAAAGCTATATTCAGGAAAAAAAAAATGGAGGAATCACATTCCCTGACTTCTAGCTCTACTACAGAGTGACTGCCATCAAAACAGTATGGCATTGAAACAAAAACAGATAACAAATGGAATAAAATTCAGAGCCCAGAAATAAAACCATATTGATAAGGGCAGTAAATCTATGACAAAGAGCCAAGAGCATACAATAGAGTAAGGCAATTCTCTTCAACAAATGGTACTGGGAAAATTCAACAGTCACATGCAAAAACATAGAAAAGTTGTTACTAAGATCAATTTAGGCAGCATTTTAAAAATGAACTTTTACACATATTAGTATTTGAACACAGCTTGAAACGAGCAGGATATGTCACTGTTATGAATGTGAAGCGCTTTCTACTTTACCCATGTGGGAGTAATAGGTTTTGAATTTTAATTTCCAAATGCAAACAACCAGAAAAGTGGACAAATTATGTATCTGACATGGGACAAGAAACAGTTGAAATATGATTTTTTTTAAAATGAGGGAAGTAATGCAGGTGAGCCCTATAATTGCTTTTTCTAAAAGCACTTTGGGGACAGCAATCTGTAGAGGGAAACCAAATAAAATTCAGTGTATTGCTGAGTTGAAAAGACAGAAATCAGAGTTTAGAAAGAGCCATGCAACAACTTACATTAGGGCAAAAGGTCTTTGAAGTGAGAAAGTAATGCAAAGATCTACTTTCTCAAAACAAGATCCCCTTAAATTACTTATCAATATGCATGTGCATAGGGTGAAACTGCTAAGATTCAGTAAAAACAACGTCTGAGAAAGAAAAATTACCAGATATCTAAAGTTAAAATAATTCCCAGGGCCAGGAGTCATTCAAATTCTCACAAGCAAGACGGAGTCCTCACTGAATCTTGAGACAGTAAAGATCCAAGAAGAATGATTCACCAAAGTAATGACGTTAAGAAAGCCTAAGAATAAAGATTAATATAAACCTTCCCTAGAAAACTTTTAAAACCTTAACACACATGAAATGGGAAGAGGGAAGGTAAGAAATTTACTGCCACTGAGGCTATCTCAGAAAAACTCTCCTTTGAACTTGACCCACAAGCCACTTTATCCCCAATGTCACTAGGAATAGCTGTTACTAAGAGAAGCACAAGAATAAAAGTAAAGGAGGTCAAAACAGATATAAGGTAAAAATGAGAATTCAAAAAAATTAAACTGGTGGTGGTAAAAAGAATGGATAAGAATATGCTCAGGTAATCAAACGTTGGGAAGCGAATGATTAGAAGCAATGTTGTTATAGGACAAAGAGATTGTCATATCAAAGGACATTTGAGGGAAAAATAGTTTGAATAACACCTCAGCCATTAATATTGGTCTTCCAAACTATCAGAATAACAAAGATGATAAAATTCTAAACTATACTGCAGATGAAGTTTTAAATTAAAAGGCAAATGGAAAGCTTCCAAAACATACTAACTCAATGAAATACACACATTTGGTGCTGGAAATGAGAATAAAATCCAGTTTGATGATACTGGAAATGATTATATCTAAAGTGAACTCATTGTTTTACACTCCAAATTATCTGAGGATTAACCCAAAGATGCTATGTTTCCTTGTCTTTTAGAAAGTTAGGGAGCTTAGCAATTTTATCTTGACATCCCTTACCTAAATGAATACATGAACCCCTGATGCTCAAATACTCTTGGAAGCAGTTCTTCGGTCTTCCTGATGATTTCCTCAATAGGTAAATAAAACTCTGACACATGTTAACAAATAACTTCAGGGCATAAACGTTTCTGTAAACCATGTATGTCTGATTTAAAATCCCTATGTTCTCAATCATAACTCCCTTTTCCATAAAAGAAAAAAATAATCTAAATGAACCATATATTAGAAGATTGAGAAAAGTCCAATATTCAAAAAAAGGTGAATGGTGTAAAGACTATGGAAAGGGAATAACAGTATCAGACAGATAAGAAAACCAGGGTATTTAAAAATGGATAATGGTGTTCAAAGGTAATACCAAGCATCTAGTAAGTGTCAAACAGGAATTTCAATGCAGCTGATTGTTGAAAATACTGTAAGGAAGTCTTTTACAAAAAGTATCTTCCCATATCTAGACCAGACATCTGAAACAAAAGAATCCTATCAATAGTTAGAATAACGGGTAAAAATCTTTGCTATCCCAAGAATACTACTAATTAACAGTAACTTTTGGAAGATTCATTTAGTTAAAGCAGTCTCTTATTTTAAATATTTAGTAGCATGAAATTTAAAAAAGGGATTTCTCCAACACTCCTCATCATTCATGAATTCATCCATATTTATCAACTGCCTACCATGTGTTTGGCACTATACTGAATGCCAGACACAATGATGAGCAAGGAAGTTACAAATCCCCCGTTTTCATGATCTTAGAATCAACTGGGCAAGAAAAAATGAAGTAACTACAAAATTAATTTCTCATGTTTTAAAATATGCTGAGCCTGCAGCTAAGTCAGGAATAGTGAATTTATTAATGGAACACACTTGTCCAAATAATAGCCATATTGCTGTTATCAAACTCAAATCACAGCTCAAGTATCACCTTCTCCGTGAAACCATCACTGACCAGTCTATATAAAATTCAGAGCCCACTACAACTACAACTACATTTCCCTTCCCACTACAACATTCTCTATCACCTTCTCTGATTTACTTACCTTTCTATTGACCACTTATCACCATCCGACACACTTAATTTGATTGGTATCTATATCCCCATTAAAATATAAGTTTCACAGATCAATAATTTATACTTTGTTAATTGGTATCACTCAAGACTAGAACACTACCTGTAACCTAAGAGATATTAAATATTGCTGAATAATGAATGTATGAGTACAATAAAAAGTTCAAGTATTATATGGATATATAAAAGAAAAAGCCATCAATTCATTTAGATTAATGTATACAATCTTTTTATTATAGACATATTTTCATATAATAATTAAAACAATTGTAAATGGTATAATTTGTGTATATGTTATTAATTTTGGTATTTTGTTTTTCTATAATCCCTTTCTTACAAATTATTTTAAACATTTATATCTATAATAGACTGCTTACTGCTAAAAAAAGGTTTCTATTTTTACTAGAAAGGAGTCAACAATGAAACAATATATTCTCCATTCTATGAACTATCTCGCCTTAGAAAATGAAGACAAGAAGAGCTGTACCTGGATTCGATGTTATCACATTCAATGAACTAGAAGAGGAATCTTATTTTTCAGAAGTGACAAAATAAAAAAAGACAAGGAAAGAGCAGAACCGCGCAAAGCAAGAAACACGAGAGATATCTATAATCACATTCTTAAGGTTTTAGAATATTTAGAATATTTGATATTTGTGCTTCACAGGAAAAGATTTGAAGATTTTATTTAAGTGAAGTACCTCTTAGGTTCCAGTCACTGTTTTAGGGGAGTCAAGTAAATGAATACGGGGGAAAAATGGTATTAAAATGTTATTCTTGGTCCCTATGCTCAATTGTTTTTAATATATTAAAAGTTCCTTTAGAGACTGAAAATTCATCCAAAGGAAATATGAATATAATTGCTAATTATATGCTTCTCTGTACTCTTTCCAACATTTCAGTGAAAGAAAGTAGCATCCCCTAAAAGGTCTACTTGGCATACAGAAAAAAAAACCAAAAATACCAAATAAACTGCAAAATTTTTATTAAACTCACAATTTTATTATTTGAAAAAAAATATGAGGAAGAGAGAGACCACCAAAACATCAAAACATGCCCAACATCATTACTCCAATTAACTTAAGGCCTTTAAAATTTCTATGAAATAAGCCTGTTGAGAACTTTCTAGACATGCTTACTCTATTTTCTTCACCTGGAAAATTTAGGTACTAGCAAGATTAAACTAGAATCTTAAATCTGGGAAAAGCGCTGAAAGATAGATGTTCATCCTTCTGCCTTTTAGCTCATTTACACTGAAGCTAGTATACACACATAACACATGTGCCCACAATACCCACAATATAGAATTATCCAGTTCACGATGGGTGTACAGAGATAGGTGAGAGTTAACGTCGGGTGGTTGGGAGGAAGTAATCAAGGTGGCAACCAGCTAGGAGTGAGGCGCCTCTCCTCCCCATAGAGTAACTAGAAATCACCTACTTTGGAGACAAAAACACTGAGGAAAAGCCACACAGGAGGGTAAACGTGGTGGCAGCATTCTCCAACAGAGAGGGTAGGTGAAGATGTCAAGGTATAGAGTTGCATCGTGGACTGGGGATTCCCAGTCTTGGGATAAAAAGAGCCTCCTTGAAGGGGTTGGAGCCTTGGCAAGAGTAGGATCTCCCAGAGTTATCCAGAGAGCAGAGAGTCAACCCAGCAGAATCAGAACACAGAAGGAGAAGAGGGTCTTGTGGCAGGAAAGCAGGAGGACAAGTGCCCTGGTGAAATTGAGCGGGAACTTCCCTGGGAAAATTACACAGGTAGGCTACCATAAATGGCAGGCAGGTAGGGGAATCCCCTAGTTCCACCCTCTCCCATCATGTTGCACAGAAGCCACAGGACCCACCCACAGAAAACCCAGACCCCAGATTTAAAGGAAGAGTCTCCCAGAGGGAGGAACCTTCACACAACCTGCTAGCACCACCCTGGGGGTGGAGGCAGAACTGCAGTCTGTTTTATCATATCTGTATCAATTATAAAGAAACTAGAATCAAATATCTTGTAACATACGTCACAAAGAAGGTGAAAGGCTTCTACAAGGAAAACTACAAGTCCTTCTTAAAGGAAATAGAGGAGACCACAAAGAAATGGAAAGACATCCCCCTGATCATGGTTGGGAAGAATCAACATTAAAATGGTCATCTTACCTAAAGTAGTATAGAGATTTAATGCAAATCCTCATTAAAATCCCACAGGCTTATTTCACGGAACTAGACCAAAAAAATCTTAAAATTTGTATGGAACAATAAGAGACCCCAAATAGTCAAAGTAATGATGAGAAAAAAAAGAACAAATCTGAAGGTATTACACTCCCAGACACTGAGCTATATTACTGATAGTGATCAAAACGTTATGGTAATGGAAAATAACAGAGGCACAGATCAGTGGATAGAACTGAATCACCAGAAACTGACCCACTCACATACGGTTAGTTAATCTAAGACGAAGGAGCCAAAAGTGTATAATGCAGAAAGGAAAGTCTCTTCAATAAATGGTGTTTGGAAAACCGGACAGACACATGCAAAAGAATGAAGCCAGACCACTCTCATAACACCATTCACAAAAATTAACTCAAAATAGACTAGAGATTTGGACATAAGATTGAAACCCATAAAGTTCTACTTAGAAGACAACAGAGGAAAGACTTTTCATGACATCAGCCACAGACAGGCTTTTGGGGACTCAACTCCACCATCAAGGGAAACTAAAACAGAAATAACTGGGACTACATCAAACTAGAAGGGACCTCTTTACAACAAAAGAAAACATAACCAAAACCAAAAGGAAACCTACTAACTGAGAGAAGATACTTGCATTTCATATTTCTGACAAAGGTTTAATATCTAAAATATACAAAGAACTCAGAAAACTCAGAAAACCAGACAATTCAATCAAAAAATGGGAGGAGAATCTGGAGAGACACTTTCCTGAAGAGGATATACAATATGGTCAAAAGGCACATGAAAAGATGTTCCTAATCACTGGCTATCAAGGAAAGGCAAATCAAAATAATAATGAGATATCACCTTACACCTAAAAGACTGGTTATTTTCCTAAAGTCTACAAACAACAAATGCTGGCAAGAATGTGCCCTGTAACTCTTTGGAGGAACAAAATAGCTAAAGGAGGCTGGAAGTGGTATTTCCCTTGTCTCACATGGAAGACTAGAGCACGCTAGAGTTGGGCATTTCCCTTCCTTCAGGTCCATTAGGTTCTCATAACTCCCTAACAAGTTAAGCTGTGATAAAATATTTCTGCTTAAGCTAAGATTTACTGAGAAAAAACTGAATGCCAGGTCATGTTTTCTAATAGTTAGTTTCCCCTCCTGCTACAGGAAGCACTGAAGGATTTTTCTCAGTTACTCACTATGAAGATCTGGCAGAGTTCCTCTGAGGTATAACCAAAAACGCATAGGAGGGTTTCCCTATGACTTGCTCCCTCTGGGGTTCTGAACTCAGATTCATTACACTGAGTACCCAGCAATTCATTAATTCTGCTTTATGTTTTCCTGTCCAGTACTGGTTACCTTGCATATTTTTAAATCCATGGTGTCTGCCAGTTGTCATTCTCTGTATTTGTCTCTCTCTCTAATTTAGGGGGCAGCAGTTTACCTTGTGATTTCACTTCTCTGACAAATGTAAGAAAACTTGCTGTCTTTTTCAGTTTGTTCAATTTTTTGCTTGTTTTTAAAAGAGTAATAATAACTTCTAAGCTTCTTACATGCTGGACCAGAACTAAAATTATCTCCATTTTCAATTTTTATCATCATATTTTACTAACTGATAAAGTACTGTAACACTTATTAAAAAGAGGAAAAAAATGATAGATCTGAATTTATCTCAAAGGCATGTAAATTACCTAAACTGTGATTAAATCACAGTATTTTCACTGTAAATAATGCCAAAAAGCAACTTGCTGGATAATATGCTTCCGTCTTTCTGAGGCAATGAAAAAAATATGAATAGTCAAATATTGTGGGGATCATTTGGATTCTGTATCATTACAAACAAAATATTTCCAAATAAATAACTAAATATTAAATTCATAAGCTTCTTTAATCTATTAATAAACACTGTAATTTACTGGTTATCTTTACTGACCAATGTGAGAAAAAAAAAGCCCTTTTCTTAATACTTAAAATATTATAATAACCTTCTAAACACTTTTCTCTAGAGAATAAAATCAGGAGAAAGCTTAACTTTTTTATGTGAAAGCTGATAAATTTGGATGTCAATTCTCAACATTTGCTATCACCCTGAAATTAACCTTTATTAAAATTAATTCACTTAAAAAATTTTAGTCTACTATATAATGCTATCTAATGCGCTTAGAGTGAAAAATACAGCCAATTTTTTTTCCAAATCACACTGTAAAACAGCTCATTATTTTTCATATTACTTGACTTAAATTTTACTCAACTGAGTTTTAACATACTTAACCAAATGTATGCTGGTTAAGTAAGTCAAGATAAACATATCTAATTCACCTTAAGTAAACTGAAAGCATGTTGCAAAATAAATCTCCCAACACAGAAAGAATAGAAAAGGTAAGGGAACATATCAGTAGCATCTTCACTTTACATATGTGTAAATTTTATTTTTTTATTATTTCCACATCTGTGAGACATTAGGTACAACAGACATCTCTGAGCCCTATTTTATACTGTAAACAGATGGTGAACCATAACAAAACTAGGAACTAGAGCAACAGCTTAAGGAATTATTAATAATCTTAGTCTCAGGCAAAGGATAGTTACAGTTGAATAAACATAATTTTCCTGGGAAAAAACTATGAAAAAATCAGAAATTAAAGTAGGATAATTGGGAAATGATTTATTAGGAATATTCACAAAAAGAACTTGCAGAAGTGACCAGAGTTAACAAGTGAAAGATTATATAATAGTTCCTAGAGAAAAGACTGTCAAATGCGAGTGAAGACAGATGCCAGTGAAAGATAGAAAAGAATGTTTTCTAGGTAGTTATGGGTATGTATATACATATACATATATTTACTTATTTAGAAAGTTTTTTCCCCACCTCCATAATCTACCCGCCGCCAGGTCTCAAACCCAGGCTGTATCTGATCTTATAGGCTTTCCACCTCAGCCATAGAGGGGTGCTAAGAACGCTTTCTAAAACTTGCATTCTTAATTTGCAAAATATATTCCTGAGATCCTACACTCCTGAAACCCCAAAATAGTCAATATCTAAATAAAGCTGAAATTTAGTACTTAACATAGTTTCTAGCTAAAGCAACAGAAAGAATCTAATCATGGTGTTTCAAAAGCGATAAAGGAGAAACCTCAAAAGCAAAAAAAAGGAAAGAAAATAAGACTACCTACTCATATATATCAGGTAATTATATATGTGAAAATACACCGTTCAGGTGAGAATGGTTACATACAAGAGTCCTGATTGCCACCTAACAGAGCGCAAAATGCAGTACTGCTCTAAAAGCAGTCATGATTTAAAAGAAAAATACATATATATGTATATATAAAACTGAAATAATGTATTCTCCATGGAATCTTTTGAAGAAGAGTGATATGCATCAATAAATAATGCATTGTTTTCTGGATGAGAGGATACTACCTACAGAGAAAAGAGTTTTCTAATATTTTTAAAGAAAAATATTTGAATTATTAGCAAAGTTATTTCAATATTAACTGTGAAAAAATGGCTTACCTTCCTTTTCCTAGAATATAAGAAGCTGATGAAACGGCATGATATTTCCAAAGGAATGTAATATTGCTTGAATCTGGGTCACTAAAATTATCAACTGTTTAAATGAGACAAAACAGAGAGATAATATTAATTACCTACAATTATACACTTTTTGTTGTTTACATGAAACAAATCTCATACAAAACCTCACAGACTTTCAGGCAAGACTTATGTCCCCACGTTTAAATTCTCCAGGCATGGCTCCTTTAAAGCAACTGTCAGACTAATAGTCAAAACTAAGTAGTGTGAATAGACTTTTTTATTTTAACAATTTAATATTTGATTATCTCTACTTTTTCCCTAAAAAAAAACATGAAACTTTACTTCAGCTAATATAAAAACGCCCCACTGTAAAAAAAAAATAGTGGAGGTGTGGGGGCAGGAATATTCAAACAACTTCAAGGACGAAAAGCCTGTGAGCACCAGATCATATCTACAGTTCCTCATCTAGAATGCAACTAACATTCTAACATTCAACTGCAGCAATCAGCCAAGCTTGGCAAATTAAAATAACAGTAATTTTGACACATTATCTTCTATAAATATTCAAATATGGACGTTTGTGTGCATGGAAGGATCTCTATGTGCCAATCAAAATCCTTTGTTTAGGATCCTAAAATTGAGCTTTTTTTCCAACCTTTTTTGTAGGAATTCCTTGAATCCTTAACTTTCATTTTACCCCATTTCATTCTTCACCCCAGTTGATACAGACCAACAATTTCTAGCCTAATAATTTGTAGCTAAACTGTTATCCATACCCTGAATTAAAAGTTTAAGGATAACATTCATGTAAGCACTAACAAACAAAAGACAGTACCTAGAATCTTTGAAAATCTAGGTCTGTAAAGACAAAAGGAAAAAGGAGGGTGAGGAAAAAAGAGAGAGGATCTTGAAGGATGACAACTGAATAAAATATTAATTTCTTATTCATGTGGTCATGTATACCTTGCTACAAATCCAAATGTAAAGAGCAATTTAACAACTTCATAAATTTGGTCTGTATTCAAGGTTTCACTAAAACAGATCACCATCTATTTGACTCAAGGCACGATCCTAAACTTGATGATAAGTATATGAAAGTGTTAAAGTGAAGAAAACAATTAGTATAAAAATCAAACAAAATGCAAGATAGCCTTATTTGATCAAGAATAACGACTTTAATGAAGACCAGATAGGTGATACTTGAATGTTCTATCCTTCCATTAGTCAGTTTCCCTTAAACATGTACATAATTACTGAAAAGTCTCAGACGTTCTGGGAAAACTACAATTAATAGGTAAGCCCTGCATCCAGGTCTGCATAAATTTTATGGAAGAAAATTCAACCTATTCAGGTATATACACACATTCCTCAGGTCCCACCTGGAAAAAAAAGAGCTGTAAGTAAACACCACTACTAAGATTGCTCAAAATATGTCTAGAAAGTTAGGCAGGCTTGCAAGAAACTCTTACTTTATAATCACTCACCATTAAAGCACCCAAACCCAGATTCAACAGTGCATCCAAGTCAAACCAGTGGTTCTCAAAGAAAGAGGAAGGAAAGGATAGTTTAGGCACTAGTAACTTCAGCCTCCACTAAAATCTTGTTAGAAATGCAGAATCTCAGGATCTAAGCAGGGACATATTGAATCAGAATCTGTATTTTAGCAAGACCCCAAAAATTTATATACACATTAAAACTTGACAAATTCTGCAGGAAGAATATTAGAGTGAGAGAGAACATAATCATCTGTTCAAAGACTGGTTCCCAATACAGGCTACTATTTGGCCAAAAAGGAACAAATTTTTCATCTTTAATTTATTGCATCATTACTCCTACCAAATTTTTTGCATTTCAAATAAGGGCTCTTGAAATTTAGAAAGCCCTCTGCAGCCAAAGGAGCATCTATTGATTAAATCTCAGGTTCCAATAAAGGCAGTGACAAGAGTTATCTTAGAGCAAGTGTTCTGTCTCATATCCCCAAATCACATTAACTAGACAAATTAATTTAAAAATAATAATTTCTTTCACTCCAAATCCTAGACACTAAGAATATGTGGGGTCTTAGTGATTAAGAAGCAGACCAAAAACCAATGTCATTGTGTAACAAGGAGATAAAGCTATATGCGCTGATTATTCAGCTATTGCCTCTCAGTTCCAAATTCAGCCTTTAATACTCATTCAGTTCAGTAATGCCAAAACAAAACTCTGGAAACTACTTTTCTGCCAGCTAGTTTCTTCATACTGACAAAAAGGGCATTAGAATGATAAATTTGCTTTTTCCAATCAGCATTACCTCAACATAGGCCCTCCACCCCAGCAACAGGAATTGTTGACAGCAACACATTTTTTCTGGCACTCACAGAAGAAACCCTCAGCAGTACCAGCAACAGCCAGGCAGTACAGCCCTAGGTTCTGAATCCAAACTCTACTCCCAAGTTGTTCTTTGTTCACCCAGCTCTATGTATGGTTCGCGATTTCTACAATTATTCTATCTGTGCTACCCAGTGTTCGCCTTTTGTTTTTCAGCTCTCCTACAACTGCTTAACCCATTCCCTACATTAAATTTTCTTGGTAGAAATAAATATCTAGTGTGGATTGTCTCCCTGTCTAGATTTAACTACTACATCATAGCTATAAAATTTAGCATGATCTTGATTACTTTGGAAAACTGTTTTCGAAAAATATGGTAATCTGTGAGAAAAATATGTACTACTTCTCCCCAAATATTATAGAAAATTGATGCAAAAAGCACAACTAATGAAGAAGGAACACAACAAAAGAAAGTAGTATACTGAGGCAAGTATCAGTTAGAAAACACACTTTAGCCCCCCAAAGCATAAAGGGCCATACAAAGTCTAAAACAAATATGAGCTTTCAACATTTTTAAATGATAAAAATCACAGAATTTACGAAGTGGAAGGTACTTCATTCTTCTACCTCTGTCATTATTCAGCATTGTCAAAGCAGTTTCATATAGAGTTTTAGTTAGCATACTTTCAGAAAGCTGTTGAGAAATTAGGAAGAGTTCAAAGATTACAAAAGTGATTAAAGCAACACAAATACAAGGTGAAAGAAAAGCTTCAAGGAGTCACACTTTTTTATTTTTAGTTCAGTCTAGTGGAATGGAAACCTCATGCCAATACCTCAAGCTGCCTCAGTTTAAAGAGTTCTGACCAGCTATGTTTCATCCTTTCTACAAATGCTTAAAATGATAGATAAGTTAAGACATAAAATGGAGCTTCTTAGCTTGCTAACTCTACTTTAGGTCACTAAAATAGTAGCTCTTCAAGGCTGTTTACGCATTGAGAATGGCCTAGGATATTTTTTACAAAATAAAAAACAGTAACACTAATGATAATGACAATTTCCTGGACACTAATGCCAGAGACTTTATTTAAATGGTCTGAAATAAAACCTAGGTATATTTTTCAAAAAAACACCCAAATATTTACAATGTGCTAATGGAGGGATTGAGAATCACTCGGTGGAATACCCCATAACTCTGCTATTCAAGGTATGGTCTAAGGACTAGCTACATCCAGATTACCGAGGGAGTCTGTTAGAAAGGCAGATTCTTAGGCTTATCCCAACACTACAAAGTAACAAACATACATGTTAACAAGATCCCCAAGTAATCTGTATGCACATTAAAATTTGAAAAACATTAATCTATAACAGATAAAGGTGTGAGTGTGTGTGTATATGTTGTGTGTGTGTGTGTGTGTGTGTCCAAGTTGCAGCCTAAAAATAATTTTCTAGGTTGATTTTTCTAAAATTTTAAATATTCGATATTTTACTTTTCAAGTGTAGTACAGTTTACAGAAATCAGTATTTTTGAATGAATAATTAATGTCTAATAATAACTAATTAATTTAGTCTGCATGTTTGCAGGTAGTTTTTACAAAAATAATATAAACCTTAACACATCTCTAAAGTACATAACTTTATAATTCTACTTTACAAATGAAACTGAAGTTATCGAAAATAAATAGGTTACCTCAGGTAACACAACGAATAAGTGACAAAGCTGAAAACTGATTCAAGATATTCTTGTTTAAGAGCTTAGACTCTTAACCAAAAAACAATACTGTGTTTACTAATACCATCCTAAAACATTCTGAGATCATTTTGGATAAAAGTATTCATTAATTATTGGTAAATTAAAATGCCATTAACAATAAAGAAAAAAAATCAGTGTGCTTTTCTCTGACTGAAAAAAAAAATCAAGTTATAAAAAGTGATATAATTACATCAGTATTATTATGGGTCTGTGGTCCACACTTCACATAGAGATTACTTTGTGGGATAAAATTTTTTGTAATAATCACTTTGTTATCATTGGGAAATAACTGAAACCCTGTGAAAAAAGAAATTCTCCTTAACGTCTCCTTATATTACCCCTACAACTGCTGATACTACCACCACCACCACTCTCAGGAAAGTATATAGGGCTAGCATTATTTTCACAATGAAACAGACAAGATCTAAATTTAGTCTGAATTTTCCTCCTCCTCAATACCCCACTGCTCCTAACTTCTAAAACAAAACCAAACAAAAAAAGCCCACTTACTTTGCATCTGTCATTACAGAAGAAAAATTCCAGTCCAGGTAAGACCCAAATGTTACTTTTGAAAATGTTGAAGATTACTTTTAAAGAAGAGGTCAGAGGATGTCAATTTATAAAAGGCCTACCATAGTGTTTTAATAATTCATGCAAATTAGAAATAGCATAATAAAATAGCCAAAGTTCCCCAAGATAAATAATGTTATCTCACTGGAAAGCAGACTGAATATAAAATATGCAAAATTATATATCCTATGAATATTTAAAGTTGAGCAATAACTTCTAAGATATTTTAGCTCCATTCAGTTCAAATATGCTCCTAAAAATGTGTATAATGCTTTTTTCATTAACAATGACAAAGCCCTGGTGACCTACTTTATAAGAATGAAAAAATCTATAGATATTAAAAATAGTTTCTTAGTCAATAAAAGTCATTAAAGTCAATGTTGGAGCCAGAAAGATTTGGGAGCTAAAAATACCAATGGAGACTCACTGAAATGTAGTCTTATGAACATTTAAGATTAAAATTATGACTTGAAGTCATTCATTGGCTTCTCTGGGTGAGGTTTTACTTCAAGAATCTAAGAAAGCTGAGGTTGATGTGAAGCACTGTAGGGATACATACTGATTTCCAGAAGAGTACAGTAAGACTTGCCAAGAAGTCAACAAAGTCAAAATCCCAAAGAGTATGCTTAGGAGACAAGGGAAACAGTCAAAAGTCACAGAACCTGGGAGTTCACAGTATCACTCTTTCATTAACTAATAAAGACTAAAAAGATGAACCAAACCAAAACTCATTAAAAATTTCAGTGTTTTAAAATTATTCATATTAGTTATGTAAATTAGTTACTCTTTCCCCTTCTACTTGTCCCAGAAAATCATTCTTTTTACCTTACCACCACCACCTCGTTTCATAATATAGTAAGTTCTCATTTAATGTCATCAACAGGTTCTGAGTAACTGCAATCTCAAGTGAAATGAGTATAATGAAAGCAGATCCTGGAATAGTTGCTTTTGTTCCCATTTTTCAAGTCTTACATCAATGTTATAATGAAAGGACACTGAATGAAACAACGTTATCTGAAACTTACGTCTTACGGTCTTAATATGCCTTCCTTTCCTACCATACTGAAAAAAAAAAAATCATTTTGATAATAAAGTAAAATACTTATGAAAAAATTAAAATGTATCTCAAATAAGTGATATTTATTAAATACTAATTGAATGAATAGATATCACCATCCTTCATATCCTAACATTGAAAAATATTAGATAGCATGTGTAAGAACTTAAAACAGAAAAATCTACCACTTCCATCACCAATAAAAAAGATGATTATACAAAAAGAAAATTTAAATCAGTAGAATCATTTTTAATCATCAGGAAGAATAAATAAAAACAATGCTTCCTAACTACATAGTAAATCAAAATTATTTAAGCACATAAAATTACAGAATCTTGGCTCCATGACCAAAGGTTCTGATTCATACAACCTAGATTTCTGAGGACAACCCAAAATCTGCATTTTAACAAGCTTACCAACTGATTACTATGCAAATTATCCTTTAACTACACTTTAATAAATAGTACATTATTCAAACTAGCTTCCCAGTAACTTCCTTATGTCTAATCAGATTACCAGCTCCTTTCTCTCTTCTTAACAGCCTCGACTTCTAATTAAACTACAAGCTTGGAACTAACACAGAAAAAAAAATAGCAATCAATTCCAGGGCATATATTAACTATGAGCCATAACTTTACATAATCAATTGTGTGTGTGAATTAAATCATATACAGTGCATAAGGTATATAACATAGAATCTGGCTAAAATAAACAAATGCTCAATTAAAAGTAGCAGCCAGTTGAAACTAATGATCAACAGAAACCTGCACACTGCCAAAGTATTTGCTAAATAACTTGAGTAACTGCCAAAACTTGGAAGCAATAAAATGATCTTCAATAGGTGAATGGGTAAGTAAACTTTGATACATATAGGCAATGGGATATTATGGAGCATGAAAAAGGAATTAGCTATAAAGTCATGAAAAGGGGAAACTTAAAGTAAAAGAGCAATCTGAGAAGGCTACATACTGGCATGACCCCAACTATATGACCTTCCAAAAAAGGTAAAATCAGAAAGACAGTAAGAAGATCAGGGACACTGTCGGGGTGGCACAATGGATTGGCATAGGAATTTTTAGGATAGAAAAAAAATACTCCAAATAGTATTATGGTGCATACATGTCATTATATTTTGTCCAATCCACAGAATACACAATACCAAGAGAGAGCTCTCAGGTAAACTATGAACTATGAATTTTTTGTGATTATGATGTACCAATATAGGTTCATCAATTAAAATAAATGTACCACTTTGGTGGGGAATATTGCTAATGAAGGAAGATATGCATATGTATAGGTCAGAGGCAAATACAGGAAATCTATGTACCTTCCTCTCAATTTTGCTGTGAACCTAAAATTGCTCTAAAAAACAAAATTTTTTTAAAAGTAAGTTGCTATGGGAGCACCCTAGTAGAGTAACAATTTGGTCAGCCACCTTGAACCTGCACATACATCCCAAGCTCACAGTTCTGAGTCCTGAGGCCAGTGGGAGCAACCAAGATGAACAGGTAAGTAAAGTGGTTCTTCCTCCTCTCTGTTCCTGCCTTCCTGTCTCTGCCTGCACCTTTCCTTAAAAATAAATAAATAAATAAACTGCTGTAACCCCTAACAATAAAGATATTAGTTTTTTGTGAGTCTTCATATGAATCCTAAGAGGAGAATGCTATTATTTCTAAGTTGCATTTGAGGAAACTAGGACTTAAAAACTTGCCTGGGCAAGTAACCTGGCCAGAAAAGTTAAGGAACAGAGACAGGATTCCAGATAATCCATACAAATCCCAAACCTCAACTACTCTAATCTAAACTAACTCTCAAGCAGCAGGGCAACCACAATGGGTATAAAGCCACACCACAGTCAGAACCATCCTTTAAAAGAATTTTCCTGAGTCATCCTCAAGTCAATCATAGCCTAATCATAAATATCCCTACATTATAAGGAGTTAAAGGACGGGGACGGGACTATGGTTGGTACAAAGAACAGGTAATTATAACCAAAATTAAGTATGGATTAATGAATGAACTACTTTGTATTAAGGAATGCTTAAATATACTATGTAAAGAATGTTTAATGTTTGTACAGAACTTTGGAATCATAAACTAGTAATAACTCCATGAAAGGGTCAATATGACCTGCTAACCTTTTAGTGCAAAATAATGGAGTCACATTAATAGAATGTAGTCTAAAGTCATTCCTTGTCAACTTTTTAACTTAAAAGACTTACAAACTTCCTCTTGTGATTCTCTACATCTCAGGGCTGTGATCTTTGATTAAGAATCAAGTCACAGGGATGTAAATTCAAAATGACTGAAATATATCTATATATCATCCACATAAAATGGAAACATAATTAACATGAAACTCAGTTCTCTATTAAATAAGTTTTTTATTCAAATTTTATAAAATCTCATTATGTTTCTAGATTAAGTTTTGTGTATGAATCATTTAGTTTTTAAAACCCTCTGTAACTTATCTCAAAACATGTCTTTTTCCCTCATCTCAAGTTCCTCTCAAGTAGTTACTGTTTTCTTACAAGTGTATTTCTAGCTTGCCTTTTCACATTAGTTTCCACAAATCTCCTTTACTCCCACTTAGACCAAGGCTACATTCACAATAAATAAAACACAATTAGCCATGACAAAAAGGATTACATACTGATAATAGCAGTGTAACACAAAAATTAACATTTCAAAAAAATTGAAATTGATGATAAAAGCTAATTCTATTCTGTTAAACTGTACAGAGTAAAACCTGTATTTTAACCTGCTATCTCAAAAAATGACTACATGTTCCCCCTATTAAAGCTGTTAATTAGTTTTATAAATCCTGTGGTTTTACAAATAACTCAGCGAAAATTTCCTCATCAACTGCATTAAAATTAGACTATTAGCTAAATTAATGAATATAATATAGAACAACATTACAAATAAAACAAATATAACTCAGTCAGGAAGAACACATGCCCCCTATTTGTTCACTCTCTCCTTAAAGGAAAGAATCTTCACTGTCTCACAAACTAGAGAGGCTCTAATTCACTGGAGTTCCACTGCGCAGGGAAGTCCAATATTGCAGGAAAAAGTCAAAGTATTAACAGTTTCACTTACTAGAGATCTATTCATTAAGCACATTAGAATAGGCATCTCCATTATTTAAATGTTAACAAATAATGCTTTTATAGTTAAGAAATATCTTTTTTTAGAGGGGGGTAAAAGGGTGGGGTTGATAAATTTGTTCAGTTTTGGGAGGGGGGTTGTTTTTTTAGGAAAAAGTAGGTTCTAGAAATTCTTGCCTGAGGAATGTTTAATCCCACAATAAAACAAATCAATGAGGTAGTGAAGGGTTCCTGAACAACAACAACAAAAAAACCTCATGTTTCATGAATAAGAAGTATGTGTCTCTCCTCCAGAAGTCTATCTACAGAAAGAGCATGATGCACTTTGTATAAAATCAGTATGAAGCCTAAATACTTGGTAAATCTTTCCCAATTCACCTTCTTCCTAAGTATGGAAAAATATGTTCTCCAACTAAACAATCTGGACACAATTGAAAGTGATACCTTTTGATACTAGATTACCCTCCACTCCTTGTCTGCTGTACATAGGAGAATAAGTCACCTATTTGTAATTCAATCAGATTTTTTTATGAACAAAGCAGCAGCAATCAAGTCTTCATTTTCTAATGGCATATAAATGTATTGAGCACCATGCGGAATATGGCTTGTTTGAAGTGAGCAATGATATAAGTGTAAAATACACATCTATTTCACTTAGTAATAACAAAATAGAATATATTTCATTGATTTTTTATATTAGTTGTTGAAAAAATATTTTGAATATATTATGTTAAATAAAACATTAAAACTAATTTTACCTACTGCTTCTTACCTTATTTAACGTGACTAGTATAGACTATAAAATTACATGCGTCACCAGTAATAAGTTCTACTACACTATTCAATTTTTTTCCTAGGTGCACAGGTGAAACATGAAATTTATTTTTCAAGGCTCATAGTATGTTAATGTCACTTTAAATTGCTAATATTCTATAAATACATTTGAACCTTTTGTTATAACTCTGTTGTCCATTTGGATTTATTCTCTGTCATTTTTCTTTTCACATACTTGGCTCATTTGCCCCCACTGGATTATGTGTGTATGTGTTCATAGTGTGTGAATAAATCATAAATGTTCTTTATATATTACAGATATTAGCTTCATGTTTAACTGATTTTATTTTGTTCCTCAATTTTGATTATTATATTTTGATACATTTTCTAATGCAGTCAAATTTGGTAAATGCACAAAAGGACAAAAAGAGAAGTCAAAGGAAAACTGATCTATCTTCACAACATGTCCCACCTATCCAACCTTTGTTTGGTAGTCTATAATGTAAATAATGAGTCTCTTCCTTTGACCCCCTCCTAAATCCTGAGCTCCAAAATAACTACAATCAATATTTTGGAATAAGTCCTTCTGGTTTTTAAATTCATACACAAAGATATATGTCTTTGTTGTAATGACATGATATTATGAAGTACTGGCATTCTTCAATCTTTTTTTTTTTTTTAAATGTACTCTATTACTTTCTCATCCCTGCTAAAGACACATAAGTTCCTAGTAGGCACAGATTCAGTCTCCTTAAAGAATGCCCAGATAGGCCTTTTTTCAAAATATCCAGAGCAGGCTTTTTTCAATATGCATTACCTTGACATGTGAAACTAAAGATTAACTGAGAACCACAGCAATTACCCTCACCAAAGACACTTAGATATGGAGTCATCTCCAGAAACAGCCTATTGTCAGAGAAAACTATCTTTTTTGTAAATGAATTTTATTGCAGCAACACTGCACCATAACACCATATAGGTTTAAGACGCGCATCACTGTAAATCAACATTTCTATATACAGTATTTGCCGTGCATATTATATACACTTTTTCCCCAAATTTGTGAGGGAAAAGCAAGGATGCACATTTTACATGGGTAGTACTATATATCTATATCTATATAAATGTTTTTAATTCTTTTATTTCTTGTACTTACATCTGCTCTTGTGTTTTATAATTATTTGCTACATAAAATGTATTGTACCATAATGTTAAAAAAAATGCTACAGTTTCTTTATAATACAACAAACAACTACCTGAATACAAACAAATACAAATTTGAATTAAAAAGGAAGATTTTGTTCCTGAAAGTTCGGGCCAAAAACATGGGAGCATAATATACAAGGGAGCACATTATACTTCAAAAAATACGGTAATACATTAAGCTTACCATCACCAAAGGATAAACTCATCCTAAGACAGGGCAAAAGTCCAGAGGCAAGGTTTTGTCATATGGTGTCATACCCCTTGTGTAAGGACCCCATCCCTCCTCACTTCTTGATAAAACACTCTATTCCCCATACTTCAGTACAGGAAGTAAGTCTTTGGTCTATCTTTATATCCTTTTAACATTAAACATGTTGCTATGTACATACAGATAGGCTTCACTTCCTTCTCTATCTGAAAGTGTGAAGTTATTGGCTTCAGTAGAAGACTTTTTCAATTTCCCTATATGTGCTCTGACAGCAAATCATTACAATTTTGAAATAAATTCTGAGAAGGTAACACTGTAAAATTATGATCAGAATACCAGTTATGTTATTATAACCCATGACTGATATTTAGCATCTGTAAAAGAGACAGTAATTAATTGGAAATGGAAGATGGATCCAAACCTTGATCTTCCTCACAAACCTTACTCTCAGCAGTTGTCCATAACCTTTATATCCAATTGCTGACTGATGAACAGAAAAACATGTATTAGATCATAAAATTACAGGAAAAGAGAGGGAAGCACTTAGATGTGTATTTAACATCTAATTTATTGTATTAGAACTTGCTGAGAAAATTAAGGGATTTACCAAATGTTAGACAAGAATAAAGACAGTGTATTAGAATTTGAAGAAATGTTTTTAAGAACATAGATTTAAGATACTGTAGATACATACCTCCAGTCATCTTATAATAATATCAATATTCACTAAAATTTGGATTCAGAATTATTATCCCTCTCACTAGTTTCAGCAGATGCTGGAGCATCTGCTGAGTGATAAAAATCACTCAACTATATTTGGAATACATACATACCTATAAAATTCAATGCAGAAATAAATTGACAAAAATCATTCAACTCTGCATAGAACAGTAAGAAAACTAAAAGATTCCAAAAACCTTAATAAATAGTTACAAAGAATCATCACATCAGTATGTAGTTAAATATATGTCACTCCAGTTTTGGAAATACTGTGCTTAACAAAACTTTTACACTTAAATTTGGTTTACCTAGGGTAGGAGAAAAAGATGCAAACGGGGAGCAACAGTTTTTAAAAACCACTATTTTGACTAAATCTGCAGCTTGCAATTACAGCGATTTTGAAGCTTTTCTTAAAACTGTACAATTACATTTTCAGAAAATAACAACAAAAATTAGGTTTAATGAAAATTAGAATTTGATATTATTTCTTCAAAGCTAAAAGCTATTTATTATTCATTTTTACTCTGAAATGAATAGAAAAGAATTGCTATATAAACAGAAGAAGCTTTGTCAGTTTCCTTGAGTTTTGGAGTTGTCTAAGTTTTTTGAAGAGAAAGTACATGGTACTTCTTTCTTTCGGTATTTTTGCAGAAAATTGCATTTTATTTTTCTTCTTCCTGCCATCTATTTTATTTAAATAGCAAAAAGTGTATATGACCCATATTATCTATATGTATCAACAAACACCACACAGAATCCTTTTGGGATTGTTGCAAATAAATTTTCTAGTAGTGTATTTACTTTAAAAAAAAAAAAAAAAAAAAGGTACCCATGCAACAACACATGAGTGCAACTAAAGTTACGTGAAGTCTTTTTTGTGTTAGTTTTAGATATGAGCGGACTCTCGGTTAATAACCTGGGTAATTAGTCATTTTAAAAAACACTAATTTAAAAATTATAAATCTGATTCCAGTCCAAGATAACATAGAAGCAACAATGAGGCTCCTGAACTCAGTCCTCCAATAGACATACTGAATTTACACTTACACATAGAAAAAGTACCTCTAAAAGAAAAATCAGAAACTAGCTGAGCAACTACTACATAATTGGGAGGGAATTCATAACTACTAGCTTATTCTCTGAAGAGTAAAGGGTTTGAAACCAAATATACACCCTCAACTTTTATATTTCCATCTGAGAGATGTTCCCACAAAGCATCTACCTGTGAAGTCAACAGGGCTTGAGTCCACAAGATTCACAGGACTATAGCAAACAATAAAAAAAATTGGCAGGCTTGTAAAGACTTGCTGTGGCTATCAGCCTAAGGCTCAGCACAGGGACACAGCAAACAGCAATGCTCATTCAGTCTTTAACAGAAAGAAACCTATCTGAATATCTTAAAAGCTGCAGTCTGAGGGTCAGGCTTCTAATTTAATGCACATCTGAGAGCAAACTGCAATCTTCTCTGGAGACCAAAAAGACTGGCAGGCACCAATTTTGCAATCTACCTCTGTCCCACTTCAGTTGCCAGTCTCTCTCTTAAAGGAGCTTGTACACAGGTTTAGTCTCCAGCTTTTGTAGAGGCCACACAGAGGTCATACCTCTTTGATAATCGGGCTATGGCAACCAATAGGTTTTCTTGCAATGGAGGGCTAAACCAGATTGAAGCAAACAAATAGTTCTTAACTGGCTATCTCTCCAGGACTCAAAGTAGAGGAATCAGACAGAAACACACATCTCTCAGTCATGCTCTGACAGAGACCTAGCTACATACTTTAAATACTGCTACCTGAGAATCAGGCTTCTGAATCAGCACAAATCTAAGGACCTCAATCCTTCAAAGATTTGGAAACTAACAGACACTGTTTGGGCATTCTCCCCATAGATCACTCCAAATCACAAATATCTCCCTGGAAGAAACTTGTACACATATCTGGCAATCTGACAATGCTGGCTATAACCCAGGTATGCGCACTTGACTGTCTAGTTCTGGTAGCAAGCAGGTTTGAGTTTACATTCCCAAAAGACTTTAGCAAAGAAACAGTTCTTAACTGTCTAACCCCCAGTGTCATTGCAGAGACAGAAACATCCAAAACCCAGTCCTTCCCTAAAAGATGTCTATTTACATTCTTTAAAAGTTGCCACCTAAGGACCAAGCTTCTAATTAGCTTGCATGTAGGTACTGACTGAGATCTTCCCCATTGGGACACTGACAGGTCTTGGCAGCTAAAAAGGCAACTTGGACAATCACAAAGGCCTGAGAGACAATCAAGTGCTAAGGTCAGGGTGAACAATGAGATCCATCATCTACTCAGGACCATACCATCAAGACTAGGAAGAAGTGCTGTTGTTTCAAATGTTTAAGAACCAACACAGAGAGTCAAAAAAAAAAATGAAGAAATAGAAGAATATCTTCCAAACAAAAGAACAAGATAAAGCCCTAGAAACAGACCTTAGTGAAAAAAAAGTAAGTGATTTGCCTGATAAAGAACTCAAAATAATATTCAGATTCTCCCCAAAGTTAGAAGAAAGTGAGAATTCAGCAAAGAAATTAAAAGAAAGTACCAAACTGAAATCAGAGGTAAACAATACCAAAAAAGTGAAACAAAACACTCAAAAGTCAACAGCAAACAAGGTAAAATGGAACAAAGAATCAGCAAACTTGAAGACAGAGCAATGGAGTTCATTTAATCAGGAAGCAAAGAGAACGAAGGACTAAAAATGACTGAGTATAACTTAAAAGAACTATGGAACATCATCAAGCAGACCAATAAATGCATTATAGAAATTAGAGGAGAAGAGCAAGACAAAACGGTCAGAAAGATGATTCAGAGAAACCATGGCTGAAAATTTCCCAAACTTGGAGAAAAAAATAGACTTCCAAGTCCAGGAATGCACAGAATTCCCAAAGAGATGAATTGAAAAAGAACTAAAGCAAGAAACATTATAAATACACTGTCAAAAATTAAAGACAAGAAAAGATTAAAAGCAGCAAAAGGAAAAAAGGAACCTTCATTAAGATTATCAGCAGCTTTTTTTAGCAAAACCTGAAAAAAAAATAAATTACAGGCCAGATGGCAGTGACCTGATATATTCAGAGTTCTGAAATTAAAAAAAAATGCCAATCAAGGATGCTGTACTTGGCAAAGCTATCCTTCAGAAGTGAAAGAGAAATATTTTTCCAGCAAGAAAAAAAATGATGGACTTCATCAGCACTAAATTAGCTTTACTAGAAACATTAAGAGGATTCTTCTGAAATAAGAGAATGCTAATTAGTAACAGAAAAACACAATAAAAGTTAAATCTCATTGGTAATGGTAATTATATAGTAAGATTCAGATAAACCTAATTTATAATGCTGAGGAAATCAGTTCTTTAGTATGAAGGCTAAGACAAAAGTAGCAAAAATAAAACTACAATGATATGTTACTGGATACACATGCTAAAAAGATGTAAATTATTACATCAAAAACAAAAAACATGCTGGGAGAGAAAGCAAAACTACAGAGCTTTAATATGTGTTTGAACTTAAGTTGTTACAAACTTAAAAAAGACCTTTATAAGTACAAAATATTTTATATAAGCTTGATGGTAACTACAAAGCAAGAAATTAGAATATCACCAAAAGAGAAAGAAAAGAATCTAAGCATACCACTAATGAAAACTATCAAATCACAAAAAAAGAAGGAACAATGAGCTAAATTTATGCAATTATACTGTTATACTGTTATTTTCAACAATAATAAATCAGCCTAATGACACACTTTTCAGAAGATATTCCCAGAGATGAATGAGCAATAATACAAGTTGGACAATTCAGGATTAATGGACAAACTACAAACATATAATCTACCAAGACTAAATCATTAACAAAAAGAATTTGAACAGAACAATTACTAGTAAATAGATTACAAATCAATAATCAAAAACCCTCCAAAGAAATTCTACCAAACATTTTAAGAAGAATTAAGAACAATTCCTCACAAATGCTTCAAAAAACAAGAAGAGGGAACATTCTCTCAAACTAACTTGAGGTCAGCATGAACCTGTTATCAAAACTAAAGGAAAACTATAGGCCAATATCCCTGATATACATAGACCCACAAGTCTCAACAAAATATTAGCAAAGTAAATTCAATAGTGCATTGAAAAAAATTAAACACTATGATTAAGTGGGATTTATTCCAGGGATGCAAAGATGGTTCAATATCTGCAAACCGACTGATGGGATACATCACATAACAAAATAAAAGACAAAAATCATTCACCATCTTGAGAGAGGAAGATAGAGCACTTGACAAAATTCAATAAACACTCACGATAAAAAAAAAACTCAACAAAGTAGGTATAGAGGGAATATACTTCAACAAAATAAATGTCATATATGGCAAGCCCACAGTTACTATCATACTCAAGAGTGAAAAGCTGAACTTTTCCTCTAATATCAGGAACAAAACCAGGATGTACACTCTTGCCACTTTAATTTAAGATTGTTTTGGAAGTTTTAGCCAGAGCAATCAGGCAAGAAAAGGACATGAAATGGTGTAACCTGTTATGACCACCACTGTATATGCAGTCCATTGTTAACCATTGTTAAATGATGCCTGACTATAGTCTTTTAGGAATCTTTGTAGCTGTGTGTTGTCAGATGAAAGATGCCCACCCCACTTTTGCCACTTTAATTCAGAATACTGGAAGTCTTAGAGCAATTATACAAGAAAAAAATAAATAAAAAGGGAAATCACTCCATATAACTATGTTTCTCCCATATATGCAATAAGTATACATAATATTATTTCACATCTTTCTCATTTTTCACCTTATCAATCTGTTTCTTTGATTATTTGCCCACCTAGAAGAACACGAGGGATCATGTTAGACAACTTGGTGAGTCAGTCAGAAAATCTATCAAAAAGCTGGTGAATTCTCACTCCCAGTATATCTACCAAAGGTTTGAGAACAAGGAATTTAACAAAGTCAGCAAGGTAATGGTTTTTACCACATCAAGACTCCTGATCTTGTTCCCTCTACAGACATCCAAAAAGAAACAATGAGAAATTTCTATTTCTCTCTATATACTGTACATTTTAGATTGATACAAGAAGATTATATAGAAGAGAGTTTCTTGGGTTTCGTGTGGCTCATTTTTTTTTATGGGTTAATTTTTTGTTAAGAATTCTCTAGCTAATCCTTGTTTCTTCCAGAGTCTGGATTCTCACCTCAAAGAAAGAAATTTATTTTCACCATCTTTTCTTTGTGTTCCCCTTTTGAGACTTTGTTTCAATACTCATTGCAGTACTTTTCTTTCCAAAACCTTTTTTTGGGAAATAAGGTCTGGTTATGTTAAGTGTAATGTATCTTCTATGGGTAGGAGATGTGGGTTAAGGTTCTGCCATCTGACCCATACTTTCATCTTGAGGTTTGGTTCACAGGTAGATTGTGCTCTGAGATTCTGTTGTCTGTGATGTTATGAGGAAAGCCTTGTCGTGTACTCAAAGCAAAGGCTATCGCTAAGGAAATCTTAGAAGCCCCCATCCCCAAACAAAAGTTATCATAAATTTGGTGGACTTGGTTCAAGTATTTAATGGCTATTAGGGTGCTTGTCACCTAAAAGAAGTCTCCCAAGACAGGATAAGTTGGTCACAAAAGGGAATCAGACTAACACCTGCCAACAAGCAAAATCCATGCAACAAAAGCTATACTGTAAAATAAAATACAACCCCTGATTTCCCATGGCAAGTCCCTCTTAGGTTATAGTATTGACTCTGAAAGAATCAAGGCTTAACTAAAGCTGTGCAGGTGAGAACCATCTTTGCTTTTGTCTTGTCTTATACTAGGAGTAAGCTTATCTAAATCTATTGTTAAGCTATGAAAATGCTTATCAGTTTGGTTGAGTTGCTATAGGATTAGAAAATTTCTAAATTTAATTCAAATTTAAATTTAAAAAATTTAAATTTGGCTTATTGGCACTTGTATAAAAAAAAAGTTTGGAAAAAAATGTAAAAAAACATACCTTGGCTGGCCTCAAAGAATCAAAAGATTATTGCCTTGCTTTTGGAAATCCTTTCTGCTGGATCAATAATAACAAAGATAGTTTAAAAATCAGTGTCCACGAGAAGCCTCTTTTGAGCATCCAAAAACCCAAGGATACTGAGAGAGAAAGAAGGGATTAAAAGAAAAATCCATTCAATTGCTATTTTAAAAGACCTCCAGGATATTGAACTCTAAATGGTGTCCTCTCTGAAATATACTTCAAAGTTGATGAGGGTCAATAAAGACCTAGAAAGAAAATAAGTGAGATAAATCTGTCCTTTCTTTTCTTCTTCTTATGCCCCACCACTTCCTATCCATCTTTAAACATTTGCTCTCCTTAAGAAAGGAAATCATAGGATTAGAAGTTGTAGAAAATAAGTGAGATAAATCTGTCCTTTCTTTTCTCCTTATGCCCCACCACTTCCTATCCATCTTTAAACATTTGCTCTCCTTAAGAAAGGAAATCATAGGATTAGAAGTTGTTTTTCTTTTCTTCAATCCAGAACTTGGATTGGCCTCAAAATATGACCAGAGATGTGAATGGAATTCTAAACCTAGAAATTTGTTGCCAGCCGTGAGGGGAATTTATCTTATTTTAGGTCATTTAAAAATAAATTGTCAAACTAGAGAATGATATTCAGAGAATGAGAAAATCTTTTCTGGCCTTCTTCTTAAACTAAGGCAAGAAAAAGCTGAGCCTTATATTAACTGGATGAGATAAGAAACTGAAGGGAAGAATTCACTCTGGTGTAGCAGTGGTAACCAGGCATAGTCCATATATATCCCAAGGATCAGGATTCAAGTCCCAAACCAGGAGGAACAACCACAATGAACAACTTAAAAAACTAAAACATTTCTTCCCCCTCTCTCTTTCTACCTGTCTGCCTACTCGCCTTCATTCCTGCCTGTACCTTTCCTTTAAAAAAAAAAGTCAGAAACTGAAGGAAAATGAAAGTTGGTTTAAATCCAAACATTAATAAGAGGCTTTTTTGTCTTGACTTATTAAGTGCAGATGATGGAATAACTCCTGAACTTGTGAAAAAAACAATTTTTCCAAATGTTCTCATAAATTAGTCTTGCTTATTTTGCAACTGATACATGGAAAAATTTTAGATGAAAACTAAGAGATCTCTGTGTCTACTTTGCTTGTCCCTGTTTGTAAATATATTTGTCCTTCCATGTGTTATAAAAGGTACATGGTATTGCTAGAATAAACTCATATGCAATTAGATCATGGAAGTTACCGCCATAAGTTATTTCTAAACTTAGGATGTAACAGAAAATAATCTGATTGCTTTTTTAAGTTCAAATGATCTAGGGAAAATATGGGTAAATGAAAGCAAGTTTAATTTCACTAACTTAACTTACATACCATGTCTTTAGATTTTAATTGGGTATAAATATGATGTTTCAGCAAGAAGGTACGGATAGTCCAAATGATACGAGGTTATCAAGGAAAGGAAAGTAAGTATTATTTCAGGCAGAATGACCTTACTAGTGTATGCAGGCTATTCGTTTTGGAATACAACTCTTGGGAGAGGATGAAGCTATAATGTTTTAGATATTAAATCCTTATTGATGTTTAGCATGAGTGACTCCATTTGGGTTCTAATACTTCTCCTTAACATTACTTGAGTGGTTTCTTAAATATTTATGGCTAAATTTACCCAAAGTTTTACTAAGCTAGATGGAGATTCATTGAGTATCTAATGGAAAATAATTGATTTGGTTTCATGAAATTTAAAATAAGTAACAAAAGGACCAAGATAAAGCTATTTATGCTAAAGCCCACTTCACCAATTGTAGCTTCAAACTGGGAACATGAGGCTGAACTTTTCTTATTCAAAAAACTTGCTTAAGAGAAAATAATTTAAATAAGTGCAATAGAAATTCTAGTAATATATTTTACTAAACTCGTAAATGTCTGGTATTTTGAAATTTTTAATTTACTGAGTTATATTAAATAATGGATATTTGTTAAGAAAAAAGAATTTTAAGCAGAAAGGGTTATCCTAAAATATGGTAAAAATCAAGGGAGTTTAAAATTATGCCATAATATCAGTAATATATTAATGGACAGTCAAAACTTTAATTTCTTTCATCTGCTAAAAGGGTAAATACATTCTTAAATTCTAGTCAATTTTTGATAATAGACTGTAAATTAAGAAATATGCCTAGGGTGCACTCTATGGCCCATTTCCTTCCTTCTATTGCTCCATCTCTCCTTCCTTAAATGTTTCTTCCTCCTCTCCCTTTCTTTCTCTAAAAAAAAGTATATAAAGAGATAGTGATAGATTGATAGATATAAATATATATAGATATAATGCCTACAAAGCAAATGTTTTAAGTTTCAAGTAAGTTACCTTTGTAAGTCTTGTCAAAAGCATGTAACGCCTACATATGCTTTAAAATCTTAATTGCAATTTTTGCGAAATAGTTAAGTATTTTTTCGTAAGCTATGTGTTTTAAATTTTAAAACATTCTGATATTTTTAACAAAACTTCCCCCCCAAAAATTTTAAATTCTTTGACTTGAAGTGAACTCTAAGATACTTCCAGAGGACCCCTAGAACTGTCTCCAGTGATTTGTTTTCTTCTTGAGCAAAGAGATATTAAATTAAGTATATTTGATATGACAAACTGAATTAGAAGCATTGCCGAATATCTGTGGATATGTGGTGTTAATACAAGTTCTAGAAATTATACAAAATTCCAAAAATTTAAATGTCTTAGTATAATCCTTTTAATAACTTTTCATTTGAAATATTATTGAAGTGGATTATTTCATTTGCTTTTTATTAGGAAACATCAAGTGTGACAAAAGAGAAACTATAATGGTGTTGAATGTTATTTGAATGACCTTTTCATCTGAGAATATCTGAATCCTGATGGGCTTTAGATTTATGTGTAAATAAATGTGTGTACATGGATATACACACCTTTCAAAGTTGTGCATGCACATTTATTAACACAAAATTATTCAAAGATTTGAAAGTGAGACTCTTTAAAAATAATGTGTATTAAATCATCAATCTGTCCAAATTAGCTGTGTTCATATTGGGTTATTTGCTGCTTAGTTTATAAAGGTTTATAATATTTGTGTTGGCATGATTTAGGTTAAAAAATATTGGGGTAAAAGAGGTCTCTATATGCATTTATCTGGTAACTTGAAACAATGGTTATTTTTGCTGTTGTATTATAATATTCTAGTCTAAGCTTATGTTAAGGAATTCTACACATCATTTTGGAGATATCTTGATCTTAATATATGCACAATATATATTCAAGACAAAATGTTAGGTGGTAAGCACATGTTCAACAATAGAAATTAATACTAAAAGTTTTACTTTGGAGTAGCATGCATGGCAGTGAAATGTGTTTTATTGGAGAGTATCAGAATTACCCAATAACTCCTACAGAGTGTCACTTTCTTTAAGACTGAATACTATCATCAGTCATTTGTAAAAATGTTTTTCACTTAGTTTTAATTTGATTAGAATTCCTGAAAGTCTATTTTAATATGAACTTTATAAAACTTAAGCTTTTTTCTTTATTTTCTAACAAACAAATATAACTTTGTGAAATGGTGAAACATTTACTTTTCTTCCTAGCTCCCTACATAATTTAGAAACATAAGAAGCATTCTTGTTTTCATAGCAATTTACTTGCATAAGTTCAATAAGAATCTGCTTTCCTTCTAACAGGAAACAATTGGCAACCTAGTTTTATTACCAAGTCTTTGGTATATATTTGAGAATGTGCACAAACTCGGCGATGACCAGACAAATTTAAGTAACTAAGGTTGATTAAATGGAGCCAATAGTCTTTGTAGAGCCATCCTGATACCTTGCTTATCAGGCTTCAGACAGCCTTACAAGGTAAGGATGGAAGGTCACTTCCCAGCAGGCTCAGGAAACTTAGGATATTTTGGGAACCTGAAAAACAGAGGAATTAACCCAAATTTACAGACACTGAAGGTAATGTTAGATGGCAAAACCCTTGGCATGGTTTCCAAGCGTGGAGATGCTCTTAAGAACTGAATCTAAAATTCCTTGTGAAAAATTCCAGCAAAACAAATTCAAATAAAAATCTATGTAGTTAATTAGTGCTCTTGCTGTACTTATGTAAACAATAATCAGGTCAAGTTTACAGACTAATTTTGTAAACACATTAGTCTTAAACTGGCTAGCAGGCGAAATTAGGTGATTTTAGATAGAAAAATTGTTTGCACACAACTTTATAGATTAGATTCTAGTGTTGTTAATTGTTTTAAGGTTTTGTTTACTATCTGTAAACTGGTTTGCATGCTGAATTCTCCCAAGCTTCTCTAATATCTAGTTATGACTCCCATACTAATGTTTCCAGTTTTCCTTCCATCTTTTCTAACTTGGAACTAGACTGTCTTTCATGAGGTCATGCACACTGGAGATAAGATATAAACTCAAGAGTTCATCACAATGACTATATATGTATAAATCCGATTTGCTTGTCCTTTCCCTGAATTCCCAATGACATCAAAGATATTCAAACAGTGAGATTATAACACACCTGATAATGTTTCAAACACTGAAATCTAGAAATGTGGGCTGACTACCTTCAGCACTCATGACTGAATTTTCAGAATACAACTATTTAACTGGGCTGATATATTCTCAGAATTCAGAGGCTGGCTTCGGACAATAATTTTGAAATTATGAAATTTCTAGGGAAGTTTTAAAGATGGGACTACAAGGGAGCAAAAATCTGTAGCTCCCAAAACGTATTTTAGGCAAAAATATATTATTACACAGAAGATCACTATAGACTAAGTGAAGGTTATCATTTTGAAAGACACTTACATGTATAAAAGCAAAATCTCTTGGTAAAAGTGTCTCACTTACCAACCATAAAGATTTAAACTCTTTATTTTATAAATGGAGAAAGCAGAAACCTAATTCACCCTAATTGTTTACTGTGCCCTTCCTACCTCATGTAGCTTCCATTCTTCCCCGCCCCGCACCCACCCCCTCCATACTATAGGAGGGTGTTTAAACTAGAAACTAAAGTCAGACAGTCTTTATCCTGTCCATGTATTCAAATACACGAATAACCTTTTTTAAAAGATAAAATAGTAAATAAACTTCTTCTACCACAGGATCCCATCCCTAATCCCTTTCTCCTCTGGCACTGATTTTAACTATGTCTCTCCCTTGTATGTGGGAGGTGCACACCCTATTTCTACTTTCTGGGTTTTCGTTGTTGTTTTCTTATCAATCTGTCTAAGTTTATTTGATTATCTGCCAGCCCAGAAACACCCAATATATAAACAGTAAAAACACCAAATACATAAATAGAAAGAATGAAACTGCAATGAAAAAAAAATTTGCAGAGAAAAATTAGAGAAGTCAACAATCATTATATTTCATGTAAAAAAAACAATTTTAAGACATTATCATCTAAGATAAATCTCTAAATTTTCTTTTGAGAGGTTACTGACCTAAGAAAGAGTTTATGCCTCAGAAGTTTAATAAAACCCGGTCCTGCTTATAATGTTCTTCTCCCTGTCTGAATGCAAGAGCAGCAAATTATTCTCTATTTTAGAAACGTCTAGGTTTGGAAGGTCAAATTCTTTTTCAAGAAGTCACATCTCATTGGACTATACTGACAATTGAAAAACAGGAATTGGAGAATGTTGGCCTCTACAGTCACACTTCACAAGTTTCTGTTGGAAGACACAAACAAATCCCACTTTATACACTCATTCTACAATGTGCTTTCAATAAATGTCTCCATGTACTCAGAAAACAACTCTAAAATCAATCCCACCTGTGGTACTATGTCTTTGACTCAGATAGGCTAAAGGTTCCCATGAAATCTTACATGCTATGTAAGTCTCAGATGTGATCATTCAATGTCATTAAGAATGTGTTAGTTAGAGGAGTGCTGAGCTTAAATGTAGTTTATTTATATGTTGTTTTGGTTCAGAAAGTACTTTTAAGAAAATACACAATGAAAGACATCGGTCATAATGCAAAATAAGATTAAATTCTAAAAAAGAGAGGGAAAAGCAAGGCAAAGGGAAAATAATGACTGAAAGGTAAAATGGAGACAGCATGAGCTTATCACATTCTCTGCATCAAAGATTTAAAACAATCAGTTTCTCAAGAACAACAATAACTCCCTGGTTCTGACTGAGGAAAAAAACATAATCAATGGGCCCTCATAAAAGGTCCTCTTTAATGCACTGACCAACATTCTCACTAACATTCTTACAGTACATGTAAGCTTCAAGGCACTGCTTGTATAAGGAAAGTGAGTCTTCCATATCTACATATACTGCAACAATAACATTTCTTTTATTCAAATGAAACAACCAGAAAAAAAATGGGAGGAGACTTTATCCTGTCCATGTATTCAAATACATGAATAACATTTTTTAAAAGATAAAATAGTAAATAAACTTCCTCTACCACAGGATCCTATCCCTAATCCCTTTCTCCTCTGGCAACTCAGCCTTTCTATCAAAATCTAATGGTTTATTTTAATCTTATCAGTTCATTTGTGTTGATTCTTCTTACTCCAAATATAAGTGAAATCATCCATTATTTGCCTTTTTCCTTCTGACTAACCTGACTTAGCAAAATACCCCCAATTTCTATTCATGCAGTCACAAATGGCAAAATTACACTTTTTATTTGGTGGGGGTGGGAGGGAGAAAGGGCCTGAGTAGTATTCCATCATAGATCAGGTTTTATACACATATACATACACAAATACATATACAGTCACAGGCACATACATAGATACCAGATTTTCTTTATCCATCAACTCATCAATGGGCACTTAGATTGCTTCCTGCAATAAACAAAAGGGTAGATACCTAAAAAAGGAAGGAAAAAGGGAGAAGGGAGGGAGAGAGGGAGGATGGGAGGGAGAGAGGGAGGATGTGAGGGAGGGGGGATTCAAATTAGAAAGAAATTTTTCAATATTTGGAGATCACGATATTAGAGATAGAAAACCCTATTACTGATAGACTTTACACACACACACAAAAAAACCTATTAAAACTCATCAGCAAATTCAGCAAAGTTGTAGGACACAAAATCAATATACAAACAGCTTTTGCTTTTCTACACACTAATAACAAACTATCAGAAAGAGAAGTTTAAAAATATCTCATTTACAACTTCATCAAAAAGAATACCTAGGAATAAATTTAATGAAGTAGGTGAAATAGGTGTATACTGACAACCATGAGACACTGATAAAGACACAAATAAAGAGAAAGCACAAATCCATGCTCAAGGATTAGAAGACTACTGTTTAAATGTCCATACTAACAAAGACAATCTACAGATATAGTGTAGTTCTGAACAGAAGTCCAATGGCCTTTTTCTCAGAAGTAGAACAATTTTAAAATGTGTATGGAACCACAAAAGACCCTGAATAACCAAAGCAAACAGAGAAAGAACAAAGTTGGAGGTAATCACACTTTCTTATTTCAAACACTACACTAAAAAGCTAGATAATTAAAATGGTATGATACTGGCATAAAAAGGAGATACACAGATTAATGGAACAGAATAAGAACACAGAATAAAGAAAAGAATAAAGAACCCAGAAATAAACCCATGCACATAGTAATTTATGACAAAGGAACCAAGACTACACAATAAGAAAAGGATCTTCTCTTTAATAAATGATGCTGGGAAAACTGGACAGCCACGCCAATGAAACTGAGCTCCTATCTTACACCACAGATAAAAATCAACTAAAAATGGACTAAAAACTAGAAAACAAAACCCAGAAACCATGAACTCTTAGAAGAAAACAGAGGATAAGCTCATTGACAACCGTCTTGACAATTACTTTTTGGATTTTGATACATCCAAATCAAAAACAAGAACAAATTTTAAAAGGGGCATCAAACTAGAAACCTTCTGCCTGCCAAAGGAAACCATCAACAAAATGAAAAGGCAGCATACTGGATGGGAAAAAGTATCTGCAAATCATACATCTGATAAGAAGTAACTATCCAAAATATATACATACAATGCAATAGCCCCAAAACCAATCTAATTTAGAAATGGACAGAGGAACTGAATAGACATTTTCCTATACAAGACCAACAAAAAAACTAACAGGTATACAAAAAGATGCGCAACATCACCAATTATCAGGAAAATGCAAATCAAAACCACAATTACCTCATACGTTAGAATGGCTATTATCAAAAGATAAGTGATAAACAGTGTTAGCAGGGATATGAAGAAAAGGGAATCCTTGTGAACTGATAGTGAGAATGTAAACTGATGCAGTTACTATGAAAACAGTATGGAGTTTCCTGAAAAAAAAGAGAAAATAAATCTACAATATGATCCAGCAATTCTATTCCTGGGTATATATCCAAAAGAAAGTAAAATAGAATCTTGAAGAGGTATCTACACTTCTGTGTTTATTGGAGCATATCCACAATAGCCATCAACCTAAGTATCAGCAACAGGTGAATGAATAATGAATATGTGGCATATATGTGTGAGTGTGTGTGTGTGTGTGTGTGTGTGTGTGTGTGGAGAGAGAGAGAGAGAGAGAGAGAGAGAGAGAGAGAGAGAGAGAGAGAGAGAGAGAGACCCTGAGAGCAGGGGTTGAGTGAAATAACTCAGAGAAAGACAAATACTGCATGGTTATCACTTATATGTGAATTTCTTTTTAAGTCAAATTCACAGAAACAAAAAAAAAAATGGTTGCCAGGGACTGAGGGGTAGGGGAAATAGGGAAAGGCTGGTAAAAGGGTACAAACTTTCCACTGAAAGATGAATAAAGTCTGAGTATCTAATGTAAAACATGACTACTATAGTAGATAACGCTATTATATTGAAATTGCTAAGAGAAAACAAAGTTCATACACGCACAAAAGAGATAAATATGTGAGATGAATGTACTAACTAACCCGATAGTGGGAATCCTTTCGCAATGTATACATATCAAATCACTAGGATATATGTAAAATATCTTATATTTTTGTCAGTTTCCTCAATAAAGGTGAAAAGTGAAAAAAAAATCACAAATCTGTGGAACTTTTTAAATAACTGATTTGTGAATTTAAAAAAGTATTCCTAAAAGGCATGTCCTGTTAGAGTAGCAGTTAGATCAATCGCTTCCAAAGAAACACAGGTCACATACCCCTGGGTACAATATCAGGTCCAGGAGGAACAACCAGTGAGCAACTAAGTAAAAATAATAAAACACTTCTTCCTCCTGTCTCTTCCTGACTGCCCGCCTACTCACCTTCATTCCTGCCTTTATCTTTTCCTTCAAAAAAAAAAAAAAATCCCTAAATGTATAATTCTGTATTGCATGTTTTCATTTCCGTCTGTGGATATCAGGAATTTCTATACAGACACAGAGCAAATATACTTCATTAAGAAGAAATAAAAAGGAAAAAGCCTTTCAGAGTTTCCAGTGTTTAAAGACATGGAGATTAAAAAAGATATCTCCGAAAATTAAAGCATTCTGCTATAAACCCATATGAAGGAGAGGTACAAGAAAAGACGCCAGCCATGGTTCCTGGCTGCTGGACACTGGTATCCTCTGCACACTGCAAAAGCCCAGCAGTGCAGCACATGCTGCAGGAGCCATACACTGGAGAAGCCAGGTGACCTGACACTGAAGAAGCTGAGTAAGTTAATGGAGTCTGCCAAGTAAGCACACAGGAAAGGAGAAACAAAACTCTTTCCTTCTATAATGACTGTACTGACAAAACTTAATACTGTACCAGCTGGCAAAGGAAAAATATTTAAATGACCTGATCCATTTTCAAAGAGCAGACAAAAAGGGCAAACCTGGAGCTGAGAGGCAATAAATTAATAATCAGTATAACAGCTAAAATAACACTAAAAAAGAAAAACAGTACTTTATGGATAACACAACCTGGTTTCATGACTTACTGTAAAGTTATAATAATCAAAACAGGAGGGGCATCAAATTAGACACATATTTTGAAAAAAGCCAAAAAGACAGTCTTTTCAACAAAGGGTGCTAAAACGAGACATTACTATGCAAAAAATGAACTTCACCCAATTTTCATTCCATAGAAAAAACTTAGCCTAAAATTAATCATAGATACAGACATAAAACATGAAACTTCCAGAAAATAAGAGAAAACTTTATAACCTTAGAGAAATAAATCTTAGATACAAAAACAAAACAAAAATATGATCCATGAGGATAAACTGATAGCCTGGACTTTATCAAAATTAAGTCTGCTCCTCAAAAGATGTTAGAAGAACAAAATGACAACAAATAGCCATAGAAAACAATCAAGAATATATTAAAGAGTTCTCAAAACTCAATCATGAGAAAGCCATCTAATTAAAATAGGTGAAAGATCTGAATAGACACTTTACCAAGGAAAACATACAAAGGGTAAATAACACATAGAAGGATGCTCACTCAATATGTTCAATTGATCATTTCAGACATGCAAATTAAAACCAAAAGGAGAGACCATTACATACCTATAGAATGGCTAAAATTTAAAGGAATTATCATATCAAACGATAAGATAAAGAGGAGAGAAATGGCATAGTCACTTTGGAAAATCATTTTGCAATTCCTAAAAAGTTATACACACACCTGTTTTATGAGCCACATTTAGATATTACCTAATAAAAATGAAAATATATGTCCATACAAAATCCTGTATATTCACATTTATAGCAGGTTAATTACAAGAGCCAACAATTACAAGGGGCTCAAAATACAGTTTTTGGACAACACACTTAAATGTTTATATAAACTGTGATATATCCAAGTTTCAGTTATCAATTTATTGCTCCTCAGTCTTCAATATAAGGTGTGTGCTGAACAACAAAAATTCCTTAAGTATTCCTCCTGTAACTTGAGCGTTTTCTCAATAGAGGGCAATGGAAAGACACTGCAATACTGAATGGTGGTGACAGTTGCAGAAGAATGTGTATATACTTAATACCACTGAACATTTACTCTTGAAAATGGTTAAAATATTCAATTGTAAGTTATGTACATTTTATCACAATTTTTAAATTTTAAGTGAATAATTTCAAAAGAAAAAAGTTCATTTTCATACTAGGCAATAGTTTTACTTGTCCCAAACAGAAATGATATCATGATGGTAAGGTAGAAAAGGAAAATTCAGACTAAAAACCAATCATACTAGCAAACACTTCTAAAGTTCCAAATCATGCTATGACATAATAAATGTCTATTTGGTGTCTGCCCTGGTTCCTCACAGAGAACTCTAAAGTCCTTCGAGTTCCTTGAATGACAAGGTGATAGAAGAATCTCACACAGAGCTCCTGAGAGGAGTGTTTTTTGTTATGAGACAACTACTGATGGGCTCCTAAAGAGCTTCAGGATAGGACTGGTCACCAGAATGACCAGACCATGAACAGAAGCTGGAACTTTCAAGTCCCACCTCTAGAGAGTAGAAAGGGGCTGGACATTAAGTTAATAATCAACCATACCTACATGATGAAATCTCCATAAAAATCCCTAAACTATGGTGTCTGGAGTGCTTCCAGGTAGGTAACACTCAAATGCCAGAATGGTAGCACATCCCAACATCAGGACAGAAGTTTCCACTTTGGATCCTTCCAAATCTGGCTGCTCATCTTTATCATTTATTATATTCTTTATAGTAAACTAGTAAGTGTGTTTCCTGAGTTTTGGGAGTCAAGACAGCAAGTTCTTAAACCTGAGGAAAGGTTATGTGACTCCCCCAACCCCAGTCCCTGCCACGATTCATAGCCAAGTCAGAGAGAAGAGTGAGTAATCTGGACACCCACCACTTACAACTGACATCTCAAGTGAGATGTAACCTTATGGGATTGAGTCTGTAACCTGAGGGGTTCTATACTAATTACCCAGCTGATGTACTCGGAAATTGCTTGGTGTGAAAAACCCATGGTATTGGAAGTGCTATGAGGAAAGGAAGTGAATTTACTTTTACGAGGCCAGACACTATGGCGCACTAGGGACATACAGATAAACAAAATTAAGGGGTTTCTGTTCTAATCATATTTACACAGAGGCAAGAAATCAAAACAAATTATTTTCTTAGATGGTATATAATGACATGATTCCAAACTAATTCTAATACCACTCAGGACAAATCATAATGATCAGTTTTGAAGTGATAGTATTAAACAGTTGGTTTCTTCGAACAAGAAAATTATAATCCAATTTTCTCTCTCTAGGGGAAAAAGTCCACATGAAGTAACGTGTATTTGTAATTAATAATAATGTATAATTTTATTATATTTTACTTATTATAATTTTATAGTTTTTACTATAAATGCATTACCAACTCACAAAAATTTCCCAAAATTCTCAAATTATCACAACCTATATTTTCTTTAACAAATTACAATGATAAAACTAGCAAGTCTTAAAACTAATGAATTCTTAGTTCCTGATTTTTAAAGTGTTGAGATATATTTTTATTTTATATATATATATTTCTTGGCATAGTCTGTGAAAATAAATTCCTTAAAGTTATTTACATCTCACTCAATTATGAACCTTCCCATGCCTCCCTCAAAAATAAAATTTAAAAATCTCTATTCATCAAGTATTTACTGACCAGCTATTATGTGTCAGGTGCTATTTTATGTGCAGGGACATGTCATGATTGGCTGGAAGGGTTGACTACATACAGAATCAGGGTCCTTAACCCTGACTACATTCCAATTCAGAGAAGTCTTACTCTGGGATATTAATCTTCTCTTTTGCAGGCTATCGGACTGGCCCAACTATGAGCAATAGTTGCTTTGCAAACATAAAAAATGGGGTAGCATTCTTCCTGGTTTCAGTCAGACATTTAAGTATTTAACAGACCACACACAGCTCAAATCATGCTTGGTTAGACATTTAATATTTTGAAAAAAGGATGGGAGTGGGGGGTGGGATTCCTCATCAACTTTAATTACTGTAAGAAAATTCCAGCTAATTCTTGAATAAGAGGTTGAACTGCATTGGTCCACTTATAGGTGACTTTCAATAAATATATTGGAAAAAATGTGAGAGATCTGTGACAATGTGAAAAAAATACCAAAAGAACCAGGTAGCCTAGAAATATTTTTTAAATAATTATATTACATATGTCATGAATTCATAAAATACATGTAGATAAGTCTTACTTTATCATTTACTACAATAAAATACGCACAAATTATAAAAAGTTAAAATGTATGTACACAAACACAGGCCACACAAAGCACCATTAAATGGAAAATGTAAATAAGTGTAAAGATGCAATTTTAAATCATAACTGCATAAAATTAACTAGTGCAAATGTACTACTGTAATAATTTCATAACTACCTCCTGTTACTATTATGGAGAACTCAAGTGATTTACATATCCGTTTAAAATGCCATGTGATGCTAATCATCTCCATGTGAGAAGGCTGTCTCTCCAGTCAATTACTGCATATTGCTGTAAAAACTGATTTCTCACAGTACTCTTGTATTTTTCATAATGTTTAAGTGCAATACTGTAAACCTTGGGACCCATGTAACCCATGGGACCCATACAATATGCTACTAGTGATGTCGGAAGTGCTCCCAAGACACAGAAAAGTCACGGCATTACAAGACAAAGTTGAATTGCTTCATCTGTACAGTAGAACAAAGTCTATAACTGCACCTGCTCATCTTTTCATGATAAATGGATCTACTGTAAGGACCACTGTAAAAAAACAGAATGGGAAATTCATGACGCCATTGTTGCCTGTACACCCACAGGCACAAAAACCTTGCACTTTTGCAAAATACCTTTTTATCTTGTACTGAAAATTTTTCAGCCACTTTTATGTGGGTGCAGGATTGTAATAAGAAAGGCACACCTATATGTTTTAATAAGATTTTAGAAAAAGCAAAGTTATTATATAACAACTTAAAGTAAAAGGAAGTTAAAGGACCTAAGCTAGAGAACTCAATGCCAGCAAAGGATGTTTCAATAATTTTAGAAACAGATTTGGCTTAAAAATACAGATAACAGAAGCAGCAGCTTCAGTCAACCAAAAAGAGGCAGTAGATGACTTCCCAGATGCCATTAAGAAAATCACTGAGAAGAAAGGACATCTGTTTGGGAAGGTGGATAATGCCGCAAAGGTCATTTTTCAGTAAGGAAGAGGACCAAGAACCAGGATTTAAAGCAGCAGGAGACAGGCTAACTCTACTGCTTCCTGAAAACGCAGTCAAGATTACAATCAAGACCATCCTTATTATACAGCTGCTACTCCTGAGCCATGAAGGAAAAAGACCAACACCAGTTGCCAGTCTTTTAGTTGTACAAGGTTTGGACAAAGAAAATACTTTTTTGGGATTTTTTTCCACTGATAACATCCTTAGAATCAGGTAATGCTTTGCCAGAAAGGTACTACCTTTTAAAATTTCTTTCAATGTTCGACAATGCCCCTGGTCACCCAGAACCCCCAAACACAGTATCTCTTGTTTAGTCTCTAGATGAGGAAGTCATAAGGACCAGTAAGGTTCGTTATTTACAGTATTCTATAGAAAGAAATGTCAATGCTACGGAAAAGATTCCAGTAGGGAAAATACTACAAAAGTCTGAAAGGATTACACCACTGAAAATATCACTAACGTTATAGCAAAAGCTATGAAAACCATCAAGTTCAAACAATAAATTCCTGCTGAGAAAACTGGGTAAATATGACTTCACAGGATCTCCAACAGTCAATCAAGTAAATCATGGGATTGTGAATAAGGCAAAAAAAAGGTTGGGGGTAAAGAGTTTCAAGATAAGGATCTTGGAGAAAATCAAGCTAACAGACACCACACCAGAGGAATTAGCAAGACTACTTAGAGGAGACGAGTGCTTCAGAACCAATGCCAGATGATAAGAAAACATAAAAGCAATATGAGAAAACAAATTGATGCTAGACAATCTAACAGAAGGGTTCTGATTATTCAAGAAAGCTTTTAACGTATTTTACAACATGACCCTTTTATGATATGGGCATGAAATTAAAGCAAACAGTGGAATAAAGATTGGTACAGGATAGAAGCATTTTTAGAACATTAGACAAACATTTTGGAAATGAAAAGGCAGGAAAGTAGACAGAAACCGTGAAGTATTTCAAAGATGTTACAGCAAGTATACCTCCCTCTCCTGCCTCTCTTGACCTCCATCTCTTCTTCCATCTCTGCCACTTCTGAAACAACTCTTTCTCTTCCCTCGTGGGTCTACTCAACATAAAGACAATGAGAATGAAGACTTTTATGATGATCCACTTTCATTTAATGAATTGTACACACAAAATGTGTGTGAATAAACTGTTGTTATTGGTAAGGCTTATAGTCAACGGAAGGCTAGCAACAGTTAAGTTTGGGGGAAGTCAAAAGCTATATGTGCATTTTTTACTAGTGAGGGAGTGGGAGTTGGGGAGTCACCCACATTGTTCAGGAGTCAACTACAGTCACTAAACAATACAAACATATACACACAGGAAACAATAGTCATATATGATAAAAATTAGATTTTTTTTTAAGTAAGGTACAAGCAGAAATGAAGATGAGCAGACAGGCAGGCAGGGAGAGAGAAAAGGAAAAAGCATTCATTTATTTTATTTTGTTGTTCATCTTGGTCGTTCCCCTCCCCCCTCAACCTGTCATAAACCAGTATCATTGGGATATATGTGGACTATACTGGTCAGAGGCCATGGACTTAAACAGTAAATCATCAGGGCACACTTAAGAGATTTATTTTAGAATAAGTGACCAAGAAAAGCTAATATGCTCTTTGATAAAGTATTATCATGTTACGCTAGCACTCTACAATTCAATTTATAACTTAGTAACACATATGAAAAGTAGTACTCTATTAACCAGGTGTTTTGTAAAGCATCCTCTAGAATCTAAAATTAAATCAATTAAAAAATTTACTTTCAATTAGTCAAACTGTCAAGTAACATATATAAAAAATTTACTTTCAATTAGTCAAACTGTCAAGTAACTTATATATAAAAAAGAAGAAACAAAATTTGTTTTTAAGCCACCCCTACCCCCAAGTCCAAAATGTAAACAATAAACTATCATGAAAGTATCATTCTCCTAGGATTTTAAAGAATGTTTCCATATTAAAAGTCACCATTAACTGGCGGTACAGTAAATTTTATGAAATGTTTTGTAAATAAGATTTATCTTCTATTCTCCAATTGCTTATTTCAAATTCCCTCAAGCCAGTCGCTCAGAACCTAAAGCATAGTAATACCACTGTTGCAAAAAATCTTAAGTATCTAATATCGAGACTGAGGTAGAGGACAAATATCTCTTTTCAGAACACTAACTATAAACACAAAGGTTTCTGTGACTAGAAATACACTTCCATCTGCTTTGCTCTAAGAAGAAAAATCAAAGCCTCAAGCATTTAACTAACATGGAGTCCCCTATGGTTCTCAACATTTATAGAAGTGGTTCTAGAATCTAGTTTTGTTTGTTTGTTTGTTTGTTTTAAAGGTGCAGGCAGGAATGGAGGTGAGCAGGCAGACAAGAAGACTGAAAATGAAGAAATTTTTTTTCTATCTTAGCTCTTTATCTTGGTTGGTCGCTACCACCAGCCCCAGATGTCATGAACACAGGTCCTTGGGAGGTCTGTGGGCTATACCAGCCAGAAGCAGCAGACATCTGCTAGGCCACCAAGGCATGCCAGAACCTACATCTTCTGACTGAAAAGAGTATAGAATATATTCCGTGGCTCAGGTGTCTATGGTATAGATTATGAAAGTCATGGACCTGGATTTGAGACATGCGGCCAGGAGTGGCAAAAATAAATTTTAAAAGGGCAAGTGTGTAGTTCAGCTAAGATAGTTAAGGTGCAAACCATGTAAAGCCCAAGGACCTGGGTTTCAGACCTGGAGCGAACAGTGAACAAACAACAACAACAAAAAGATTATAGAATATAATCTAAATTTGGTCAATTTGTCTAACTTTTCTACTGCCTTCATCAATTATCCCTGATGTCTAAATTATCTAAATTATCCCTAACACCTAAAACAAGGGACTATTTTTAACCTCTTAAAAAAAAAAAAAAAAAATCAGGAAATCCCAGACATCTCTCCCTACAGTTTGACTCTAAATTAAGATTCCTCTAACTTATTCCAAGAAAGTCAAACTTATTAGAAGCAGTTAAAAAGGTTCTCTAACTCCTCCTATATGATTCTGTTTATATCACTGAGAAATTTAACCAATCTGTGATCTTATCCTATGGCAAAATTTAGAGATATAGCAAGAACCTGTTTCTCCTGTACTAGTGTTTTACAATATTAGGGCTTAAAAAAAATCAGCTAAGGCTATAGGTAATTGATTAGCTTCAGGGGAAAAATGATACCCAGAATAGGTTATCCTATCGGCAATCTTCTCTATATAGTGTATATGTATAAAAATAAAATTATTTTATTAAGATTTTGTGAAAGTTACTTTTATGAATACTCTTGAAAACTCCTCTTAAAAGCTAACATAATATTCCATGTTAAACCTGCAAAGAATTTTAAATGGTTCCTTATATAAACAAATAGTGTCTAGTAAGGTAGTAGGAAGAGGAGAAAGATGTAATAGCATCTGAAAGTAGTACTAATAATAGTAATAGCAATGCTAGAAGTTGTATTATTAGTAGTGGTACTATAGTAGTATTTATAGTAATATTACTAGTAAGTATTATATACCACAGAAGACATAATTCAGCTTTATTGATCCTGAACCATGCAAAATCTCAGGATTTTTATTAAAAACAGTGATCTCTCTGTAGAGATATGTGACCAAATGATATGGAAGATTATAACTTAACTTGAGAAATGCAGAATTCAAGAAAACTTAGAGACCAGGTACTAGAAAATTAGTAATAACCTGTCTATCAACTTTAACTGTCATCTCTCCTTCAAGCACCATTCTCGAACTCCCTAGTTCTGTATTCTGAAGGAATCATCATTCCTTTCCTATACTCACAAAACACATTTTATATAAGCACAGTTCCCTGTTTAGACATAATTGTAGGGATTTCTGTCTTTCCTCTGAACTTTGCCTTAAGATTTTTAATTCATACCTTATCTACACAGTGTCTTGGGCACTCAACAGAGTACCTGAATCACCATAAACATTCAATTAACAATATTCCATTTTCTAAAAATCAATCATCTAGTATATAATTTATAAGAAAATTTAGTCTCGGTAGCTTAGAAGTTGTTGAGGTTTGTGCACTAAAAAGTCAGGGTATAAAGATATTTAGAAAAGCTTAAACCCAAATAACATTCTGGACAGAGCTGCTAGAGTAGCTGGCAAAGTTCAACTTCTTAATCTGGGTGCTGGTTATCATTGTGTTCACTTTATAATACATTTGTTCTCTAAGACTTTCTGAACGTGTGCTTTATTTTACAATAAATATTTTTTTAAAAAAGATCAAATTTCAGCTCTATCACGCTCAAGTGCGATCCTGGATAAGTCATCTAATACCGCTGTGCTTCAGCTTCCTCGTGTGTATACTAGAAAAAAATAATACTTGCAGCATAATTATAAGCAAAGGACAGATGTTTAGGGAAATTCCCAATGGACACTATTAATTAAAAAAGCAACAGTTATTACCTATTCAAAAAGGTGAATTTCTACAAAGTGACTACTCAAATTTTTTGCACAGAACAAAGTACTGTCTTTTAATATAATATTCTAAGTCATTTTCATGAAAATTCTTAAAAGCTAAAAAATCAAATAGAGAAAACATCAGTACTTGCATATATTTAGTCAAACATTAGACTAAATATCTTATAAAGCAGACATACATTCAGCTTATAAATATATAAAAATATATATAAACTGAATATATATACATATTATATATATATGGCTTCGGTTTTATTTTTTAATTAACATAAAATGACTTTTGGTCAATACTGGAAGCATACAGTTCTGTGAATTTTCATATGTGCGTTAATTTGTGTAATCACCACCATATACAGAACACAGACAGTTCCACACACAACAAACTCCCTCATGCTTTCTCTCTCTAGTCAAACCCTCTTCACAAATTCTAGTAACCAGCAATCTATTCTCTATTGCTATAGTTTTGCATTTTTGAGAATGTCATACACATGAAATCATGAGACTGGATTCTTTCTCTAGGTATGCCACCTTTAATATTCATCCAAGTTGTTGTATATCTCAACAGTTGGCTCCTTTATTACTAAGTAGTATTCCATTACATGATATATACATTCACACATCGACAGTGGGTTCTTTCCAGTTTTGACAGTTACAGAGCTGCTACAAACATTGGTGTACTAGTTTCCGAAGGAACAAAATTTCATTTCTTCTGAGAAAATAGGGGTGGGATTTCTGGGTCATATGTAAAGTGAATGTCTACCTTCATAAGCAACATCCAGATTGTTACCCAAAGTTGCTGTACAATTACATATTACCAATAGCAAAGTGTGAGAGTTCCAGTTCCTCCACAGCCTTGCCTGCTCAGTATTGAGAGCTTTTGTTTGTGTTTTTGTTTTACCCTTCTAATAAGTATGCAATGATACCTCTTTGTGGTTTTGATTTGAATTTCCCTCATGGCTAATGATGCTGATAAACTCAAGTTATTTTCAATATTATATTTAATTCTACTTGTTCAAGGACTATAATACTCTAGCACTCAGTTAATGCAATGAAATAGCTTTATAAACTGTTATGTCTTTTCAGAATTACAATACTGTAGAGTGTTAAGCTAGATCTTTAGTATACAAATATTAGTAAGTCAAAAGACCCTGTCCTAAGGCAGCTTAAAAATTCATAATTGAAATTATTTTCTTATTTTTAATAGATTTTCTCTTTTAAAACAGTTTTAATGAAAAATTCAGAAGATAGGAGAGTTTCCATATACTGCCTCTCACTCAATTTCCCTTTATTAACATCTTATATTAGTATGGTATAGTAGTTAAAATTAATAAACCACAACTGATATTATCACCCACAGTTTATTTGGATTCCCCTCGTTTTCCCTAATGTTCCAACTCTTTCTTAAGATCCTCACTAGATACATTATTTGAGTTGTCATGTGTCTTTAGGTTCCTCCTTATGGAGCAGTTTTACACTTTCCTTTTTCTTGATGACCTTTGTAGTTTTGAGGCGCATTAGCACACTAACTAGACTATTAGTCTACACTGTTCTCATTTTTAAATGTTTACTCAAATCTCATTGTGAACCAAAGCCTGGTTCAAGTTTTAATTATTAAAATAATATATGTGCATTTTCCCAACAAATATATGAAAATAGAAATAGTCACTCTTCTAAGGTATAATACTATAAACAACAATTAAAGTGACATCTATATTTCAACTATCCCGAGCTCCACTAACTCCACAACTACAATGTGCAACAGGTCTCCAAAATCAAGTAAAGGATTAAACCCCCAAAATTAATTACCTGCCAATTTATTTTATCTGTTAAAAACTAGTTCTGAATATCATCTAAGCAAGAAATTAACTAGAACAAATCTGTACAAAACACATTTCTTTCTGTATAACTTACATTTATTTCAGTTTTTTTCTATTTGAAGTAGCAAATGTGCTTTTGATTACATTATGAAATGTACTTCTAACTGCAACCTTGGATAACTACCTTCAAGATTCCTATTATAAATTGTTACACAGGAAAAGAAGTTTCTCCTCAATCTCATTTGGGTATTTCTCATATCTAACAAATGAGGAAACAACTATAATTTTGTTTTCCTCTAATTTTTACTGATAACTTCCTTGCCTTTTTTAACTTCTTCATGGGACCTAATAAATTCTCACTAATACTTATAACTTACAGGCCAGTCAGTCACAGCTATCATATAATCTAAAAGAGTTTAAAAAAAAATTGTAATCACCAGAGAAATGAAATTTTTCCTAGTAGAGGGACTCTGCATGGATGACTCTTAAGGTAGTTGTTTGTAAAGTTCACTTAGGTTGCAGAAGTTGCTTTCTGCTGCCCCTTAGGAAACTTAGAAAACTAGGTTACACCAAGGGGAAATAGTACAAATTAAATGTGCTGCACGAAATGTGAATTATTACGAATCTAATTAAATTCTATCTAAACAAAACCAGTTAAATAAAACGTATCTTCAACAAGTCACTAGTACAAGGAGGAGTCGTGAGGAACCAGAGAGGAAGGGATTATTTTAGATTAAAGACACTTAAAACAGTAATTACACAACCAATTATAGTGAATAGACCTTTTGGAATCCTGATTCAAACTTAAGAAATGCAAAGTGACTTTTTGTACATAACCGGGAGGTTTAATATAAACTGATTATTAATTTTAAGGAATTATTATTAATGCTATAGGTATGATAAATGGTATTGTGGTTATGCTACTAAAAATGTTTTATTCTCATTTATGTGTGAATAAAATAGTATGATTTCTGGAACTTTCTTAAAATACATCAACAAAAAAATGGAAGGCAAAGGTCAGTCAGGTGATAGTACATGGAGATTCAATATAATATTTTTGTGTTTAAAGTTTCAAATTACAAACAGAATAAACTTTAGTACTCAGAAAAATATCTTTCCTTCAAGCAATTTAGTTACTGTTGATCACATGACCATGACTAATACAGTCCCTGTCATACAGAACTTGTTCAATAAATAAATTTTTGCTAAACAAAGTACTGAACTGCCTAATCAATGAAGAGAACAGCCAGCCCTCTAAGATAGTAAAAGAGCTTCAACCAAAGGAAGTGACATAAATTTCTAAGAAAATGTGCCTCTCTGTCAAGCGTGCACAGCAGTACTGATAACATGTTTAGAAAAATATCCAGTAGAGGAGAAGGAATTAAAAAGACTAAGAAGCTACCACTAAAGTAGTAGCCAAAGTTCAAAAGAACAGGGAAAGGCTGAACAGGGTAGCAGGAAAAATAATTGGCTCCTGAGGAAGGGAAAAAATTGGAAGGTACTATATAGTTCATTCTCAGAAACAATATATCCTTAGGGCGCTGTTGAGCAAGTTAACATCTTTCTGCCTTCATTGCCTTCTCCTTTCTCTGTGCTGCAGTCTTCAGGTAAATTTACTCATACAATTATATTTTAGAGAATTATATTTAGATTAGTATGGTATTACTAAAGTATTGATTAGTTTTTACAAATTTTCTTCCATTTGTCTACTATTCTATGAACAAAGATTTTTAGAAAAATTTCTATTTCTAACTTAGAATAATACATTGTGTTGCTGAAGAAATCATAGATGGTTCTGCCACAAAGTAAATACGTTTTGCATTTGGAAAGAAAGTGGTTTATGAAAGACAATATTAGTATAAATGGTAGAGATAGAAACATGAGTGTTACTTCAAAGGGCCAGTATAGTCGTTCGTTCATAACTTTTCTATACAGTATTATTAAACTAAGCACTATTACTAACTACACTAAAAGAAGATCATTTTCTATTTGTAAAGTGGTCCAAGAAAAAAACTAGAATACTCAGTACTTACATAAAGGTTTTTTAGCACTGGGAGGTTTTTGTAAATTTTTGCTGTTGTTGTTTAAAGAAAAACCTCTGCATCCATAAAGAAAAACATGCAGTTTCTTTTCTTCTCCAAGAAACACAGTATTTTAATCAAATAATTTGAACAACTGAGACAAGACAAATTTTGTAGCAGAAAAGAAATTTTTTCACTTTCAATCATCTTTAAATATTTTTAAGTATATTTATTATTTATATTTAGGAATATGACTTTAAAGAAATCTGTCTTTACTTAACCCTCCAGGTTCAAGTGCCCAACAGAGAATGACTTGAAATTATGCCTCAAATGCAATTTGCAAGATGCAAACTATCATTAAGTTACTAAAAAGAAATTCTGATTAGCCTAGATGAGGTACAATGACTACTTTCTGAGAAAAGGAGTGCATGGTTTTCCTCCATCTCTATTTCTTCATTGAGTGTTAGGATTCTCCTAAACTAGCTTTTCAACATTTACAGCCTCAACAGTGGAGAGAACCTCTTTTCCTGCTAGGTACAGTTCCCAAAACCCAAAACAGAGTTAGTATCTGCTCATCTCACATAATCATTCTTGAAATGTGATGATAATGAGCTCCCATTTTGGTTTCCCATGTCTGGAGTAGGTAGGATGAGTTCTTCAAAAGAGGCAGGTAAGAAGGGGAGTGTTTGTGATCCAGATATAATCACCTGAGGAGTTGCTGGCAGCCACTCAACCAAACCAATTATGTCTAACAGAATTAGAGGGTGAGGGGAAGAGAGGGACTTAGTGACCACATATTATATTTTAGTAATAATATCCTTTTCAATAGTAAATAAAGCATCTGCAACTACAATTACGCATTATTTTATATTCCTGTCTAAAAAGTTTCTTCAAAGTAATTAAAATTTCAGAAACCATGTATGTAACTAGCATTCACAATAGTTTCTCACTGCAAAGCTATGCATTATTTGTGAACAAATAATGTGAAAAATGTTGGGAGCATTTGTATTTAGAAATAGATTTAAATTTGGAAAATTTGGATTTAGAAGTAGAAACATGAAATTGCACCAAGACTTTAACCACAGACCAGAAGGCAGGAAAAAAGGACTAGTCTTAGGGCGGGGATGTGGGAGTAGTAGATTCAGCTATAAATAGGAAATTCTAAATGAACTGTGATTTATTTCTCTCTGACATAAATTAACCTGAAGTTAGTCCACCACCCCTGAGTATTATCCCTGTCTTTATGATCTACTGAAGAAAAAAACAAAAAGGATACATGTCTCTCTTTAAATAAAATTTTGAGAAGTATCACACACTTTCAGCAAGTGAAATAATGCCCACTAAACACCTAGGTTTTGCTAACTTGAGAGGAAAGAGAGAATCTGCCATAGCAGATCACAAGCAAGAAAGGCAACTGAAAATAGAAGACATGAATGCAAGTTTTCCTTGTCTAATCTAAAGCTACAAAACAGCCAGCATGGATTATTTTTTTATGTATTACTTACCTGAGAAAGAAAAAGAAATAAAGTAAAGGACCTTTAATTCTACTTCTTAGATTCCTTACTCCTCATATTATTACCAAAAAAATTTCATTTGAGAAATAACAAAAGTGTGAGCCAAATAATTTGGCTCAAAGTTGTAAAACCTCCTTATTATACAGAGGTATAAAACCAGTATATCTAAAACAGAAAACAACATAGTAGAGAGAATTCAAAATCAAACAAAGGAACAAAATCACACTATCATTCTCCTGCAATTAAGACTTTTAAGTTACTTCCCAAGGCCAGAAATTCAGTCTTAACTCCACACCCACTCCAATGCCTGGCAAATCTCTCTCCTTGTACTGTCCATAAAACAGATCTAATCTCCTAGGTTCTTCCTCCTTGCTGTTTTAAGGATTTTACCATTATCACCATGAAATCACAATGAAATTATAAAGGTTTTTTTTTTTTAATCTTAAATTCCATGGGACCTCAAATATTCACACTTTGTTGGACAGAATTAATGATGTCAACAGTATCCAGTCCATATCTTATCTCAAATGAACAAATGAATTTAAGCATTTCTAAGACCTTAAACATCAGGTAATGTATTTCAAGTCTTTAGCACAGGCATAATATGGATATGACCTTGGTGGCAGAAGGTAGTGCTAGCACTGAACTGAACCGAACTTTATAGATCCCTCTGCTATCTCTCTATTAAGTACTAAACAACTAAGATTAAGCTAGTCCAATAAAATCCTTATTTCTTTCCTGAATACTACTTCAAAAATATTTTAACATTAAATATCAAGCTTTCAATCTTTTTTTTCAAAAATTTTTTCCTCTGCTTTGTTGGTACCCTAAGCCTTTGTTGGGCATATATACCTTTTAGGTCATCAGTACTAAGAAGTTGTAAAAAAGAGAAGTGTCAAATATTTTACAGGCATTATTGATCATTCTTACCACATCCACAAAAGGAAGATATTATCAACCCAGTTTTGCTGATAAAGAAAAAGCTCAGAGAAGCAAGCTAAGATGCCCAAGGTCATTCTTGGACAGTAAACAGCTGAGCTGAGTATTTGAAATAGGCCTTTCTGTCTCCCAAGTCTGATGCATTAGACATAGTATCTGTAGGTCATGTCTTCAGAACCTACTTAACAAAATTTCATTGCAGAACAACACTGAAAAAATATCTTAAATTCTCCATTTGAGGGGGCAGATGAACACCTTTTAGTACAGCCAGTAGCTTGATGCCCCTGCTACTATTATTTATCTGGTAGGTTAGACTTTTGGTTACAAGGTATTCTGTTTTATTTAGAAAGGCCTCCCTACAGCCTGACACTCCAGTCTCAACCAGGGCCGCTGCCCTCTTGGTCTCAAAGATCCCTCTGCTGCCCCTCCCACTTTGTAAGCAGGAAGACATTTGGCAGTTCCCAGAAGTGGGGTCCTGGGAGTTAGAAAGGTCGGGATCAATTTCCTGATTTTAGTGGGTGAGTGTTCTAAGGAATGATCCCCCCCGGAGCCTTCACATATAGATGGGCAGAGGCTGAGAGGCTGACTGGTCTTCTTTAAACTATTAGTCTGGGAGTTTCTAGGAATAAGTGGTGGAAGTTGAACGGGAAGAAGATTTTTTGTCTTTTGCTTTTTTATGGGGTTTTTTGGCTTGCTTTTTTTGTTTTGGGAGACTGTGGGGTTTGTTTTTTTTTGAGAAATGCTTTTCTTCTGGGTTTATCCTGAGTTGGGGTTTTTAAGGTAGCATAGACTGCCAAACAGTTTTTTATTGACTGAAATCACTTTTCTTCTGCAACACAAGAGAATTTTGCTTTTTAAAAAACTACACGGATGTACAGATATCTATTTTTTAACTCTATGTTTAAGAGACAATCTTTATTAGGACTACACCTCCAACCTAGGTCCTGTTAGACATGCTGCTTCACTACTAGCTGGGTTATAGCTAACCCTGCATGACTCTGATAATAAAGATAGTTCAAGTTTCAAAAAATTCTTCATTTGATAGTACCCAGATTTTCCATGGAACCCCAGTAATAATTCTAAAAAATGGCTGTAAATACATATAGCCAAAACTGCTGCATTGCACAACTCCAGAGAGCCTTTTTTCTTTTTTTAATGTGAATACTCTACTCTGCATTATACAATATAGCGGCTCTAACCCAAATGCTTATCAAAGACCTTGTCAAAGCCATTTACTGTTGTTTTGGAAGAAATTGCCATCATTTTTTGAAAAGCAGGTAAGAATTTTTAATAAAGCTATTTAAAGCACATAAAATATAATCAACATCATTAGTCATTAGAAAAATGCAAATTAATACCATAATAATAAACTTAACTAAGAGCAAAAATTTTTTAAATTAAAAAACAATACCCAGTGCTAGCAAAGAGGTAGAGCAACTGGAACTCTCATGCACTGCTGCTGGGAATAGAAAATGGTATACTGCCAATTTGGAAAAGAGTGTGACAGTTTCTTATAAAACATACACTTACCATATGATTCAGCAATCCCATTCTCCTAGGCATTTTTTTACCTAAGTAAAAGCAAGCTTACCCATAAAAAGCTATTCCCAAATGTATATAGCAGCCTTATTCACAACTGCCAAAAAATAGAACAAGTCAAACATCTCTCAACAGATGAATGGATAAATAAACCATGGCACATCCATACTATATTACTACTCAGCAACAAAAGGAAAATCTACTGATGCATAGAGCAACATGAGTGAACCTCAAATGCATTTTCTAGGTCAAAGAGGCAAACACAAAATTCTACATAACTATGATTCTATTATACGACAGTCTGGAAAGAGTAAAACAGCAGCCCTGGAAAACAAATCATTGTTTAACAGGGGTTGGCGATAGCTGGGAAAAGCTAACTACAAAGACCAACAAGAATTCTATATCCTGGTAACAGTAGTGAATTCGGATTCCATGCATTTGCCAAAACCCAAAGAATTGTCTATCACAAAGTGTGACTTTCACTACACATAATTTTAAAAATAAAAATAATGCATAGAAAAATAAAGGAAATTGCCAAATTAGAAAAGTATTATAAAAAAGTTATTCTAAAATAGTGGTTATTCTCAAGATAATACAGTTGCCTCCACTAAGGTGTGGAGATAACTAACATAAAGCTTAAAACACAATAAATTCACAACTCATACTAATTCCCTTCCCTTAATACCTTCCTCTCTATTCTACATATGCATTTCTTTTCCCCTCTACCATGCCCTTTTCTTTCCTCCTCCCCTAAATGAACTATAGATTTTTTTAAAGCAGGGCACCTACTTCACATCCCTCCCTGGCTTCTCTGGTTAGTAACATTCCCATTTGAGAGTGACAGGGAACTGACCCTCCCCATTTTATATAGTTCTGATTAAAATCCAATGACAATTCCCTTCAGTGGTTAGCCCAAGGTTGGTCCCTGTTAGAAGACTTCCTTTAAAAATTATAAACTCTCAACTCTAAGGCCATTCATCTCTACAATGAAAGAAGCCTTCTAACATAAGCAGAAAATAAGACCAACACATGGAAAGAAGTGAAGTCAGGAAGTGGAATGTAAACTAAAGACATCAATTAAGTGCCTTAATTTCTTTGTTCCTGGACTGCTCCATCTCTGTTTTTCCTACTAACAATGCCGATAAATCATCTTTTTGTTTAAATCATTTTAGAATTGTTTTTAATGTTTTCCATTTTAAAAGCACAAAAACAATTTGTTTCTCTTAAGAAATAAAAACAATAAATTATCTCTTTACTTGCTGTGGCCTTCAGCTAACGTATTTTCTGTATTAGAGGATATCAATACAAAAAAATGACCCAGTCCTACTGGAGGGCAATCAGACATGTGCGAAAAGAGAAATAAAAGATAAGTCATATATAAGTAGAATGAAATGTTCACTGAAGATTTGCATTCCAATTATCAGGAACAATGAAGACAGATTTTAATGCAAATTTTAGTCAGATTTTAAATCTTCAATGCAGGTAATGCTCACTTTTCCATTACATTTTACCACTCACACAAAGCTAGGTAATAAAGATATATGTTACTCTGAGTCACTCTAGCTTTAACTTCTTCATTCACTGATGTTCATCAACATCTGAAGAAAAGCAACTGCATATGCCAAGAGGAAAAACATTTACATGCAGTGAAAGTCTTATGAACTGACAAAATAAATTTCTAATAAGTTTTCTTCCGTTTTTCTACCTGAGAAACTCCTACTTATTCTTTGATGTTAAGCTTTCATGTCACCTCCTTTTTATACAGCCTTTCTCACCTATTATACCCTAATAGAACTGCCTCCTCTTCCTATCATAGCAATTACCAAATTATAATTATTTATGTTAGTGGTAATGACACCTAAACTTAGAGGGTGAAAAATGAAATAGAAAAGAGCACTTAAAACTGAATGAGTCTGGTTGGGGAATTTAAAGACTCAGATTCGAGAGTGGGCAGTGGGAGGAGTAAGTCAATAACAGAGAAAGAAAAGTTAGAAAGCATATATTTTAGGAAAAATAAAACGAAAAAAGCTTCAGATTTAAGCATGTTGAGTTTGATGGCATGACAAACAGAGCTCTCCCACTGGAAACTGAAGTTTCTTACAGCATGAAGGCTCTTACAGTATGGGAGTCATCTGAAGGCGGTACTCATTGAATGCTACACAGGCAGCATTCCAGGGAAAAGAATCTAGAGAAAGAAACAGAGATAAGGCAAATACTTTTTTTTTAAAAGTTAATCTTACGAATGAAGAGTGTCCAGAATGTACAGGAGAGCCAGGAAGACTACAAAGTTACCAGGAGAAAAAAGGCAAAGAATTTCAGTGTCAAATCTGAAAAATTAGCAAGCAAGAATTAAGACTGAAAAAAAAGTTCCCATTTGGTAATTCAGAAAGTCACTGGCAACAACAGAGAATAATTTTAGTTAAAAAAGAAAGTAGCAAAATTCAAACAATATTCTTTTTTTCCATTGAACTGTTAGGTAATCAGAGAAAAAAAGAGGAAAAGAGAAGCACACGGAGAGGTATTGGGGAGACGGCAAGGCCATTCAAGATGCTGTTAGGGGAGACTGAAATAAAAATTTAAAAGGGATTAACTAATGTACCTCTATATTCTAACCGGTAGAGGGATCAGAAGTACCCACAGTAGTTATGAAATCCTAGAGGGGTGGGGGGGGGGGGAATTTCAACTGAGATATCTAAACACAAAGCTGAAAAGGCTTCTGTTGGATAGTCTTAAATCTTCTTTCTCTTTTCCAGAAAAAAAAAAAGTGAAACAACCTACAAAGACTAAGAGCAGTATATTAGAATCACAACCCAGAAAGGCCATAGAAAAGATCTGAAATAGCCTCTGCAGGAAGTGAATTAGAAAAGAATTGCTAAGCAATACAGGCAAGTATTTTGGAGCACACCTAATTAGTCTTCTCATTTTCACTTAACTAGAAGTGCACGCATTTTAGACTACTTGATTTGAATACTTCTCTTTTGTAAAAACAATCTTCTCTACCTAAGCAATGATCTTGTTTTCTTTTCCATTGTGTATTACTCTATTTCCTTCTTTGCTACTATAAAATTCTTAAATTAACCATTCTTACTGCTTGTGGTTTTATCTATTGATCTATCTTAACAAAGTATTTGATTACTCAAGAAATCTTTAGTATCTACTTTCTTAAAAACATGTATTTGAGAGAACTATATAAATAAGAATTCTAAATCTAGAAATGACAATCTTCTGACAGTTGCTTATTTATTATATAATTAAAATTAAAAATTCCCTGGAAAAATATGAATGAGAATCATCTTTAACATTTGACACTCCAAAAGTTATAGAAAGAAGTCATTTTCTTTTTGAAGTTTTTTTCAAGTACATAATTCATATTTAGGTTCATTAAATGTGTTACAAATTCAGCAGAACATTTAGAAATAAAAATAGCATGGCATATATTTCAAAAGAATATTGCCATTAAAAACAAGTCATTTTAGAGAGCTCTATACTTTTCCTAAAAAGCTGCCATAACAAGTTTGGGATTCAACTTTCAGAACTCCTTTAGTTTTAACACAATCTTCACAATATTGTCAAAGTGACAACTCTTAAACATAGGTCTTATTTGGTGATATTTCTGGTTACTACAAGGTGGTTTACTTAAATTAGAAACACCACTTTTGAACAAAGAGTTTGAAAAGCATTTTAAAAAATGTTATGCTGCTGTAATGACACCACCATTGCAGTATATTTATTGCTATAGCCCCCATCCCTCTCCACAGTGCTCTATCTGTGGATTACCTCACATATATTCTAGTACAACGGGTAAAAATAAAAGATTCAATAATTTTATAAACATACTTCCTATTATTGTAGGTAATATAAGAAGCTCTGATGGTTCTAAGAGTCAGATTATTGAATATTTGAAAGTAGTTACAACACTCATTTTTTTAAGTTTAGCTAGCTGTAATTCAAGACCCTTTTCTAATATAGTGAAAATAACATTATCCTTTGACTTACAACTGACACCAACTGAGTTAATTGTCTATTCTTGTTGCAAACACACACATATACATCTGCACACCCAACTTTTTAATTTCCTATATGTTTTTTTCCTAGTTTGTCACCTGATTGTTACTTGTTAGCATTGCCCCCAGATGAATCCTAGGACACGCTTCAATCTTCCCTACAGTAGACAGACATTTCATATATTTTGGTTCCACTTTGAAAAACAGTTTAATCCCACTTAGCTGCCTTGAGCCCAACTTTACTCAAACTTAACTGAAATCATTTCACCCCACCTTCTACTTCCAAAACAAAAAATAATTTAAAAACATAGTATTTTCTTATGTTCATGAGAAGCTTTTGTCACTTTTAAATATCTACCTCTGAGAATTATTCAACTTTGCCTTTACTCTCTTCAAAAATATTATTTAGGATTATCCCGATTCTCAATGCAGTACACATGAACTAAAAAATGCCCAAGAAAAAGTCTAATCGGCCATCTTGATTCTTGAAAACAGTTCCAAATTTGTTCACTGCTGAATCATAAGCCTTATTTTTCATTCAGGGAAAAAAAAAAAAAAAAACATAGTGACTACATTTAAGGGGAAGAGTAAGGTGTATTCAAGGAAAAAGTCAGTGAATATCTACCCAGCTGTGAAAACTGGAATAGAAGAAAATCAAAATGGTTCTTTTTATAGAAACAGAACAGAGGCCCAGAGGAGACAACTAGCTTACTCAAGTTTATATATCTGGTGGCAGAACCAACAATAGTATTCAAGTCTCCTGACTCCAAATTCAAAGCTTTTCTACTTTTTTCACTCATTAAAATTACTAGACAGGATTATACTACATGAAAGGAGTCAGACACAAAAGACTAAATATTGTATGATTTTATTAATGTCAAATTTTTAGAAATGGCAAAACTACAGAGACAAGAAATAAATCAATGGTTGCCTGGGACCCTCTGGGGTAGGAACAAAGATTAGGCAAATGAGTAAAGGGAGTTTTTTTGAAAGATGAAAGCGTTCTAAAATTGAATTGCAATCATTGTTGCACAATTGTCTAGATTTACTAAAATTTGAACTGTGAATTTTATGGAATATAAATTACACTTCAATAAAGCTAATTCAAAAAATTGCTAAGAAAGAATTTAAATTTTAGTTTTAAGTCTTTACACTCAAGAAATTATAGGTCAAAAAGCATCACTAAAACATGAAGAAATCAGCTTTATTCTCAAACTTCAGATCCTTTTCCTTCAGAATTTCCAGAAGTTAAGCACCTTACTTTCCAACATAACATTTGCCACAAAAACAGAAAATGACAGATAGTGCACAAATATACATAGGAAATGTGCACAAGATTCCTGCGAAAACACTGTAGTTATTGATCATTGTTTCCTTTTATAGGATCTGCACTGCTGTAAACCTCTGCAGATAGCTGGAAAAGATGTGCTCTTTCATCTGTTACCTGCTCTGACAATTTGCTCCAAAACAGAATTCTTTAGTGATTTCATTTTCATGACATCTTTCTGCCATTATAATTTAAACACTAATAGAATCTTTTTATTAAGAGGATTTATTCCCAGTTGCACACTGGCAAATTTCACTTGTTTATTATTTGTACATCTTTAGTAGGTATACCATCTCTTCAGCTTAAACAGCATTAAGAGTCTAATATTTGTTTACTTACAAATTAAAAATAACATCTCATCCTATGAAAGATATAAAAAACATACTTTCACTGTATGAACCTTAAAAATAAACAGCTTTAATTAATGAAGGCCCAGCAGTCTCTAATTATGTCAGAAGCAGCAGTCAGGATTACTTAGCAACCTTGTATTTCTCATGCTGCCAAGGCTCAGTTTACCAAGACTAAGGAAAGACTGTTTGATCTCAAGAAGCTCAATTATCTCCTTCCTAAGTCCTAGGGTTTCACTAAACTTTCTAAGAGCATGGAAATTTTGAAATTTATAAAAAAGAAATGAAAATGTTTACCCTATCTTTACAAATTGTCGAGAATAGGTTTTGGCCAAAATTACAATCACTTGACACATGATAAGAGAATTAATTAAATAATTATTCAAAATAACTCAAGACATGGAAAATATAACACTGTCTACTAAATATTTCTCTCTTTCAGGAAAAAGTAAAATTCCATGTGTTAGAGAAATTAAATCAGTCAATCCCAAATGATTAGGCACACTAATTATCAAACACACATTTTCTTCTTGTGAACTTTTCACAGTAACCAGCTTAAATGTGCTAACAGTACTCCCTTGAGTGGCGAGCACTTCTGTTCATTTTAGTTTAGAAGTTAATTCTCTTCAATGGACATGGTATTTGGGAGCATTATATTACTGCAATAGCAAAAAGAGGTATTCTAACAGACAATTCCTTGTAGTCAGAAACTCCATAAATGATGATAGAAATAACATAGGTATAAGAATTCATTTTAGGAAACTGGAAGAGGGGACTATGACATATTAAATATTAAGTAGAACAATATTGTGACTGACACAGGATCCTTAACATTGAACCAATATCTCCCATATCTTCCCCGCTTGCCCCAGGTCTCAAACCCACGTCCCGGGGCTCTACATGATCTGCACCTGACTCAACTGCCTGAGCCATAAGGATGTGCCCCGCATTCCTTCTTCTAAGGCGTTACAAATTCATATTTTAATAAATAATACTAAACCCTACACCAACTCAGATTCTTTTAGCCTCTTGTCTACTGCCTCAAAAGTAAATGAAATCATTTTAATAAACCAGAAAGCTAATGTTTTACCAGAAAATGTTCTATGAATTACTGGTGGGGGGAGAGACCCTATAAAGATGATCAGTTCCCACATTTCCTACTAATGTTGGAGAGGAAGGACAACAAACAGGAAGAGGGTGAGAGAAACAATGAAGAAATCTCCCTCACCTCCAAGTAAGACAAGTTCATCAACAAATCAGATCTTCTGCTTCTCTAAATCTCCCTCCCTTCACTAACTGTCCCAACAGAGATAAGGTCTGAGAGAATGGATATAATATAGAAGTTACAAATTATATCTTTCTATCTTTATCATTATTCAAGATACTACAATATTATTTTAGAAATTATAAAAATGATTTTTAAAACTCACTTGTGGAATGTTGACTTGTCTTAATACAATGGTATGCTTTCATAGTTTGATAATCTACAAACACTGTTTTTAGTATAGGCAAATTTATTCTGGTTTTAGGTATGAATAAGATTTGACATCTCATTTAAGGAATATAATATAAATAACTAGTCACAAAATGAGTAAATTTTAAAACTCATTCATGATTCATCAAGTCTTAACTGACTAAAAAGATTTACATAGACACAGAGAACAGGTTCATAAGAACCCCTCATTTTCATTTTATGTTTTTCATTTTACCCTTGGCTTTATTTAATCTTCGCTCATAATCAGAAAGTTATAGCATTTAAGTTCACATTTTTCTCATTCAGATTCTAAAAAAAAATTAGCTTAATTTCCAAATTATTTATCTAAGATTAATATCAACATTATTACTCATTTTGTTATTTATTTTAGTAAGTAAACTTTATTTACATCAGCGAGTCATTAAGAGTGTGATTAAGTATACGTGTTAAGTCTGATCTTCTCAACAATATACTAAGTCCTATTTACTCTTTCACTGGAAAGATTTGAATAGTCCAAGTTCTAAAATACAACAAATACAGGGAGTATTTCTGTAAGTGATCTTCAAAGGTTTAAAGAGCCTCAATGCCAGTGCCTCAATGAAGAGATTACATCATAGAACCAAGACAAAAAATAAATAAATAATACCAAAAGTAAGTTGGAACCACATCAGTACTGGTATAATCTACAAAAAAAACTTTAAAACATGTCATTTCATGACCAAACTACCACAAAAGATATTTTTAAAAAGTAGTAGATCAAGTATTAAGTTTGGCAAATAGTCTTTTTAGAAGAAAACCAAAACGCAATTAACCCTACAGCCCTATTTTCTGTAAAGAGTGTGAGTAACTCTGGTATTCAAATATATGGCATAATCTCATAGGTCCTATTTGCTCTTCCTCAATTAAAAGAAAACGTATAGTATCAGCACACCCTAGGAGAGCAGTAGTTAGGTCATCGCCTCCAAAGAAGCAAGCCACGAACCCCTGGGTTCCAGGAGGTGTTGCAGGGACAACCAGTGCCAACAACAAAATAAAAATAGAAAAGGGATGCTTCTTCCTCCTTTCTCTTCCTGCCTGCCTGCCTGTCTGCTCGCCTTCATTCTTGCCTGCACCTTTTCTTTAAAAAAAGAAAGAAAGAAAGAAAGAAAAAATGTATAGTATCACATAAAGTTATATGGGTTACATGTTTAAAAGATTATAGAAATTGATATAGTCATTTAATCAAAGAAGAAAAAGTTGTGTACAGTGAGTAATGTGGTTCACTTTATAGTCTGATTCCTAATTCTTCCAAATATAAAACTGTGGGATCGCAGAGGAAGGATGAAGAAGGGGTGATGTAAGCAGGAGAGTAGAAAGTAGTACATAAAGGAAGGTTGAAAACTGAGACAAATCTGTTTAAAAATATATTTTAAGTGCTTATAAATCCCCCAAATAATATTCTTCTGTTGGGAATTTTAAAGAGGTTTTTAAAAAATCAGTTGTAAATATCCTTTATTTTTAAACATGTTTAATTGTCTCAATATTACAATTCATGGGAGTCCTGTTAGCAGGTTTAATACATTTATTGTGAAACGTTCACAAGGAGAAAGTGTGTGGTTGATAATTAGGGCCCTAACAATTTAAACTGCAAAAAAGAAACCATATACCATATGGTAGCAGTACCAAAATATAAGTCAACAAAGTATGACGAGGAAAACCAAAGAGATTCTTGTATTGGTCCTCTAAACGATGTATCTGCTATACTACCACTGACTGTAGAAGACTAGAAGTTGATAACTCAACTGAAAAGGATCAACAGGACCAATATTAATGTAGAGTATAAAAGTACTACAATAATAGCACTATTTTTTTTGAAAGAAAAAGCAAGCGAGATTTATTAAAGATAGACAGGATAAACGCAAGCCATATTCCAAGAGGTGAATAGGCCAATTAATCTCAAGGTTGTTTAGAATCTTAGTTTTGTCTTATTTTTAAGTAAATAACCATCAGTTTATTTTTATATTTATTCTTATGAATAGAAAATGGAAATAATTTCTTTTCCCTTTAAAAATATGCTAATATTAAATGGGTATATTTACCATTCAATTAAATAAAAAGAATTACATGATACATATTTTAAATCTATGTTAAACATAATGTTAATTCAATACATTTTTTAAAAAGATTTACTAAATGCAGTTTATAGTAAATGAAAAAATAGCCAGTACAGAAATAGAAAGATACATAAAAACATTCTAACGTCTTATAAAACTTTAACGTACATCATTAGCCCCTTAAATTTGGCAAACATCTCACCATTCTATAGCTCACAGATATTCCTTTCAAATAATTATTTTATTATTTTATCAGCACTGAGATTCTTTTTACAGAATAAAGAGCAATGGAGAACAAACTAACCACCAGCCTCCGAAAACTAAATATTCTAATGATTTTAATAAACACAATTATCAACGTCTAGGCTTGAATTTGAAAACTGTGAGAAGCAAATTCACATAGCTGGTTACAGCTTAGAACACTAAATAAAGTTCTATATACCAAAATAAACCTGCTTCATAATCAAAGGCAAAAGTTCAGTCTAGTTTGCTAAATTCACTGCATTATATTGCAGGAGACTAAAGTTAGGTGACCTTGCAATCCTGCTCTCCAGATGTCTGAAGAGTCCATGTCTTTACTGAAAACACCTCCACTTTTGATACATACCTAGCTTACTATGCAAATTACACACTTACCAATAATATGCCCATACAAGACTCCAGCTTAAAACACTTTTGAAATTTTAGGGCTGTAGACATTATAAAGAAAAAAAATTAAGAAAATACAACATGAACAAAGGGTTAAAATATACTTTTCTTCTGCTGCAATACACAAGAAGGTGAAAGAAATTACTATCCCACACTCTAAGCTGGGGACACATTTTCAGATTTTAAATAAGAAATTCAATAAACCTTAAGTATTTACTTTTATTTCAGATCATGAAAAGATTTTTAACTAATTTGTAATACACTATATATACTCCTCAAATATCTATGAACAGATGTATGCCCCTATCAACTCCTTTAGTCTTTTAATAAAAATTTTATGTGTCTTCTGGTCATAAAAATATGGTTTTGGATGTTTTAAAAGTTCAAACATACATTAAACTATGCTTTGCCTAGGCACTAGCTCCCCCTCCAGACCAACCGACTAACACAACTATACTTAAAAAAATAAACAAGAGGGAACAAGTTTTTCCAAGCCACCAGCAAATTTCAAAATTCACTTTTAAAGACAATGTAATTCCTTAAAACAACTAGTTTCAATTTGTAATCAAACACTGCAGAATGCAATCAGAAATTTTTTTTACAGTTCCATACATTTTAAATAGAAGTGCACTGTAGGAAAACAACTTCAAGTGATTTTTTTTTTAATTTACGAATATCCTAAAATACATTCCATATAGTGCGATATAGTATGGTAATTATTTTGAACTGCTAGTCTAATAAACCACAATACACCCTTCATGCTAACTCACTACTTGATCAAGGATATATTTCTGCATCTGTTTCTGCAATCTCTGCAAGTTTCATTCCAGCTGTTCAGCTCTTCAAGTAGAATTCTCATTTTATAAAGAAGCAAAAGGAAAATCCATGCCTCCAAACCACCCTTCAATGTTCCTTAGTCTATTCACTTCTAACTGCCTACATTTTTACATACTAAGCTATAAAATCACAATTTCAAATGTTTGCATTCCCCCACCTTATCCTTACTATTGTAGTACTTACAAATCAAGTAATTAAGACTTTTCTATATAGATTTTATGGTATATTTCACAAGGGCAGCAAGTTCAGGGCCTTATTACTTGGCATAAAATTTTAGGTTATTTTAAAGAGAAGACAACTTCCTCCATTATTTCTGTATAGGTCTATAGTGCTTAAATAATCTTTCCTGAATTTTTTCTGTATGATGCACCCTTTAAAAGTAGTATGCAGAAAACATGTTTAATTTAATCAAAAAAATAAATATGCACAGTAACCGCAGGAATGGGCGGGGGGGGGGGGGTCGGACTATAATGAAATCTTGCCAATAGTTCTCAAAAAAGTCAAATCAAAATTCAGTCAGTTTAATTCTAAACTAAGAGAAAACTTGCGTTGAAATTTGTGCTGCCTTACCCTGAGGTTTGGAGTTATCTACTGGAGATTCTGGATTTCCCAGGTCCACCTTCTTAAACTGGCTTAAATCAACTACAAATTAATTCAAACATGGAAAAAAGCACCAACACCTGACACTGTCTTTTACCCAGGGCCTCAGCCAAAAAAGCTAATATAGGCAAAAAGCTAAAAGCTCACCAAGGATAAACCCTAACCATGTCACTGCCATGTAACTTAAGAAATACACTGCATCTCTGACGTTCTGTGTGGCTCAAGATTGCAACTCCCACAATGAGAGAACAGGTGCTGCACTGGACAACTCACTCTTACAGTTCAAACCTCCTTTAACAATAAAAACGAACTCACTTAACCTTTCCAAATAAGTTTAGATATTCCAAAGTGGTCAACTCAGCATTTCCACATCAAAAGTGGGGTGCAGCAACACCCACGTTGCTGATGGTCCTGACACCGGCCCCTCGCCAAAGGTTCGGTCCACTCCCTGATATCGAACCCGGGAACCCCTCACGCGAGCCCAGAACACTCAGCATCCTTCTCCACGCTGCCCGCGACGCCAAGGACCGAGTTGCAGAAGAAAGGGCAGACAGGTGTGGAGGAGAGAAGAGGGACACCTCCCGCCCCCGCCCCCATCCCTTCTCCTGTCCTCAGCTTGGGCCCCTATCCAGAGCCAGGATGCGCGACGCCGTGGGCAGCAGCGTCCGCCGCTCCGAGTCTCGGTTGGGGCCGGCGGATGCTCCTCATCCCCTGCCCGCGCCCCAGGGCCGCGCCAAGGCACCCGCTGGAGCGTCCCGGGGGCTCCCTCCCCACTTTTTCAGGAGCCTCTGGTTAAGCAGCAGCAGTTGCAGCAACAGGCCCGGGGATCGCTTGGGGCTAAAAGACTGCCCCTTGTCACAGCCCCGGAGCCTCCTCGGAGCCCGCGCTCGCGGAGCCCCAGACCCCGAAGCGCGCGGGGCCCGGCTCCCCAACGCCCCCTTACCCGAGGCGGGAGCAGAGGCGGTCGCCGCCGTCCCCCGTGGCCGCCGCCGCCGCCAGAGCCCTCAGCCGCAGCTGCCCGGCGCTGGGGGAGTGGGAGGAGTGGCTGAGTGGAGGATGCTACTCCCGACTCAAGGGAGAGGAAGAAACGGAAACAGGAACCGCCGCCGCCGCTTAACGGAGCCTTCGGCGCCACAGACTGAGGGAGAGCGCGAGGCGGCGCGAGCCGGGCAGTCGCTGACAGCGCGAGACCGAGCGCGAGCCGGGACCAGGGCGCGCGACCCCGAGCAGCGCCAGCCCCATTCCGCGAGGAGAGGACGGGGATGGGTTAGCCGGGGGGCTGGGAGGGGGCGGCTGGGAGCGGGGGCCTGGAGCTGGGGAGCCCGGCTACTCGGGTCCGCGAGAGATAACGCGCGCACGCGCCGGAGCGGCTTTGACAACAAGCGGAGGCGGGGAAGCCTCGGCTAGCTCGAGCGTGCACGCGCGAATGGGAGCGCGCGCCCCTCGGCGTGCCTGGCTGCGAGGAGGGAGCGCATGCGCCAGCCGCCGCCACCCACGGCGACCCTGGCAAGTGCCACGGCTTCTCCCCGCCCCCTGTTCGCTGCGCCCTGGGATAGCATAGCCACAGCATCCACCGCCGGACGGATCCGCTGGCAACAGCAGGACCGGGAGACTGGGAGCTGGGCGGCAGCGGCGCGCGCGGGCGCCCGGTTCGAACAAAAGCGTAAGCCGCCCTCTACCGCCTGAAGGCCGGAGGCTGAGACGGTCGCGAGTCGAGCCACTCTCCACGCCTGGGAGCGCTGCCTCCGAGAATGCCAGAGCCTCCGACTGCCCACTGCCCGGGAACGGATCGGTCCGTGACTATTCAGCCCTCGACCCGAAAAAGCACTAGTCCTGGAGATTTGGAGCAGGCTCCTTTCTACTTTTTAGTAGTGGTCGCCGCTGCTCAGCCCAAGTCTGGCTGCTTGGCTGCAGCTTACAGCGCGATCGATCATAGGATGGCATCACGGTCCCACATGCGACTAGTGAAGCCCTTTTTAATCTTGTGAGAGAGGTAGTTCCACATCCGCTCCGACAAAAGGACACCCAAGGGCCCACGTTCGATGCTGGCCTCTCCCCCGACCCGCGGCTGCGACAGCCCCTCGGAGGCGGAAGTTTATTCAGTACGGGAAAGAGAACATGGAGAGGCGTGGGGAGGTTTTTCCCTAGGATGCTTCCTACCCGTTCGAACTCGGGAAATACCTGACGCCCGCGATGCAGAGCAGTGGGCCGAGGATCTAGCTCAGATCAGCCCAGGCGGCGAACTGACACCCAGGACTTGAACGAACCGTGGGGGCACACAAAGTAGTCGCCGGCCGCGGGGGTACCACAATGGCCAATCAGAGACGCGAGCCGCGTGAGTGGAGTGTGAGCCGACCAATCGGAGGGCGGGAGGATGAGCTTTCCGTACTGAACTCTTCCCTGTAGCTCTGGGACCCAGATCCCAAAGCCTGGGGCGCAGCACCAGGGAGAAGCCAAATGGTGGCCTAAAGGCAAGAGTGATTTCTCTAGACTTGGGTATTTTTCTATAGATTTGGCTACTCATCCCAGAAAATAGCAGCGGCCGTATAAACACTAGTATGCAAAGAATCGCAGAAAAGAGATTTAAGAGGTAGCGGCCTGCCAAGACTGCAATCTGCCTAATGACATTCATAAATCTACAATATTTATTGAGAACTTTTAATAGGCCAGAAATCGTATTACAAAGCTGCAAACAAGATACAGTTGATTCAAAGAAGAAACAAATTCCTTATTCTCAGGCTCAGCAGTTTCTGTGGGAGATTTACTGAACCTTTGACTCTGGGATTTACTGTCAATCCTTTAAACATAAAAACTCCACAAAGTAATTCACAGTCCTTTCTATGATACTTATGTGCCCGTAATAAGGGAAAAATGAGATAAAAGTAGAGTGACTTATCTAAGGTCACACAAAAATATACTTGGCAGAGCAAGAATGGTGCCTGTCTCAGCTTGATGTCACCATTCAACAGTCATTTATTAAATGGTATCTTCTACAAAAGGAATTTCTACACTAAGTTTGTAAACAATGTTGTTTGTTGGAAATGGACATATAGTCTAGATTCATACCATAGTAACATGGATTCAAGGCCAAAGTCTTTATCAGTCATACTCTAAATGATGTGTTTAAAGGGTGGGGTGGAGTTGTACTTTTTAGTTTCAACAGCATTAAAAAAAAAACTTTAGGAAGCATGTGTAACTTCACATTTTTTAAGAACCACTTCTAGGTAACAATCATAATTTATATAATACTTTAAGGTCTCCAAGTTTAAAGTTTTACTTTACATTTGCTTCAAAACATTAAGTTTTTTATTTGGTCTTTATTTTTCCTTCCCCAAAACCTAAGAATTAAAATATTTATACTCTCTACCTCCTTCTGTTCAAAAAAAAAAAAAAAAATCTGCCCTAAGAATGTTTATTGGGATTTAAGTGCATTTTGATAGGACAGTGTAATATATATTAAAATGCCATATAATTTTGGTGTCTCTGGAGTAAACTCAGAAACTAGTTTTTCAGTAATTCCCATCTCTGCTCTGTTGAGTCAGTATGTTTCTCAACCTGTCATAGCCCATCATCAAAGCTCATTGCACTAGTGCACAGGATTTAGCTGCCTCCTCAGAACTGGAAGTAGAAGTTAAACAACAGACTTTTGAGAACGAATCTTTATCTATTAAATTCCAGACTAATAATAAATTTCCAGAAAATTCACAACCATCTCAGCTATTTTAAAACATGTTTCTTTTACTCTCTCCAAATAGGAATAATTTGAAAATCTTCCTTTCTCTTGCCAAGTAAATTTCTGAGGGAGAAAGTTGATTCAAAGATGAAAACATTTTCCTGTCCTCAAGAAGCTTCTAAACATCACTAGCCACAAGGAAAGTATCTGCAACAAAGACTATTTTATCCACAAGCTCCTGTCTCAGCACCCCAACCCCCACACCACACACACAGACCCTCCATATCCCCCACTGGTCCATTCATTATTTTCTTTTGCATGGTCTGGGTCAAATAGTCATCAACCAGAACTGTGGGGTCTTGGGTGTACAGCAAGGAGAGTTAGTTATCATCAGATAATGGAAAAGATAAAAATGAAAATTAAAGTGACTACAGAATAGCCATTTTGTTGAGAGATTAGCTAGATCAAAGTTAATGAACTTCAATACTATCTACATTTCCAAAATTGTGAATACTCATGTAGGAACTAGTTTGAAATTTACTACCATTTTATTAATGACTATAATAAAAATAATAGCCAAAGTAAAACATAGTTGAGTGCCAGGCCCCATGGTAACCTCTGTACCTGCATCATTTAATTCACATATCAACACTTTCAGGTGGATCCTATTACAGTGGGAGATCTATAGGTCACAGAGACAGGCTGAGGAGACACTCAGCAGGGGCAGCAACTGTTGAGCAAGTAGGTTAGAAATTTTTTCCATCTCTGCCATTGTGGACCAACTGAATGCCAGCCCTAGAAATGTTTACCTGTTAGTTGTTCTCATTTTCTAACTACATTTTACTTAGAGAATTCTGTTTTGCAGATCTGAAAGAATCCTTTTACCCATCTGAACCTTAGTTTTCTCCTCTATAAAATAAAGGGGTTTGACTAGATAAATTTTAGTTTTTTTGCCAGCTCTAAAATTAAATCTACTCAGCTTCATACACTAAAATTGTAATCACAACAATGAAATATGGAAAAACCATTGATATTTTTAAATCCAATAAATGTTTTGTCACTTTTGAGTCAACTTCTTAAATAGTCTATCTACAACCACACATTAAAAAGCCAGAGCCAGTCTTTCCAGTCAGAAGAGTAAATGAAGTGATTGATATAAAGGCTGAGGAAACTAGCCAAACTCTCCCTCCCTGTGACTTGCCTCCATGGCTGAAATTTCTATCTTTTCCAATAGGATGAAACATCATAAAGTGTTCACGGTTGATGATTTCTTATTCAATATCTACTCCTGTCCTCTCCTTACTAAAAAAAAAACTTCATTATGTGTTGGTTTTTATTTATTTGTTTCTTAGGTAACCATCTAATGTCCAATTATATAAGGGTACCTCAGTTAGGTGAGTCAATCAGTAAATTAATTCCCTGGTATGATAGAGATTTGTAATACTTGCTCTTTCCTGTCATATAAAGAGATTGTATTTTCACACATACTTCCCTTGCCCTGCAGTTGGGCTGACTGATACGACTAGAAAGTGTTACATGTCACTTCCAGGTAAAACATTTAATTGCACATATAAGTTCTTAAAAAGCTTATCTTCCCCAACCTCAAAACTAGGATAGTGGAAGATGATTAAAATCTTTGTTAGCCTACGTTCCCCATAAAGAACAATATGGAACAGACTACCTCTTACCCTTATCAAGTCAGGTTGGAATTTTTTTTGGTAAAAATACACTGTGGTTGTTTCATCCCCTAAGATTTGGGTTTTGTTTTGTTTTGTTCTGTACAGTTTTGTTTTGTTTTGTTTTTACTGTCATAACCTAGAATCTAGATTATGGTAGGCCCTAGACTATTCTATTTTGTACACCTGAAAAATGTTATAGTCCTGGGATAAACTAGCCCAATCAGACTTAACAAGAAGGCTTTTCAGTTCATGTTTATGTTGAGAGGATTCTGTCTTTCCTATCAGCTATAAACAAGCCAGCCTATAACCCAGACTGCCATTGACAGGAATCTAGCAACCCCAAAAGGAACTAACCTTAGAATGAAGTCAAAATGCTGAAGATTGCAAACAAAGAGAAAAACATATGATGTAACTGATGGTTATACCACTTCTGAAGGTTACTCCTCTCTAGACTTCTAATTCTGTTTGTTTTTCTATTATACTACAAGCAAAAACTACATCTTCTATATCTTTCAGTTCATCATAGTTCCTAACATAGGGTAGTTCAATAAGCACTCAGAAATATTGGAGGAATTAAAAAATTTTTAAATATAATAACTCACACTCTTGCCTTCAGAAATAAAATATTACTTGCTTTAACAAGAGGAAAAAGTCATTTGATTTAGCCCAAGCTTTTAACAGATGAAGAGATTAAGACCCAGACACACTATAAGATTTATGAAGTTCAAATAGCTTTGTTATAGTAGAACTGAGAGGGGGGCAAAAAAACCTAATAATTGCTGCATCAAAAATGGCCATAGTTTCCAACTCAAGATAGAGAAGTAATGAGACAATATATTACCCTAGTAGTTCAAAATGTTGACATTAAGACAAATGGGACTTACTTACTAGCAATATGATCTTGGACAAGTTACTTAACCTCCCTGAGCTCTGTTTTTTTTTATCTGTTAAAAAAAAAAAAAAAAAAGGATAAGGATCTCTAGCTTATAGGATTGTGAGGAATAAATGATTCACATAAAAAGTGTATTGCCTGACACTTAATAATCATTCTATATATTGTAGTTCAATCAAATGATATTTATTCATAGCTAAATCAAAAATGAGTTTGCATTTGGATAGACCCTGTTCTCCTGTATTAATCAGACCACTGACCTGTGTTTTCCCATCACATACATAATTAGGGTAGTCTATACATTGTGTAGGCAGTGTCCACCTTTCCTATAGGACCAGCTCCTCCACTTTCTACACTTCTATCTTCTGATGGCAGCAGAGGAAGCTGTGTTACTGCTGACTGTCTCATGTCTACAGTTTATCAGTCGAACAAGGGACATCTGACCCAATATGGGTCAATGAAGCCATCCTCCCAAATTTGTAGACTTTGGAAAGAAAGGCATCTCAAGTCTCACTTAGATATAAAATCTGGGAAATGTCATAAAGGACATGTTTTTGCTTTTTTGCCAAATGGAGAAATGCATTCTACATTGAGTGAATAAACTCACTGAACAGAGAAAAGGAGAGGATATAGATAGTATCTTTATTTTATTTTAATTCTTAGATTAGATCCAATTTTCAAAACCATTGGCTGAATCTCTGCCTTTTTCCTGCTTGGACTTACCTCTTCCAAGGGTTTCACCCCACATCCTTCATATATATGTGTATATGTGTGTGTGTGTGTGTATATATATATATATATATATATATATATATATATATATATATAAAATGTTCTGCCTTACACACATATATGTGTGTATACATATATACATACATCCATAATATACACCCACTTTACAGGAGCTAATTCCAGGTGGGTTTATTTTCAATGTAATTAATGAAATTATATGCTAGGCTATATTTTCTGAAGAGAAACGACCTTTAGATCCCTTATCTTCATTCACAACTAAATGATACTTGGGTTGATAAGATCATCAACTTTATAAAAAGGAATCAATAATTTTTAATCAAATGCCAATGATATGTAAGGCATCTATGGCAGAGATTTCAAATTACTGCCCTGTAGCCTCTCATTCTTCCATAACAACCAATCCCCAGTTTTCTCATGGTCCCATCACCACTCAGCTAAAATCTCACATTTTGCAGTTTCTCTCGAAGCAAGGGTGGCCACATGAGTGAATTCTGCCTGTTAAAATCTAAGCAGAAATGCTGTGTGTAACTTCTATTAAAAATGAGTCATTAAAGAAAAATGTTATATTCTTCTTATCCCTCATTCCTTCTTACATGAATTTGATATGATGACTAGAGCCCATTCAGTCATCTTGGGCCATAAAGATAGCTAGACCCTGGGCAGAGCATAATAGTGAGTGGGAAGGGGATGTATCCTTGACAGCTTTGGGGATCTCCATACCAACCCTGGACTGCTCACCTCCCAATTCCTTTATGAGAAAAAAGAAATGTTTCTATCTCATGTGAGCCATTGTCATCTAGATTTTACTGTTACCTGCCACTGAACCTAATCTTGGTACAAAGCCAGAATAGCTAATAAATTACATTGAGTTAAGTTGGCCCATTAATGCAGTACAATAAAAGAAATCCATAAATGATATTGAAAGAAATGTCTATGCTACAAATACATGCTATTATATTTAAACATTAAGCCCAAAAATAAAGATATAGATGTGAAAGATGGTATATATGCAAGAGAGAAAAAATACTATTCAGAGAGAAAAGATCTAGCCAAAAGAATAATAATTTACCACTGTCAATATATTACAAATACTTGCTCCAGTTAGAATGAACCTGACTGAAGTGACCTAAGCTCTAATGTTCTGCTTTACAGGGGTAAAAACTCACTTATGAGTTCACCCAAAGGAAAAGTAGATTCTGAGAGCAAAGACCAACTCTAACCAAACTGACAAAAGTCTGAAACACCAGAAGGTCCCTTGAGGGAAAAGTCCTTGTCTCTGTGGAATGAGTTAATCAATTTTCATTGCAGTATAACGGCCAAGGGGATCAAAAAAATCATAACCTCTGGTTAGACAGGACCTTCTACAGTCTCTATGGGAATGAAGCAGTGCAGCATTGTGGTTCAGAGCATAGACGCTAAGCATATTTGAATCCTTCCTCTGCCATTTAATAGCCATGAGACCTTGGGAAACTTTTCAAACCTCTGTCTCATTTTTTTCATCCATGTAAAGGGGGAGTGATAACATCTACTTTATCTGGTTATCATGACTATAAAATGAGTTATTATGGGTATGGCTCTTAAGAATAGTGCCTGACACAGAGTAAGCAAACAATGAATGTTTGCCATTTTATGGCTCTACAAAAACCTTAAGCTAAAGCAAGCCTTTGTGTGCACTATTGTTATTATCTGATCAAAATCCAAAGTTAAAATAACATGAAAACAAAATCTCAGAAAGAAAAATAAATAGGTGATTGACAAGACTTCCTGAATCAAAGATTGAATGTCGTTTCAATTCTGTAGTTTAAGCTACAAAACAGCTTGCTGAAATTTAAAACTAAGAGTAAAGGCTCTAAAAGCAACCCCCTATAAATTGTGCTGACATGATTTACAAGCAGACTTGTAAACTCACTAAGATAGTGTCAAATAGGACTAACTTATTTTGAGACTGATCATTTAATTTAAAATACATTCCTAATGAACAACAGTGATGAACTTGGTAATTTGGTGATGGGCAGGGTATATGGACATGTTTGAGGAATGGGAAACCTGCACATAGGGACTCATATTATTTTGTAAAGCAAAGTTACCTCAATAAATATTAAATTATAAAATACACTCCCAGTCTCCTGTTCTCTTACATTCAGAAGACTGAAAAATCCATTCAACTGACTTGATTGATCTCTTAATGGTACAAGGAACCAAGTAACTCAGTTACTTCAAGAGGGCAGGGTAGGCTTTGAACTCTTTTTTGTTCAAAACACATGAACTGAAAGTTACCTTGTAGCTGAACTGCCAACAGATACAGAGATAACTATCATTTCTGTTCTGTTCTTCTCTCAGAAGAACATTCTCTGTTCCATTCCATTCTTTATCCTAGCTTTCGGTTTCTGCTGGCTCATATTTTTTGTTCCCTTATGATTCCATCTTCCTCATGGCCTAAGACACCATCCTAATCTTATGGGACTTTGGGAGTCCCATAGTTTCTTGGTTCACATTCTCCAGAGAGAGAAATCCTCTTGGGTTTTTATATATTTCTCTACTAAGCCACATCATGGTTCCGCTGGCTTCCAGTCAGGTGTAACTTCTTGTCTAAACTATTGTGTCAAGACAGTGGTGGCTGCCAAGGCTATAACCACAGCCATGACAGACCCTTTAGTAGAGGCAGGAGTTGAGAAGACACAAGAATTGACACCTGGTGCCCTGCTGTACTCCTTTTCCTTGCTTTCTCCTTCAATTTCCTACAGCTCTCCTTATCCTTCTAAAATAGATACTACTACTTTCTCCATATATTTCAGTCCTTATCAATTCAATTCAATCTAAGCCTTCATGTTGGCCTTTTCAAATTTCCCTAATGCATTTTTTCAGTAAATGTTGGTCTTGGTTTTGTTTTTGAAGTCAAGTTAACTGTGTTGGTGTTTGTCTTCACATGAGCCATCTAGCTTCTCACCAACCAAATGATTCAACCCCTTTTACATTATGAACATGGGTGTCACAAGGCAAACTAAGGGGAAAACATGAATTATGCACATGTAACACTCATAATTCCTTTTAAGGTCAGTAAAAAAGGGTGAATACCCTATGATAATAAGACAAAACTATCTTCACATAGGGAAGACACATTTGAAAAGCTAATCTCCAGACATGTTTTATTAAAAACTAATGCTAGCTTATGTGAAAACAAAAAGTTTATGAATATCTAATTCGCAAATAGTGACAATAGAAGTCACGAAGCTGTGAATTAACAAGGGAATATGGGAAATGAAGAGCACATGGAAGTTCGGTGGACACTAATGTCTCTGCCACACGTGGTAGATGACTGACACAATGATATGTATAACTGTGAATGCAGCCATTTAAACAAAAAATAGCTGGGAGGCAAGAAGGATAACAGGGAGGGATTTTGAGAAATCGTGAGGGATGTGATAACTGATTAGGTGAAAAAGTGAATAAAGACGAATGATACTTGGAACTTGGGTGAATAGTTATGATACCGTTAGTGTAAGTCATGGTTGAGTATAATTATACTTAGAATTCAAGGCTTCTGATCCCAAGACCAATATTCTTTCTGTTCATTCTGTCAAGACTCAATATTTAATTTTCAAAAAAAAAATCCTAACAAAGGACCACTGAATCAGATGGTTTCACCATTGTACCCCAGTGTCTAGAATATTGTCTGGCTTATGGGAGACAGTCAGTGAACAGTTACTAAATCAACAGGTGAGTGAATTATTTAAGAAAAGTGGACTTTATTTCAACAGAAAGGATTTGACTAAATAAAAGAAATTTTGTCTTTACATTGTTGTTAGAACTTGAAAGGTGTTTCCAAGAAAGTTCTAATAACTTTTAGCAGCTATTAAAGTATCATAGGAAACCTTATATATATATACATTTCTAAATAATAGAATTCCTATTAACTTTGTTTTTCCTTTTATAGTAATAGCCTTCATTTCTTAAATAAAGGTCTAATAATCTATGCAGTCCTTTCACTTTTGATATTTTATGTGCCTCTAAGACAAAAATGTGTTTGATTAGTCCTCCACAATGTACAATGAATGAATTTGCCAGCTCCTCCAATATAGATATGGTTGTAGTGGTCATATTTTTTCACTAAATAGAGTAAAACTAAATATAGCAAGTAAATCTAATACCTAAAATCTGAATTTTCCTGGAAAGTCTAAGACATATGGACACCATAGAGATGAATCTGAAATATTTAAACACAGCATTATAGTTATGATTCTTCATGACTTTTCTCAGAGTTCTTGGTTATATATCTATTCACCATATGGAAAAATTCTGATTGGTTATGTGTCTAAACTGATTGAGCACAGGCAATAGTATTTTGAATATTCAATATCTTTGCCTTCTGTGAACTCAGTTCACTAACAGAATATCTGGTAGACAGGATTGCACAATTTTCAATTCTTTCTTTAGTGCTTCCAAATTACCATTTACTACCTCATTCATCAAAGGACTTGGGATAAATTTTACATTCACTATATCAAATTTAGAATTCAGTGTCACATGCATATTGAGAATGGATTTTTATAGATAGAAATTAACTTAGGTGTATATGTTTTTAATGGTTTTAAATTCAAGCCAGTCACACTCCGACAGAGTAGCATGAAGCATATAATCTGGAAGTCCCTCCTATATTTATGACTCATCATTTTTCACATATACAGTTCTAGAAGAACCAAACTTCTAGAAATAGATGCTATTAAATTACTTTGAGGGCATGCCCTGGTGGCCCAGTGGTTTAGTACATCCTGGGAGCAATCTCACATACATCCCAAGGTCCCCAGCTCAAGACTTGGGGCTGGAGGTACAACCAATGTAAACAACTAAATATAATAAAGTGCTTCTTCTGCCTCTTTCTTCCTGTCTACATACTTGCCTTTATTCCTGCCTATACCTTTTCTTTAAAAAACTTGCTTTGAACAAGAAAAAGGATTATAGTCAAAATGAATACTGGATAAAGTGCACTAGATTTCCCCTAATGTCCCTAAAATCTTCTCCAACTGCTAGAATCATCATCGAATGCTTTCCGAACTCAGAGCAAATTACTCTCCTTCTTTACATGTCCCAGTTCCTCAGTAAGCAGGTTGAAACCATGTTCTTGTCACATGGAACATGGCAGAAGCGATGTAAGTCAGTTCCATTTCTAGTCATAAGTGCCCCTTCGAGAATCTCCAGTTCTTTCTTTCTCTACCTTGGGACCCTCAGAAGCTATATGTCCCAGGTGATCTCACTTCAAGACAGAGGTAGCCTGGCTCATCTAAGTACCACAAGGAGGAGAGTCATTCTACAGGCAAGGAAGAAATCTTTATTGCATTAAGCCACTAGTATTAACATTAATCAAGTACTGTATGGGCCAAGAGGATAACAGGTGGCTAAAATCTAGCCCCTGATTTAGCCACCAACCATGTGCCTTGGCACAATCTTTTGCCAAAATACCCAGGCCTGTATGCCTTTTCTAATTCAGACACAAATGACATGTGAACAACTACCAGTGGTCCTAACTGAAATCACTCTTAATTGATTTCCCTGTCTCCATTCTTTTTTCCCTTCCTCTATAAAGAACTGCCAAATTAATATTCCTAAAGTATTATCTGATCATGCTATTTCTTGCTCAGAAACCCCCAGAAAGACACCATTGCTTCATGAATTAAGCCCCATATCCTTAATATGGTCACTAAGACGATCCACAGTGTATTCAACAAACCCACCTAAGTACCCCAATCAAAACCTTTGTCTTTTTATACTGTGTCATCCAGCTCTGGAAGCTAGAATGACATAAATTTAAGACTGACTCCACATAGCACATGCACCTCAACTCAAATCCAGCACTCATTGACCTAACTTGTGGAATCTCCAAATTCACTTACTCTAAGAACTTCTTCAAGTCCTCAGTCTTCTGGAGTCACCTTTAATATTTAAATTAAAAGGCTTAAATTCCATCCTATATATTATAAAGGCACCTCCATCCAGTTTATTTGGGGAGGGAGAGAAGGGCTGTCTCATAGTTGTGCTTGAGTTAATTCACTCCACAGCCTGCTCCTCCATTCTGGCTCTAAAGCATAGCAAGAATTCAACTGTGTTCCCACTCCCATTTGTTTAGAGGGTGTCAATAGCAACCAGTCATGCCATGAGAGAACCAAGAGGTGAGGGACTGCATCTATTCCTACTCTGTGTAGGGGCTGGGATTGCCAGATAAAACACAGGATTAAGTCCAATAAAATTTGACTTTCATATAAACAGCAAATCACTTTTTAGTACACATATATCCCAAATGTTGCACAAGACATATTTATGCTAAAAAATTATTTGATGTTTATCTGAAATGCAAATTTAATTAGATATCCTGAATTTTAATTTGGTAAATCTGAAAACCTGAGTAGTGTCCTCCCTTCTAATTCTTTGTCTCACATGGGAGAGGGAGGAGGACAGGGCTCTTCCTGCCAATGCATAAGCCACCAAAACACTGCCAATTTAAATGGCATTTCCTCCTCAATAAGCAATGTTTTTTTTTTCTATTATTCATGGGTTATAGTTATTTCTACACAACACTATCTCCCATGTGACAAAATAAGCTACTTGAAGTCAAATGTCTTATTCTTCATATTATTTTGTTGGCTGGCTAAGATCTTGGAGGCATCTTTCTGGCACCAACTACTGACTTGCTACATTGGTATTTCAAGAATTCAAAACCAACAATAGTGCCAGAAATTTTAAAGCAGATAACAAAGTCAAAAGAAAATGCCTTGGGCATATATAATAGCAAATTCTAGCACTTTTTTCTGACTTGCATAATGAACCATGGATTTTTAATTTTAGACTTGCACATATGTTTCCAAATATCTCCCCACGTCTTCCAGGAAATACTTGATTGGGTTTTACCTGAGGTGCTTCAAACATTTGTAGGAACACAGGTTTTGTCTAGAAATCATTCTTTTAAGATAACATGCCAGAGGCAAAACTCCACCTAAAACAAAAAATGGCAGCATTTCTGCTTGGAGAATATTATTTCACTTTCTTCCAAATACATTCATGCATTCCCTGTAGTTTTGGAAAGTAGCAATCTGGCCACAAATTAAGATCTTGAGAATCACACAGCTTCACTGTCCAGTCTCTGCACTCTCCTTGGTAGATCCTCTAAAAGCCAGAAGGAGGAGTGGGTTAGATTATAAAGGTTAATTAAATTCCATAAAATGTATATAGAGTCATTAGAAACAGATGGCCTTGTTCTTTCCTCATGAGCACCCATATTCAAGCAACCACTGTGCTCCAGATACCAGTCACCTAGGTGTCCAGCACAATGATTCTTTTCATAAGGAAAAGGAAATTAATCATAGCCATGGCAGTGCCCTCTACTTTCCTGGAGCAATAGTAGAAAGAGTGGGTGTGTTCTGACTTCTTTAAACACATAATCTAGAAAATTTTCTCAGACTGCTTTATGGAAATCTATGCCTTTGAGAGATTTGAATTACTTTCCATAGTGGGGGCGGGGGTGAATATATATCCTATGGCAGCATTTTAGAAAACTAGATAAATATATGCACTGATCAACTTCCCTGGGTATATAAAAGGGCATAAAAGGAAAAGTGAGTCCCTCACACTGTCTTATAGTCCTTCTCCCCTGGGGTTCCAGTTTTTTCAGTGGGTAGATCTTTCTAGATTTTTCTGAATATGCAGGCATGTATTTATATAGTGCTTTAAATATGTATGTATGCATGTATGCAGATATTTGCAGTTGCCCTTTGAACAACACAGCGAATAAGGACTGACCCCTGCACAGTCAAAAAATCACTTATAACTTCTGACTCCCCCAAACCTAACTACTGCTATCCCTTCATGCTTATGCAGGATTGGTTTTAGGGAACTCACAGATACCAAAAATCTGCAAGGGCTGCCCCTTGAGTCTTCACCTGAGTACATGTGTGTGGAAACTTCAGGGAAAGAAATACCTGAAAGGAGCAATTACTGGCATTCACACAGGTCAGAAAATAGTTCACATTCCCGACTGCCAGAATGGAAAAACTTTCTAACACATTGGCCATTGGGTTGAGTGCTCAGAAAGGTAATGCCTCATTGGCAGGCCAAATTAGCCTAACTAAAAACTGCTCTGCTCTTGCCTACTGAAGTTTAAATGCAAACCTCCGAAGGATCAAACTAACAACTATATGTCCTAGAACAGAACTCAAAATTATTTAAAGAAATAATCTATTCCCCCTCAAAAAAAAAAAATAATAATAATAATAAAAAGTCCAGCATTCAACAATGTAAAATTCAGAGTCTGGAATCTAATTTTTTAATTACTTTTTCGTACCAGGCATACATACTGAAAAATGAAAATACAACCTATAATAAGGAAAACAAATAAATCAGTAGAAACAGATTCAGATATAACACAGGTGATAAAATTCATACACAAAGACATTAAAACAGCTATTATAACTATGTTCCATATGTTCAAGAAAGCAAGGAAAGGCATGAGCATGTTAAAGAGAGAAAAGAAAAATATTGAAAAAGGACCAAAGTGAAACTTCTTAAGATGAAAAATGCAATATTTGAGGTGGAAATTCAAGACTGCTATAGTAAATATAATTTTGTATTATTTCTATCACATTCAACACTATACGTATAAAATAATATTTTTATTCAGTTTACAAACAGTCCTTTTCATACCAAAACCTCAAAGCTCATACCAAGGTGCATCAGAACCATCAATGTGAAACAGTGTTTGCACAGTAAAAACATGTCAGCTACACTCGCTGTCGGTGTTTCCAAAGACCAGAAGCAGCACACTGCCTTTTCCTTATGGAAAACGTGTTAAGCCAAGCATAACTTCTATTCACAAGAGTTGAAAGTCCAATGAAGAACGAATAATTGGGTTCTGTGACTTTATGTTTAAGCTTGGTGCATGCCTAAATTGAAAAAAAAAAAAATGGTTTTTGCGCACCACTCAGGACAGGGAATAAAGCTAACGTTTTATATCCCCGCCAGGATCAGCGATGGCAGCATTCCAGCAATTGTCAGGTTGCTGCAGTTTGAAGTCTCTAACCTGAGATTTCTTAGCAAGAAGCAAAAATAAGACTAAAAAGCAAAACTTATGTAAAGTAGGAAGGTACAAAATGTGAAGTTTATGGTTTACAAGGAAGTAAACTTGTAATGAATCTCTTTTTCCAGAGGCTGAGATATCATGAAAATGCAACTAAATTCAACCAACAGTTGTTAGGTGCCCGCTACCTGCAAGGCACTGCCAAATGAAGCACTAGCCTTCTTCCAGCAGCACAAAACGTGATGCGAGGGATGGATACAGATGCATAAATAATTATATCATACGTCAGACTGATAGTTGTAATAATATAGACAGAACAACTGCTAAGAGAACAAGGGGGAGTAAAATAATAACTGGGTCTTGGAATAGGAAAATGAAGGAAGATGATATAAAAGTTCACATTTGAATTGTGTCTTATGAGGGATTTTACTCTATGTAAAAGGGGTTTATGTAGTTATTCTCCGTTTAATTTCTCCTCTCTCACAACATCATTTATTCTCTGCCCCTGCCTGCCTAGCTTTGTAATCCATAGACGGCTTCATCTGATCACTCTTGATGAATGGCTGGCTTCTAGTTGTGTTTGGCCAATCAAAAACACCTGCTAGAGATGAGAGGGCCAGAAAAAAGATAGGCTGAGTGTTTATTTGCTGTCCCCTCTGCTTTAGCACTGTGATTTGTCGGTGGTTGCAATCCTTGCCCACAGCTCTTCCTGATGGCCCTTTTTCCCCTGATTCTAGCTGTCACTGAGCTATGGTATCATTATTTCATTCCTTGTGCCCTTCAAGTCTAAGGATATTAGCTCTTTGCTAATATCTAAATATCTCAACCACTCCGTGGCTTCCTTTTTGCCTTAACTCTCTCTGTGCTGTCTCTGTAAATAACCTGCTCAGTTCAACCGTTTGAGTTGAACCCAGTCCTAGACAGAAAGAATAGTATAAGCTAAGGCAAGGAACCATGTCATTACACAGGAACCATGACTGCATTATGGGGAACATTTTGGGGTGGAAATCTAGTATTGAAGAGAGTGGTTTTAGAGAATTGGGGCCAGAGAGTTAGAGCTTTACTAAGGAATTTGGATTTTATTCTTGGTTAAGAGAATTCCAATTGCCATTATTGTCTGGATACAATCAGATCTGTGTTCCAGAAAGATCTTTCTATTAGCATGTGGAATATGACACAAAGAGAAGGGACTGAAGGCAGGGAGGTCATGTAAGAAGTTATTGTAATAAGGTCCTAACACAAGTCATTGAGTGATGGTAAGGAGAAAGAATCTGAAATGAATCAGCAATAACATCAGCAGGGCAGGATAAATGAATTGAGTGGGGGAAGCAGAAGCACTTTTAAGGATGACTTCTAGGTCTCCAGCTTGGGAGAATTATTAACACAGAGGAAGAGATTCTTTAAATTGGGACCCTGAATTTGTTTGGAACCACTTAGAAGGTTAAGTGCTGTGGAGCATTTAGGTTTGAGACGCTCAGCAAAATTTGAACCAATGTATCAGGAATGAGTTAAAAACTGAAGATGAAAGTAGATATTCTAGACCTGTGGTTCTCAGCCCTGGCTCTACTTGAGACTCATCGGAGGGGTATTTAAAAAACAGATGCCAGGGTCCAACTCTGATTAAATCTGATTAAACACAGATCAATTAAATCCTATTTCTGCTTGGGATTAGAAATCACACTTAATTGTTACATATTTAATCATATTTAATTGGATTAAATCTGGGTTTTTATTTTTAAAGACCTCCCCAGGGAGTCCTTCTCTACATCCAGATTGAGAAGCACTGACCCAGAACAAGACAGAAGCAACTGAGAACAGACATTTAGGACACCAGCATTTAGGATTCCTACAGTGGAGATGATAAACAGCGGCAGAGAAAGATAATGCAGTCTAAGGAATTTTATCAGGAAGGTGGATAAGTACATCACATGCCACAGACAGGTAGAAGAGGAATCAGAAGAGGTCACTAGATTTGATAAATAGGAGGTCATTACTGATCTCTGGGAAAGCAGTCTCAGTACCTATGAAAGCCAAGTTGCAACTAGCAAGGGGCAGATTCTTGATGAGAAACTGGAGAGAAGGATTGTAGACTATTCTTTCAAGAAGTTTGGTGCAATATGTTGGAGAAAGCAGGCAGTAACTTAAGAAAGAATAGAATTGGGAGACAGTGTTGTGGGACTTAAAGCTAGAGCATATTAGTTAACTACAGTGAAGAAACAGAATTAAGACACCCAGGAGAAAAGGGTGGGAATCTAGGATAGAACTGGGCGAGCAGGTCTTCAGAGAAGTCTGGAGTGAGTGGCATCAAGATTATCAAGGCCTCATACCAGGAATGGAATGCCAGAAATTAAGTTTCAAGTTGAGAAAAGTTGAGGCAGTTCAAGCTGTTATTTTCATAAGAAGATGAAAGGCAGAGGTGATGAGAGCAAAGAAGGTGGAAGGAAGAGGGGAAAGGGGCAGCGAACAATTACTGAGAGCTTTCCATGTGCGAGGCACCATGCTGAAACTCTACCACTTAACTCATTCAAAAATTAAATGATTTTGAAGGTTGGGTGGACTAAAAAGCAAAACATGGATTTTTCTGCCCAATTTCAACCATCTAGTCACCTTGCTTTTCTGGTCCCGTAACTAATTAATGGCCCTTTAAAACTTGGCCTGCAATTTGTTTTAAGTTAAATGCTCATTTTTAGCTGAATAGGGAAAGATTTCCATTATGATAATATTTCCTTAGTTGAGTTAAAAGGAAAAAGCCATAGAAGAACATTTAAGAAAGTAAAAGTGCTGTTCTTGAGAATGCTCCTTTAGGAGGGCAAAGAGAGATGGAGTTTCAGAAAAGAACATTTAATGGTCCAAATTAATGGCAGGCAATAAATATTAAGAAAATAGATTAACCTGCATATTTTTTTCTTTAAAAGAGAGGTGCAGGCAGTAAAGAAGTTGAGTAGGCAGCCAGGCAGGAAAAGAGAGGAGGAAAAAAACATGTATTTATTTTTATTTAGTTATTCCTCTTGGTTGTTACCCCAGACTCTGGGTCATGAACCTGGGGTACGTGAGATGTAAGTAAACTACATCTGGTGGCTTTATCCTGTAGGCCACCAGAGTGTGCCTAATCTGCATATAGTTAAGTTTATCATTTAAATGTAACTTTAGGTTACAAATCCATCAGATGGAACTGTGCTACCTTTTCCTACAATGTCTGGGGTATGTGTGGACTCAATGGATATCAACTGAGGATTGAATCATCCTACATTGCCAGATCCTTCATTATTACCAATGTTATATCTATGTGGTACAGGCAAGTAGACCAGCAAGCTAGCTGTTGTCCAGTTTTCTGATGCAAATGGAACTTCTAGACGGGAGACATGTGACATTGTCTGTCCTTTTCTCTTGGGAACACTTTCCAAAAATGGGATCAGTAAATTCAGAAGTGGTTATCGAAGCTTTCATTCTTTGACATCCCAGTGAACCAAGATAGGGAGTGGGAGAAACTGCAAAGAACATCAAAGAACTGTAAAGAAACTTGACCAGCCTACCCATATGAGCCTAGACGAATGATCTGTCAGCTGCCAGAAATCCAGTGGGGGTGGAGGTAAGAATGAGATAATAGAAGGCAGGGATGAACTCAGGACAGCACCCCTACAACTTGAATACTGAACACTGTAAATTATTTCCAGAGCAGTACTTGGACCGCTCACCATAGGCTGCTGAACCCTGCCTTAAAAGGCTACTTTCATCTATCACTGTGCTATTTATTTTTTATGTCTAACCCACCTATAAAACACAGATTGCAGATGATCAGGGCTCCACTCTTAAACCCAGGTAAGCATGAAATTTTTAAGCTCTGTGAAGATGGAATCCTTGTTTGAATGACTGACCTCTAACATCTCAGCTCCAAGCATGGTGTGGCACATACGCTAATTGGTGGTCACCAGATATTAATCGAATGTTTTACTTTTCTCATGTGATTCTGCATGCTCATGTCTCTACATTTCTTTTTTGTTTAAAAATTTTTTGTAAAGTTTTTAAGTACTACTCAGTGGTTTAAATAATCCTTTACATGGAGTAGTCGAAGAAAAATATTGATGCTGTATGGAAGAGTCACCATGCAGACACACAGACATTTTCCTAATCTTTCTGTGGACGTATTTCTCCTATAGTCTGGAAGTGTTCTAGCATAGGTGTACTGGGGCAGTATTGTCTGAAATTCCAGAACTTTCTGTCCTCTGTTGTCTAAATTGACTTCAAGGGATATATCCCCTAACATTTACTTAATGCATTCCATTAGGGGAGTCTTATTTCTTTCTTAGAATCTTGTTCTCTTCTACAACGTGGGCAGGTAGATACAAGACAGATACTTTCATTTCATCTCCATTGTTAAAGGTCAAAATGGTGACAAAATCAGAAATAGAACCCACACCTTTGATTTCACCAATTTTATCCTACCTAACCTTTATCCACTGGCCTCCTGTTTTTGGCGGTGGGGATTACAGACAACTGCCTTGAAACACACATCACCTCTCCCTCAGCTTCTTCCTTAGCAGCTCACCTTCTTCATTCGTGATCATATCAACTCAGTAGGGTGACTACTGAGCTATAATAACAAGAATAGTAAACTTAATTTTATATAGACTCTTTCATACAACTCTATTACAAAACGCTTTAGCAACTTAAGAGTTGTGGAATTACAGAGCAGCACTTGTGAATTAAATAATAAGTAACAACTGATACTAATAATTAGCTTAATTTCTGGTCTGGTAGAACAGTCACAACTGAGGCAGCTCTCCTTCTACCCCTGTTTCACTGTCTTTTCTTCTTCCCTCCTCCTTTGGCAACGGCAGCTAAGTCAAGTGCTGAGATTGTCATATTAGTCATCGTAAAGTCGAGTCACTTTTTCCTTCACTCTGTAGCTTTACGACCTTATTACATAAAGAATTTCCAACCATTCTGGAGTTGCATCACCTTCGTCGAACTTCACAACTGCTTCTCCTGATGCCTTGCCCTGGGTGGGAGGGGCACACTAAGAAATCTCTGAAATCTCTTGAAAATTTGCAACCACACAGAAAGGGTCTTGCTCTTTGTAAAACCAGGGTTGACAATTACTGCTCTACCTCTAACTTTGTAAAGAGGATTCTCTTCTCCACTTAAAGCAAGGGACTGAAAATCAAACATGTGAGCAAGGTCATACTGGGATCACATGATAGAAATTGGGAATGATTCTGTTTTTCCAGAGTCTATAACATGGTAGCTTTCCACAGACATTCTGACCTCACTGGTAACTGAAAAAAAATTCAAGAACGTTCTTGCATAAACCTGATCTAAAAACCCATGCAGCTTAGATGAACACAGAACACTCTTTTTTATCACCATTAGTAATCACTTATCCCTATTTATAGACCTTAGCCTCTAAGTTCTAAAGCAGGAATTTGAGCTTTCCTTACAATCAAAATAATGTAACCTAGTGACCAAACTCTCCAGGACCACAAAATCTTCTCGTTCTGTCCTTATGGCCAGAGGGAATTATGACTTGGAGAGTTTTTATATTGTCTGCTACAGCATATGGGAAATTGCCAGGGTCCTCTATGCTCTGATAAAATTGGTGATTTACCTGAATGAAAAGTATCAAAATAGCACTCCATGCTGGGGAGGGGGACTGAACTGGAAGCTGCACATTTTATGTACCTTTATTATTGCAGACAAGTGATTAAGTGAAAATTTATTGCTAAATTAAGACATCAAAACAATTAAAATGAACATAAAAATCTAACACTGCAGATTCTTCCAGAAGACCTGAGATTAACTGACATATCCATCTTTCTCCCCCTCACATGAAATTTTTCACAAATACTCACCTCTCTCTCTAATACCTCCCTACCTAGAGGTGGCTGAGGAGGCCAAATCTATGTTCCAGCAGGCATGAAGGCATTTTGTTTGGTTTTTTTTAATCAAAGGAAGAGGTCTCTTGGTTTTTCTAAAGATGAGCTTGTCCCCTGAAAGAAAAATCATGTTCTTTAACTGTGGACTGAGCCAAGAGGGATGTCCAGCTTTTGCCTCTTGCCATAATCTATTCTTCTGATTTTGTTTGACTAATACCACCACCAAAATAGAAGCCTTCCTGATAACTGCCTTCCCAATCTAACTAGTCTGTAATATCTGCTAGAGAACTCATTCATTGTAGAAAAAACATGTTTGGCAAATAGAACAGGAAATTTCCTTCTACAAAAACAACTTTGGTTTTACACTTTGCTTTCCCAGAATGAATGCAGGATTTTTAGGTTCTTAAATTCACAAACAGTCTACATCCTTCTCTAAGAGTCTATTTTGACAAGTGCAAGTTTCACAGGGGCACCACTCACATGCTACAGACTCTCTAAGCCTATTTCCTCCTCTGTAAAATGTGGCCCAGTCCAGTGAGAGCTGTTGATACTCTCTGCCCAACTCTTGCCATTCACTTCCACTCCTTGACCATGATGACTATCAGCCTGAATTTTTACTACTTACATTATTTGTCTCACATAGCAACTAGTTTAATTATGACAATATGAGTTGGTAGAAAATAATTCTTTGGAAGTGATCAGACTACTTCCAAAATGTCCTAGACTTATTTCTGAGTGTCTTGTATGTCCCAGGAAAAAGAGAAGGACCAGGGGTCTCAGTCTTCACGGAACCTTGAGAACTTCCAACTTAACAAATGACCCCAGGTGCATTATTTATTAGTAACTGAAGAGGCTTTGTAAACCAATTACCTTGAGCAAACAGCACTTATTGTAAAGCAATAAACAATAAACCTAGCCTTATCTAAATTCATTGCTCTAAGTCACAGACCTGTAGGGAATGGTAAGGTTTAAAACTCACAGTTGGTTAAGACTGAAGATTTATAGGCACTCTAGTTCCACTCTCCTTGGGGAGCCAACAATGTTAAAGTAAGTATTTGGAAGGTCAAAAAACTCTTAACCAGGTCACCTTTGGGCTTTTATTCAGAGCAGGTGCAAAAACAAGAGATCAAAACCTGGGTTTATCCAAACACTTTTTCCCTAAGACATTTGCATATACAACTCATTAAAGACAATTTCTACTCCAGATATATTTTGATCAAATACAGTAAGTGGAAAAATTATTTGTGTCCAGTTAACCATGGCAGGTTGAACACTCAATATTATCTCTTTCTCACAAAGTAAATTCAGCAAAAATATGTTTAAATGACAAAACCCAGCAAAGACTAAGGCAACACTAGACAAAACGCAGCAAAAGAGAGAAATAAACAATATTCAAAGAAAGCTGAAACCTAAACTTACAGGAGATACAAATCAATTTGAATCTCAGAATCCCAGAAAAGATTTGAACACTGGGGACAATGGTAACCTCCAAAGGTGAGAGTGCTGACCTGAAAATAGGAAGATTGGTTGAAAGTTTGAACCAAACTCATTTAAATCACTTCTAGTTCCCCTCCCCCAGCCCTCCTGGGTTTGGATCAGAAAAGCACACAGCTGGAGGAGGAATGAACAGTGGTACTAAGGACAATCTGCACACTGCTTTCTCCTCACAATTAGCTTATAGCACATTAGCTTCTGGACTCTCAGTCCCAAATGGAAAACTGAAGGATTTTTCTCCCTGAGAAAATGGAAATGCCCATGAAAAATTAGGGTCCCACTAGTTGATTAAAATTCTACCCACAGTGACCAGATCTAGCAAATAAAAAGACAGGATGCCCAAATAAATATGAGTTTCAGATAAACAATAAGTAATTTCTTAGTATAAATATGCTCTGTGTAAGATTTGGGGCATATTTAGATTTTAAAAAATTATTTCGTGTTTATCTGAAATTAAAATTGAACTAGTCATCATGCATTTTATATGGAATCTCTGTTCACCACTGCAAATTCCAGTTGACTTCTCAGTATCTCATTCACACGGGAAAAAAAGCTAAGAAATCATCATATGTGTAAGAAAAACCTCCAATGAGACAGAACAAAACCAACTAAGATATGATTATTAAGCACTTGAAATGTGGCTAATACATGTAAAAATGTGTTCTAAGTGTAAACTTTATTTCTGGATTTCAAAAACATTGTATAAGGATGTAAAACATCTCACTAATAATTTTATATTGATTCCATGTTGAAAAATATATCGATTACTTGTTGAAAAATAGTATTATGGACCTGTTAGTTTAAACATAACTTATTAAAATTAATTTTCCCTGTTTCTTTTGCTTTTTAAAATGTGGCTACTAGAAAATTTTAAGTTACATGCATGACTCACATCGTATTACTGCAGAGAAGCCCTATTGCAAGGTTAGTTCTGTGTTTTCCAAGTCAATTTGCAAACTTTGGTTATGCAGGGTTGGGAGAGGAAGCGATATGATATTGAAGAGGTAGGAGGAAAAGGAGAGGTGAATGAAAAGGGGAAATAACCACATGGCCTGGGTATAGGGGATAATTTGGGGGATTTTGTGGGTAAAAATCTGGGGCAGCTGCAGATTAAGAAGAGAAAAGGGAATTGAAGAACTATCCTCTGGGTTATGAATCAGATTCTTTTTAATGTTCTTTTTAAAGACATGCATCTCTAAAGACTAGAATGAAGGTTTAATTTCTTCTTGTCTCCTGGATTATCTCCATGGATTGTGATTCTGGGAAACTGAGCCTCCTGAGGGCCTCAAGATTTATCCAGGTTACTTTATTATTCTAAATATTCATTGCATTAATCCACAAAGTGATTGTGGATTTTCCTTTCATTCCTTTCCCCCATTTTTTCTACCTTCAGGCATGAGGCCCAGAGTAAAAAAGTTAGGGTAGATTGCTCCATGTAGAAGGACCCCTTTAGATTCCTGCCACCATACACCCCACCATACCCCCTACCATATCTCCTGCCCAGTTAGACCCCACACAGCCTCTCTGTAGGATTAGCAAGTAATGTTGGTCACTTACTAATGGAGATCTCATGCCACTCAGGTTTTCTTTTCCCTTGGGCTCTTCCTTAAAGATGTAGACTCATCTCTTAATGAGATGCCACTTTCCTGCCATTCACATCCATTAATTTTTCACACCTTCCCTTTATATTTGTCTGAGGCAAATGAGCCCAGATACACACTGTTTCCTCCCCTAGGGAGATTCATCTCTGAAATGTACAAACTCACCTTCAGGATGAGGACAGGATCAGGGACAGACAGCAGCCATAGCCAACCCCTCTGTCTAACTCCAAGTATGCTTGACTTCCCCACGTTCTGGAGAAGTCGCAAGAAGTTGCAGTTCTTAGGGGTAAATAGATTGGTCACAGACACATAGCCTTCCTGCTCTTCCAGTTCCATTTTCTTCCTTTCCCCCTTTTCTAGTTCTCTCCAGCATGTCTCTTCCTCTCCCCTTCTTTCCCTTTACAGAAAGAGTCTATGTCCTTTTTAGAAATATATTGTATATGCAAGAATAATTTACTACTTTTCCTTGAGTGTATTAAGCTTTTTAGCTGGTTGTAGAATGACGAACTGGTTAGAAAGACTTTCTCTTTCCAGGTGTAGTTGGAAAGCGCAGGGTACTTTGATGAGTGGGAGTACTTTCTCAGGGCTCTAAAAGCATAACACTTTAGAAAACTATTTAATTTAGTTGAATAAAGTGGGCATTTTCAGGTGTCAATTCTGGGGGGTCCTTTGATTCATTTTCCACTCACTAGTAAGCGACATTTTGAAAGAGGCACAGAGCTATGGCAGGATATGTGCTGAGTCAACAGTCTGGTAAATTGTTATGTACATACTAGCAATATAATCCATACTAATGTCATAATCAGAGCATAAGACTTTGTAAGGATTTTTTTTCTCTGCAAAGTAACACAATGACCATCAGAGGAAAGCTTGTATAACAGCTTTCTAGTGCCCAGACATTCCAAGGATGATTCATTCAAGTCTCACTTCAAGGGTCACCTCCTCAGAGATGCTATTCCTGACTACCCAGTTACGATGATCCAGCACCATTTCACTATGCATAACACTACAGTGTCGTGTTTCCTTCATCACATTTACTATTACTTTAAATTTTCTTCTGTACTTATTAGTTGTCTATCTTCCCCATTAGAACATAAATTCCATAATAGGAAGAATAGTGTCTATCTTGTTCTCTCTCTCCAAAACTTAACACACACCAAGTACTTAATAATTTGTTAAAGTGAACCAGTGAGTGAATGAGAGTGAACAAGGGGAAGACTTTATAAGGGGGAATCATGCCCGTTCAGTCTTTAGGGAGTCAGGGTAACTGAAAATGCCCAAACACTCATCAGAAATTGCAGAACATATAACAAAGCTACAAGCCTTTGAGGGTTTTGCAAGTAGGCTGCCCAATGTATCTAAAAGAGAAGGACAGGATATTTTCACGGAAATAAAGCTCCCATTATTTTGTCCAATTTGAACATGGCCAAAAACAGTAAAATACCCTGGAAATGATCTTGCCAAAGGGATTAGAATAAAGTGAAGGAGAAAAGATACAAGTGAAATGGATCTCTCTAAACTTCAGAAGGTATATACTGTACCTAAGAACACAGACAAAACACGAGGGCTGGGAATGGACTGTAAACCCTCAGATGCAAATACTGGCTCAAAGAGAAGACATGTGACACTGTAGAAATAATGAGACATTGTAGAAAATGAAAAAAAAAGGTTAGTGATACAGATGTACCTGGATGTACCTGGGTTTAAGGAAGACGAGTCTATTAGGAGGATCATCTCACATCCCATTTGGGCAAGATTTCTAAAAGAAAAATGTGTGGTCCCACAGCACTCTGTTGGGAAGAGCATAAACTTCAGCAAGTCTGTCTGGACTAAACAGAAGAAGAAAAATCAGTAAGTCTTCCCTTCCTTCAAGTGAAAACTTAGAGTCTACTTTGTTAAGGAAAGAGAATGCTGAGGAGGATAAGCATGCCTTGCACTAACATGAGCCCTTTGTTTTGAAAAGTTATTTCAAATCAGTTATCTCCTTTCATTCCCATTTCGAAGCTGTAAATTTTAGAAGGAAATTTCTGTTTCCATAGCCACTTATGAACATGATGGCCAGAGCACAGAACACTTGTGGTTTGTCCACAGTCAACTGGCTTATAACAGTAAGAGAATCAGCACTCTTTCCATCAGGTTTCTGAAAATGTGGAAACTTTCCATGAGAATCTCCTGGGGAACATATTTAAAATGACCCAGAAATCCTTTTCCAAAGGAGCTCTGAGGTCTAGGTCCAGAAATCTGCACTTTTATTATGATTTTCACATTATTCTTGTGCATACTAATTATTTAACCAGGTATGTCACCTTAAACTCTACAGCAAATTGTATCCCAATGAGCCAGTAACTCAATTCTGAGTTCTTTTATTCCTATATTCTCTTCCTTAAGTAGTCCCCCTTTGAACTGGAAACACAGGGAGTCCCTTAGAAGAGAAGGTGGCATGGTTGTAAAGAGAAGAGTGAACAAACGTTGACAGGGACTAGTTGAAGCTCCAGTAAGGAACAGTTGTTAAAATGATCAATTAAATCAGATTGTAAAAGATGGCAAACACTGGGAATGGGAATGTGCTCTTCAGTGCTGAAAGCAACAGGCAACCTAACTCGCCAATCAAGTATTTCAGCACTAAAAAGGAGTGACAAAAGGCTTTAGAGTCCTCACAATGGCAAAACCAAAGTTCCACTGGCAGACAGGAGAGCTGTTGAAGCACAATGCGCTGCGACAGGTTCTGGAGAGCAATAAAAAAAACATTCTCCAACAGCAGTTGAATGTTTACAGAGCAGGACTAAAAGGAGAATCCAGCCAGATCAATATCCAGATCAATTTAAGCAAATAACCCAGGCCAATAGAGAATGGATTCTTGGGGAGAAGTGAGCCATATTTATTATCAATTTTTAATTAATTAAAATATGAGTTTATACAAATCACTCAGAATATTATCCTTACATCTACAGTAATCCCTTACCTTTGAAGAGTTCTTTATGTCTCAGTTTTTTCCAGGTAATCTCTCCCGTGTTATCCTGTAGCACCTTAAAGTTACAAAGTCCTTTTACCATTCCTCATTACTTATAATCATTGCCACCGCTCTGCAATATTTATCATCCCCACTTTGCAAGGGAGAAAATATAGGTTCACAACATTAAGGAAGCTGTGAGAGGTCACCCAGTTATTTTACGGAGAAGCAATAATTCAATCTCAGGGCTTCCCCATTTCCACGCCTGTCTCCATGCTATTGACTTTTGCAAATTAATAAAATGTAGCTCCAGCAATCAGAGCATTTGATGACTCTAGGACAGCCTCCCACTTGATAGATAAGAAAACAAAGGCACTTGCAGTAAAGTGGAGGCTGTGCCCTAGGTCACATGCTTGTCAACAGAGCTTAGATACGGATCCACGGCTCCACACCATCCTGTTCAGACTTTGTTCCACTTTGTTTTGCTTCTTCTAGTCATTTATGGGTCACTAGATATAAATTAGGGATTCTAAACTTGAAATCTTGGAATCAATGCCTAAACTCCAGACCTTTGAAGTATGAGAGCCTAAAAGATTACAAATTTATTAACTTGATATAAAAGAGCATCTCTGGTCATTTGCATTTATTGGCTTTTAAAGCTTATCTCTTGAGCTGCTCACACAATTATATTATAATCAATATACTTGCCAATATGAGCACTGTAGAAATATTTGCTTCGAGACTCAGGTTTTTCTTGTTAATATAGATGACTGTAAGTTTCATGTTAGACTTAGATAAAAGGGAAAGAATGAGAGAGAAAAACTGAATTTAAAGTATGATTTCTAAAATGACCAATTACAAAGAGCCTGTGTAAGGGCTAGTCCTAGGACACAAGGTGAAAATGAGTGTTGGTGCAGGGATGTGAACAGTTACTTCTTCACAGCATCATAATTCACAATAGTCAAAATGTGAAAGCAGCCCAAGCATCCATCAATAGATAAATGGACAAACAAAACATAGGATATACCCACAACAGAGTATTACACACCTTTTATAAGGAAGAACAATTTGACACATGCTACGATGTGGAGGAAACCTGAAGATATTAAACTAAATGAAATAAGCAGTCACGAAATGAGAAATATTAAATGATTTCTCTTATACGAGGCTCTGAGAGTAGTAAAATTCACACGGACAGAAAATAGAATGTTGATTACTAGGGACTGAGAAGGAGGAGGATGGGGCAGTTAGAGTTGAACAGGTTCAGAGTTTCAAAAACAAAAAGTGAGCCTTGTTTTTCGTTTCCTCACTTATTTCTTATGGGCAGTAGGATTATATGTCCTTGGTATAGTCCAGGGACTCTGCTTCAAGCTCCAGGTATGTTTTATTCTTTTCCAAAAAGTTCACTGAAAATAGCACTGCAAAGAAATAATAATATAAAACCAGAAGGCAGTTCTTACTAAAAGACAGATGTTAAAAGTTTGAAGTTAAAACTTCAAAAGTTAATTCCCCTTGGGCCATAGTGGAACAGTGGCTGGGTTCATTGCCTCTGGCCAGATATAGTCCACATACATCCCAAGGACTTGAGTTCGCATCCTAGTGTGGGGGAGGTAGGGGTGGGGTCAGGGTGACAACCAAGATGAACAGCTAAATAAAATAAATAATAAACTGCTTCTTCCTCCCTATTTGCCTTCATTCTTAACTTCACCTTACCTTGAAATTAAGAAGTCAGTGTCCCTGAAAAAGATTTTTGAAGATTTGAAGAGAATAACCAAACACAATGCATGCAAAAACTATGATTGGTTCAGAAAAAAACAACAACTCTCCAAGACATTTTGGGAACAGAAAAAGTGTGACTATCAGTTCACGCCTAGATAATACATAAAAATCACTGTCAATTGGTAATTGTGGTTACCAGTTTGTGTCATCATTGTTTGATAAAATAGAAACTCCCTGTTGAGAGGATCTGCGTGCTACATAGGGGTAAAGCATCATGATGCTTATTGTAACTTAGTTTCAAATGATTGAGGATGTATGTGTATGTATGTAGGTAGATGGAACAGCAAAATAATAGCACACAAACACAAATAACAGCAAAAATGACAAAATAATAAACCAATAATTAAGTGATGTATATAAAGATGTTCATTTTTTATTACTTTGCCAATATTTTTATATGCTTCATGTTGTTATAAAATGCTTTAAAATCCATGGATTAACAGATATTAAATCAATGCCTTGTCTAGTCAAAACCACCATCACCACCAATTGCACTAACCATCAGTTACTGCGTATTCAGCCACTTTGCTAAACCTTAACACTTTCTATTTCATTTAATTCTCACTCTATAAAGAGGGTACTTTCATTAGTCTCAGTTTTACCTATGGGCAAACTGAACTGCAGACTTCAGTAACGTCTTCAAGATTCTCAGCAGTGAGTCACAGAGCCAGGAGTCACACAGCCTGGTGAAGATGCCATTACCTCTGCAGAACTCCTGGAAGCACGGCAGGCAATCTCAGACTTTGAGGCAAGTATGGATGGAGAAGTGTTGGGACCAGAAAGTCTTTCAAAGTCCCACAAATCATGGCCGTGAAGGGGTGTTGCAACCCTGTAGGAATATGGTCTATTTAAGCTGCAAAGCCCCAAAGCAATAGCCTCTATTTCCCGGATTCTAGTGGCAAATCTGGATTTTTTGCTCCTCCGGGGGAATACTCTTAGTGTTTTCACAACTATTGTCTCATTTGTAGCCCTAGGCACACTGGGAGCAAGTGTGAATTATTTCTTCTCATTGCATCTCTCTTGCCTGAGGCTCCCGGTTCTGGGATCCACCTGACTTTAGACAGCAACAATAACCCCAACAATCAAAATCAACATTGATATAACGTTTGCCAGGCACTCTGCTAAGTGCCATGATGATGCTAAGAAATCCCCACTGCACCCCTATGGAGTAGGTATACTATTTCTCCATTTTAGGGATGAGAAAACTGAGGCACAGAATGTAAGTGCCCAAGGTCACACAGATAGTAAGTAAAGGAAGCTGATTCCACCTAGAGTCTGCCAGTAGCTTCTCGTAACCCAGATGAGACCTGGGAGCTGCCTTACTTGTTCTTGGCCATCTTGGAAAGAACTTTGTCTCAGTTCTTGCCTGTGACCGTGTGAATTTAATGAAGTCATCTACAAACCACCCTGGTGGCACTAAAAGAGGCCTTTACCGGCAGTGTCTGTGTTCCGATTCCCTCTTTATTTTAACTTAGCTTATGTGTCTTTGTTTCTTACTAAACAACAACTCTCAGGAGGTTAGATAGTCATGTGATCACCTCACCTTGTCACATGAATGTAGTAGCCCAGGCCTAACAAACACCAAGAAACTTGGAGGCTACTCTTCAACAGAAAAAGAAGAAACCTTCCTGGTCAGCCTCACCTCATATAGTCAAGCACAAAGCCAGACACCAGACTGGGTTGGAAAGGGGAGCAGAGGTATGCCTCCCACCTGCCTCTATCAGACAGAGTCAGAGGAAAAAGTTATTTTAAGAGGCTACCGATACCTTTTATTTCTCCCAAAGGGACATCTTAGGAGCCTTTGAAGACAGCAATATCTCACTGAAAGAAGTGAGTCTTGGCAACAAAATTTCAGGTTTGATCATTTAATAAGGCTTATTTTCCTTCCTGCTCTAGGGAAAAAAGGGGGGGGGGGGGGAAAGTCTGTCCTTCTCTGGCCTCGTTAGCACCACAAATCAGCCAAGAGTTTATCGTCAGTGGCTCAGCTCCTGGATTTGTCTGGGGGATGACAGCAGTTAGCTAATGACTTCTCAACAATTCAGAGGTCAGTTCCAAGAAGGACGAAACTGGTGGATGGAGTGAGATGGGTGCAGAGATGCTGGGGCTTCCTAAATGGAGGAGAGAGCTGAATTGTACAAGTCTGGGAGACATTAAAGAGGAGGCATCTCCAAACACACTGTTTTCCCATGAGACTGTGTCTTTTCCATGCAGGACCTTGGAGGTTGCAGGAAGCAGTTAGGTCCTTTTAGTCCAATTGCATCTCAGAACAAAACAAGCAACATTAATAATGGTGTCTAATTAACTGACTCAGACCCCATTCCATTCTTCTGTTAGCAAGTAGGCCCCCGGATTCTAACATGACCCAGTGGAGGGGAGAGGGAATTTCAATAATAATTAATATGAAGATTACAGCAGCCAGGCAAGGTTGGGTGGGACTCAGAATTTGATTTAGTAGATTGGGGAGCATGAAAAGTGGTGTGTTTCCTGCTCTTTGATGAAGTGAAGCACGTTCATACCTATTATTTAGGCATCAGTAGGAGGGCAGTGAAGGGGGAAGGGAGTGTTTAAAGTGATCCCCAAATCACCCTGCAGCTGGAGAAGCTGCCAGGCTCTGCCCTTCTCCACTTGCCTTTCATTGGCAAAAGACAAATTAGCCCAATGCCTCCTGTGCCAGAGTTTGCAATGCAGAGTCTGCAAGAACGTTCGTTTAGGGAACCTCGCTGTTCTTTATCTCAGCAGGTGTAATTCCATCACATGATTGTCTTGGATCTGCTTTTCCCAACTCCAGCCCAAGCTTGCCAATTCAGACAAGCATCACTGGGAAATAAATAGTCTTTCTCTGTGTCAACCCAGAAAGCACTGGGGGGCCCTTTACATAGACTATGAGCATTTCCTGTCTTCTGCTGTTAGAGAGGCCCTCTCCCTGCCCGGAGGCCCGCAGGCCTGAACTTCCCCTCTGCAGGTGACTCACTGACCTTCACCAAGAAGCCAGGCTGAACCTGTGGAATCTCTTGCCTTGTCCCAAGCCTTATAGCTCACCAGCAGATGAGTCAAGGAAAAGAACTTGGAGGAGGGGCGGACGGCCCAAGCCAGGACCTCTGTGAAGACAGCCACAAGGGCCGCGCACCTCGGAAGCCTCCAGTGCAAACTTACTGTCTCCCACCCCGAGACTATTACCATTGCAGCTTAAAGTTGCTTTAGGCAAGTAATGTTCACTCTCTGGGAACAACTGACCAGTAGATCAAGAGGAGGGGCCTTCACAGTCCAAGCACCAGAGACCCCATCGTGCAGAGCAGGAACGGCAAGGTGGGGACTGGTCACTGGAAGCTTCCTTTGCCTACTTGCGCCTAACTCGTGGCTCCTGTGAGGGCAGGTCTGGGTCTCAGCTTTTTCTTTCGATTCAGGCCATAGATGCTCCCTCTGGATGTTTGCTCAGGACGAAGCTGCCTCTGGGGGTCTCAGCAGCCCTGACAGGGACCAAGAGAACTTCGATACTGTGGTTGAGTTTGAGGGACTCTTTAGGAGTGGCTTAATGTCCAAATTATGTTTAAAGTCTTTTTAATTTAATAAATTCTTCTAGGGAAACAAGCTTCTGAACACACTTTCTACCCAACTGCTTTTACATGTCTGTTCTCTAGCCCAGTCCTTGTCAGCATGGATAGATCCTTTGTGTCATGTTGTTTTCTCAACGTAGGGAATCGTTACCACTTTCCCAGCAAGGTAACTGCTGCAGTTCAGGCTTTCATTCTGTAGCTCGGTGGTTCTCTAAGTCAGACCTGCAACGTTTGGAGTGCTCGTTTAAGCTGAGATTCCCTTCTGGGCCTGAGACTTGCTTCTCTAGTTATGAGGATGGGGTCTAGAATTCTTCTCCCCTTCCCCAGACAAAACAGTACCATTTAATGATAATATGTTTCTTATAAATATACTACAGGATAATATAAACAAGATACTGTTTTCTCCAGTGCTGGTAAAGATTCAATCACTCTAATCCCTTAGCTGTCTTTAATGGACATGGTATTTTCCACACTTACTGCTTATGATTCACTCTCCCCTTCACAGATGCTCTTTGTCCCAAGAGGCTGCATCACCTGGACTGAATAAGTGGGCTCCCTTTGCCCTCCGGACTTTTCAGAGGTTGGTCAATAGGTTGGCATGTTTATTTGTCTGATTCCTTCCTGCCAGGTGGCCTTCCCATCAACTTTCTTTCTAGGGTCCCTTAACTGGTTCCAGTTCCCCAGTCCCTTTCAAGGCCTAGTGATGATGATGTCCCCTGCACTGACCAGCCCAAGAGGATACACCACCCCTTTGTCTTTATCTAAACTTGGCCCATGCTTTGCATATAGCAACTTTATTACAGTCTTCTCAAATGACTCAATATACAGCTATTTTTGCCCAGACCCCAGCTGATGTAGGGTGGGAACGTTTTGATTTTACTACTATTTCTAAGTTCAAATTAGCAAAGTTTTAAGTTCGTTTTGTCCTTTGCCCAGCTTCTTAAGTTGTATTTTAGTTTCCCTTTGTAAATGTAGTACAATTTCCCCTTAGAAAAGCTAAAGTAGCTACTGTTAAATTTAAAGTGGAGAAAATAATGTTTGGTTTGTTGTTAAAAGTAGAAAACTTAGAATAGTGGCTTTCAAGAGATCATTTTGGATCACTCAGAACACTCTCGTAAAGTCTGCATCTCCAATAAGCACTGCCAGGTGGCTCTGATGCATGCTAGTCTAAGGAACTCCAGGTAAGTGGGATCTCAAGCTCCTCAGGCTCCTCCCAAGGGGGCTGTCTTCAGACATCCCCTCCATAATGCCAGGATGTTCTTCCACCAGAGCCCACACCAAGGAGTTTGGGATAGAATAATTTTATGTAAAAGAACAAGCTGATCTTTGTATTTTGGAGAATTTCTCCTTAATGCCTGCTTTTGGAGTTCAGGAAAGTTGTGCATGCAATGTTTTGGGGTTTTATTTTTGGTCTTATCAAGGCTTTTCCTAGAATATACTTTCCTCCATATTCCCTATTTTTAAAATTACCTATCTGTCTCTCAAGCTCAGCAACAGCTCCTCTGTGAAGCTCTGGATTCTTGCACATCTAGGATGAGAACCTAGCAAGTCACACTGCTTTGGCAGATGGTGCTGTGCCCAGCAAAAGCCTCAGCTTGGGTTCCGTCCTGCTTCTTCTTTCCCAGTGTGAGCACCAGCCTCGACCCCAGAAGGGTAGAGAAGGTTATGGAATGTCATCTTACCCTAGGTCACCTGCCCCCACTTCAGTCCTACCCACTTATCCTTTCCCTTGGCCTAATGGATTATTTCCCAAATTCGATTCCTTTAAAGATATTCAATAGGAGACTGATTCTAAACATAAAATGTTCGTTATTGTTCGGAGCGGCTTATTAGAAGCTGTTGCTCAGTATTGTCCTGTCGTTCACTCCCACCCTCAAAAGGGTCCTGCTGGATTAAGCTAGTTCCAGTGTCCCAGTTCCAGCACATGGGAACTACAGAAGAATCTGCAGCAGAGGTAGAAAGTAAGCTCAGGAATCAAATCTGTTCCTCGGTGTGGGCCCTGCTCCCCTCACCAACTTCAGACTGCTTACCTTAGACTTGCCTTTGATCTTCTGACCTTGTTTGTCTGCACTGACACCATCTCTGTCGGAGCTCCAGTTGCTAGCTCTCAGGCTGCCTTGGCTTCTGTCCTCTAAGCTTCCCCAGAGAGCTCCAAGCAGCAAGACACTCCCCTGCCAACTCTAGCCTGGCCTGACCCTTTTTCTCATAAAAGGCTGCTCCCACTTGGCGGTCAGCTTCACCTGACCCAGAATAATGAACAACCAGAGCCATTTATTTTCCAGTAAGCAGTAGTAGTCATCATCAAAAGCTTTGAGCAGATGATGATATAATCAGAGCATTAATATTATATCTATGTCTATATTTACGTCTATACAGAGGCCGTAGTAAAATACAGACCTGTCTCTGAAGTCTGTGGGGTTCAGGGCATGAGTATAAATGGAGGTCAACATACCACAGGTCTAAAAGTCATGTATCAAACTAACAAACTGCTAAATACAATATGTTCCATTATCCTATACTGACTTAAACCTTCATAACAAAATGCAAGGCCTGGGTCAAATATAGAATTCTTCAACTTCCCAGCCGGGACATGGCAGAATGAGTGAAAGTTGGCCCCTGGCCCCTGACCCCCACCCCCCACTACTTCTTTTCTCAGCCCAGGCTCTGTCCTACATGACAAGGAGCATTGAACACTTTTATGGGGTCCAAGCTCCATCCACATTTCCACTTTCAGTTTACTAACCCTTTTCCCCAAAACAGCTAAATTCTTGGGCCTCTGAGGAGGTACACCTGTGGTCTGTCTTCAGGAGAATGTACTTGGAGAAAAGGCTGGCTCAGGCCCAAGAAATAGGCTGTAGAAGGGGAATAAGGGAGTGGGTGGAACATCCAACTGGCCACGAGGATCTCTTACCCCATGGAGTGGTACTGCCGAAGTGGGCCAGAGGAAGGCCCATTGGAGAAGGCGGTCAAAAGAATGTGACCCTGTTGGCCTGGGAGCTTGGCATGTGTGATGAAGGTTTGCTCACCGACACCCTCCACTGTGGGAATGTGAACTCTGCCTGCCTTCCCTCCTCCCAGAGCCCAAAGACATATCCTTGAGATAAAGTGTATTGCTGAGACCACCAGAACAACGAACACGATCAAACTCAGTTAAAGTCTCCATACAAACTCTTCTTTTTTGAAGGACAGGTACAGGCACGAATGAAGGCAAGTAGGCAAGCAGGCAGGAAGAGAGAGGAGGAAGAAACATTTATTTTATTTTTATCTAGTTGTTCACACTTGTTTCCCCTTGGACCTGGGACTTGAACCCAGGGGTAGGGAGCTGGCTTCTTCAGAGGTGACTGACTTTGCTGTTCCACCAGGCCATGGCCATATTAACTCTTAAGATTTGGCAGGTAGGAAAAGAACATTACTTGTCTTGCTGCTGCCCAAGACAAAACTTGGAAGTTCCCTTAGTTATTTAAAATGTCACCTAACAACATAGAGTAGTCTGGCTTTTTCTTTGGTCTCTCTTTGCCTTCTATGTATGGGGGCCAATTTCAGATTGTGCATGGTTGTGACTCAAAAGGGCTGTTTAAAGCCCTGGATACAGTCCACATACATCCCAAGGACCCAGGTTTGTATCCAGGAGCCACCGAGGAGAACAACCGGGATGCAAAACTATGCATGGCTGCCTACTTGCCTTCATTCCTGTCTGCACCTTTCCTTTAAAAAAGTCAATAAATAAAAAACAAAAAAAATAAATATCATGGGACCCAATGCAGAGGGCAAACTTGTGAAATAACTTAGCCTTGGATGGAGGATATAACAAATGTAGGGAAATTAATGAAGAGGTCATTAGGCAATAGGTGAGATGGTGGCCCAGAAGAGAAGAGGGGAGAGAGACATCCAAGAAGTAGAATGAAAGCAGACATGCAGGGAAGGACCGGTGCCTCAGAAACTCTGCCTGGCTTCCTGGGAGTCTATTTGTCCTCACTTCTCTGCTAGGCTCTGTAGACACTGTATAATGTAAACCTTCCTTTTGCCTCAACTAGTTACTGTTACTTGAAAAAAGAGTCTTAACAGAATACTATTAAGTTGGTTACAAAGGAAACCAAATTTTATCCAGAGAAAGGGAGAACAGAGAAAGAAAAGGGCTAATAATGGTGAACTTAATATATTATATAAAGATGTTGATTTATTATAATGTATAACTTAAACCAATATACTGTTATTATGCAGTGTTCCTTCAATAAAATTAATTTAAAAAGAAAAATAGAGAAAGAAAGAAAGATAGAAAGGAAGGAAGGAAGGAAGGAAGGAAGGAAGGAAGGAAGGAAGGAAGGAAGGAAGGAAGGAAAAGATTAAAAACAGAGGCTTGGGGAAATCATAAATGCAGGATGCAGAGAAAAGGGCAAGGAGCCAGAGACCTGTCAAAAAAGGAGTGAAGAATTAGCTCGTTAGGATGATTGCTTAAGAAAGAAGGGATCAGTCAGCTGAACTAGGAGGGCTAAAAAAGGTCACTGGACTTGTTGACTACAAAGTCATTGGAGACCTTGAAGAAAGCACAGCTAGAGAGAAGTTTGGCAGACAGGCACACATGGCTGTGAACGGGAGATGGACAGAGCTTCAGCTGCTCATAGAGGCCTGAGGTCTTTCTTCTCCCCCCACACTGGCAGTGGGGAATGACTGTTCCTTCACTGAATGTGCCGTGAAACCCTGACATTCTTGGCCCAATGCTGGTTTGAAATTTGCCAGAGAACAGAGACTGAGGTGTCAAGATCCAGGATAAGACTCCTTAAGGACAGAATCATTAGAAACAAGCAAATAAACAAGGAACCACTGAATTCTTGGGGACCCCCAAGCTTCATCTAAAACTCTTGGAATTCTCTCTTCCTCCTGCTCTGCATTGCCTTGGGATAGTTCAGGACATATCCCAGTCTTGACACCAGCCTCCACTTGTCTGACTGCCAGCCAAGGCAAACCTACAAACCATTTTCCTCATCCTGTCTCAGTGCATGTGTGCGTGCGTATGTGTGTGTGTCTCATGGTTTGGGGTTGAAGTTGAAGTTGGGGTTGGGATTGTGGTCGGGTGAGGAGGATCCCATTCCCTAAAGGCTCTTTCTCCAAAGTCTCAACAATTCAGGGATAAGAGCAAATAAGTAAAAATAATGTTTTATTTGCAGAAGCACATCTATGGCTTCCTGTTAATACACCTGACCACAGAAAAACACAGGTTGTGAAACCTGAGAGTCTTCCAGAGAAGCAGACAGGACAGCCTGTACCTAACTCTGTGACTCTGCTCAGAGATAGTTAGAGAAGAAGGAATTTGCAGGAGATGAGGAATGACCGTCAGATAGACCAAATGTTTATATTGGCTTCCTCTATTGAGCCCACTCCCTGGCCACCCCTCCCCAACCCACCCTCCCCCACCTCACCCTCACAATCACGACTTTCAACCCGAGCTACCTCCAGGCTGGGCGACCGTGCCTCCCCCCACACCTCCAGTAAGGAGTAAAGGGGCGGTGGGGGGTGTGGGGGACAGAGTCCAATGTCCAGCCCTTCATCCAGAGTCTATGAAAAGGGAACAGCATCCACCTCTTCTCTTGTGACTCAACGGCATGCCCTGGCAGCACCTCCAGACCCACCCTGACGTGGTGCTCCACAGAGACATAAGTAATAACTGAACTTTTCCAGATGACCACCCTTTTCTTTATCCAAACCACAGCAGCTCCTAGGTGTTTGGCGATCCTAACTTCCTCGCGGGGGGTGCGGGGCGGGGGGGTGCGGGGGGGATTCCCTGTGGTCTTTCCTCTATTCTCAGAAGACAGAATTTCTTTTTTAACACATGGATGAAGTTTCTTTTTCTCCTTTGAGAAACTAGAAGAGTTTACTAAACAGCATGATTTTTTTCACATATTTTCCTCGATCCTCTTATTGCCCTGTGGAACAGGTATTATCGTTATCTTCATCTCACAAAGGGGGAACAGATGTTCTGAAAGTTCCAGTGACTTACCCGAGGATGCTGAGAGCACCAGCCCGGAGTGGGGCTGACTGCTGTCTTCTGATTCTCAAGTCTGCGTCAGACTACATGAGCCTAAAGCCGGCAGCTGGCTCGGGGCGAGAGCGTGCTGTGCGGCACAGAATCTCAAGGTCCTGTTGTTCTCTCTTTTTAGGGAGCTGAAACATTGGGAGTAGGAAAACACTTCAAAAAAGAAGAGGAAAGATATACTGGTAACGAAGCAATAGCTTTAAACTGTTGGACCATCACTCAGAGTAAAAGCACATTTTGTATCTTGACTTGCCACAACATCACATTTTATTTATATATATATGTATACATATATATATATAACCAATATGGATGCACTCAGATATATTTTGATCTATTCTGTTGTATTATTTCCTTTCCAATTTATTGATGGTCGTGACCCACAAAGTTGTTTTCACTCCCCAGATCACGAGTCTGATAAATTAATATGGGGGTAAATCTAGAGACTGCGAGTTTGTTACTAAAGATCTTGGAAAGAGCCAGTATTGCAGTCCAGGGGCTCGGGGAGTGATTTCAGGAAGAAATTTAACAGCAGCGCAGTAAACAGAAACTTGCACCCTCATTAGAAAAAGACCCAGGACAGAGGAGGGAATTTGTCAGCCAGGCACACACCAGTGCCCCTTAAACGCAGCTTAAGCTGTTTCCCGCACACACTTCCAGCCCTAGAAGGTTATAACTTGCCTGTTAGCTGAGAGTCACCAAACAGTTTACATCTTGGTCTGATCCCACACTTCCTAGGCATCACCTGATAATCTCACTGTCCTTGTGGCCAAGCTAAGGAGAGAACTTGTGATGGTCAGGCTGATTTGAGTCTTCTAATCTACCTGAAGATTGTATTTTATTTGTAAACTGATGTCCCATTCCAGCTTCAGAGCATCTCCCTGTGGCCCCAACAATCTCCCTTCCCCTCCCCACCTCTCTTTCTCTCTCTCTAGCTTTGGTCCCAGATGCAAGTGCATTGCCAGCCAGCTTGTTAAAGGTGTGTGATCTGGAAAAGCCTGCAGACGACTCTCCATCTAGAGTCTGTCTTTGTGGAACGCAATCTAAGATACTATGTATGTATGCCAATATACATACACACATACGTATAATTTTTTACAAAGGAAATCACAAAGCCTTCCATGTTCCTTGAAAATGTGTGAATGAACAGAAAAACACAGATGTTCCTGGATAAATATCTGCTTCTTATAACTCAAATTGTAGATTTAGCAGAATCTTGGTGAAAAAATAAACAAATATGTTTTTAAACATGACAAAGAAAGGAGAGGAAGGAAAATCCTAGACAGGAAAGAAAGACAATGTTCTAGAGGAGAGAAATAATGGAGAAAAAATAAGGAGAGTGAATAAGATCTATCAAAAGTAAAAGTCTATGAAACAACAAATGTCAAATAGCGAAGTCTTAGTTTAAAATATATTTTTAAAGAGTATAATAGAATGATCAGAAATATATTTTAATTTTTATAAAAATGTTAATATTTGATGCAGCTGTCACAAAATATAATGAGATAAAGGTTTTCTTTCAATAAACAGTGGAGGGATAACTGATGAGCAATTTGGGAGAAAGGGAAGAATTTAGACCCACACATTACATAATACATCAAAATGAATTTCACTTGATTTGACTTGAATACACTTAAAATCACAAAGTCCACAAGAAAATAGAATTGAATATTTATCAAAATACTAGTGGGAAGGTGACTTCTTACTACTGATACACGAAGCAATAGTATGACTGTACTGAACTACTTGACAACATAAAAGCATATTTAAAGACATTTTACTTGTAAAAAAATCACAAAAATAAGGACCAACCACATACTAGAAGATACACAATTTTATGTTGTTTCATGAAAATTGTAGTTTTCAAAAACCTCTCCACTACTTTAAGGACTTACTGTATTTACAAAAACATGACGGAAAAAGATCATTTATCACTGTTATCTCAAGAGCTCAAACAAGCTGATAAAAATCTTGTTAACATTTTGCCTGATGACTGAACAAAGAGAAGTGATAAAATAATGCACGAAAGTGAAAATATTAAAGAATACAAGAAAAATATTTATTTTTCCTAGTTATCAAAGAGAAACTAAAAAATAAGTATGTTATTTCTTTCACTAAATTAACCCCCCCAAAAAAAATTAAAATACAAATCTAGAGCCAGTCATCTTGGTGCCTGTACAAGTTATGGGTGTCATAAATGGATACCAGTGATTAGGAAAACAAGTCTTAAAATATGGTCATGTCTGTTGACCTAATACATCTCTTTCAGAGAACGAATTCCCAGCAGAGCAGCAGAAGACTAAAACCAATGCCAAAGCACAGAGTCCCATCCCAACCTTTCTTTCCCGTATGACACCTTCCCAGACCGTGTTGCTATGCCTATGCCGTCTAGTTCAGGAGCCACTAGACACAGGTGGCTGCTGAGCACCTGAACTTTTCTAGTTCACACTTGATATGTCCTGTAAGTGTAATATACACACTGAATTTCAAAGACTTAGAAAAAAAAAAGAGAGATAATTCACAATTTTTACATTGATTACATGTCGAAACAATAACATTTTGGATCTATTGCCTTAGATAAAATAAACGATTAAAATAAATTTCATCTTAGCTACTTTAAAACATTTTTTTTTTTTAATGTAGCCACCAGGAAAATGTAAACAACCTCTGTGGTTCACAGTCTATTTCTTTTGGACAGCGTGATGCTAGAATATCCCTCACCTAATCATGGGGAATCATCTTTCTAATCAACACTGTTCTTGTATCTAGTATTGTGGCACGACTGATTTCTTTTTTCTAGAAGGAGGAAGACAAAGTGGATGACTCAGCAAAGGACAGGGCCTCTCACATGGATATTGTCCCACTGCTCTTGCTTCCTCGCGTGCAGCTCTCCAATGAGCTGTGATGTTGGACGGGGCTGTTAAAGTTAAAGGAAATTACCTGGTAGTGACAGCTTTCCCAAGCTTATGTCCCTCTGCCCTTGACATGGCTCTACTTGGGTCCATCCATGATGCCATCAGATAAATCCACACATACAAATAGATCATATCATGCTGAAATATAGCTAAGAAATGGGGAACCTATACATAGGAAATTATTTTAATGTTTAGAGTAATTACTGCAATAAAATTTTTTAAAAAAATAGATCATATCACACTCCTGCTTAAAATCCTCCAATGACTGCCTTTCTGACTTAGAATAAAACCTGCAGGCCTGCCTTGGCCTCGCCTTTCTCTTCTGTCTCAGGGGGCTCCTGCCCCACCACTCTCATTTCACTTCCTAGGCCTGACGAACTTATTTTCCTCTATAAGTTCCTGGATGGACAATTCCCACCGGAAAGTGGCCCCTTTCATCACTCTGACACACCACTTAAAACTTCCTGAAATTATTCTTTGCTTCCTTCATTGCCACCTGTCTTTTCTCCAAATGATAATAAACTCTGTGAGAAAAGGGACCCTGTCTATATCGTTCGCCACAGTATCCCAGATCTCAGAACAGGGCCTGGCATGCCCTGGTAGAGCACTGGTTAAGTCAACTGCCTCTGAAGGAGCACAGGCCACATACCCCTGTGTTTAAGTCCTGAGTCCAGAGGAGAAATAACCAGTGTGAACAACTAAATAAAAAATAAAACAAAGTGCTTCTTCCTCCTCTCTCTTCCTGCCTGCCTGCCTGCCTGCTCACCTTCATACCTTCATTCCTGCATGCACCTTTCCTCTAAAACAAACAACAACAACAGAAAAAAAAAAGTTCCTGGTACATAGCAAGGGTTCCATAAAATCTGTCTATGAGCAAATGTTAAATCATTCCACCCAATGGACTCTTTCCCAAAGATGCTCTGAATTTTCTTGTCTGAAATAAAGTCATGCCTCAAATGTTTTTCTTTTGCTGTGTCTTCCACCTAGAGTTTTTCATTGCTTATTGAAAATGATGTACTTTCTTCTTCAAACCACCCAACTCAAAAGGAGGTTTTGTTGTTGAGTCTTAATCTGATATAATAAGATAATAAGTCACATAATGGGAAATGGTGCAGTTCCAGGTTGTGTGGCTCAGTGGCTCAGCGGTGAGGAACATGCTTTTCCCGGTCTTTTCCTCTCTGTTGTCCTCAAGCTTCTGCTGACCTCAGTTTCCCACTTTCTGTTTGCTAAGCGGTGCTGCAGTCCAGACACTAAGCCCTACACAGCAACGCCTCAAGTCCAGAGCATCTCAGACTTAGAACTGTCCCAGAAGTTCCTACTGCAGGGTTCACTTTTCATGTTCCATTGTTTAGAATTGTAGTCCACATCCAGTCCTAAGCCAACCATTTTCTTATTTTAAAGGAAAGCCAGGTGGGCAGGTAGGCAGGAAGAGAGAGGAGGAGGAAGCACTTTATTTATTTAGTTGTTCATCTTGGTTGTTCCCCCCAACCCTGGGTCTCAAATCCTGCTCCTTGGAACGTAAGTAGTCTATATACCATGGTGGATTTGCCTGGTGGGCCACCAGGGTATGCCCTTTTTTTTATGAAGGACAGGTACAGGCAGGAATTAGGGCAAGTTGGCAGGCAGGCAGGAAGAGAGAGGAGGAAGAAGCATTTATTTTATTTTTTTGTCTATTTTATTTTATTATTTCATTTCATTTCATTTTTCAGTTGTTCACATTGGTTATTACCCCCACCTCCAACCAAGAGGCAAACCCAGGTCCTCGGGATGTATGTGGACTGCACTCCTTCTGATGTGACTGACCTAAACCCTACTCCACCAGGATGTACCCAACCAGTCCATTTTTAGACCAATTACTGTTGAGAGCAAGACATTATCATGATAGGCCTAAAAGAATCAAGATCTTTTGGTTCAATGAGTGGCGGTTACTACAACCTCACAAAGAAGTGGGTTTGGGATGGGAATCTGGGAAGACAAAATTGTTTCAGAATGAACCACTGAGAGTTTGTACAAGTCAGGATCCTATTAATTTTTCAAAGTGCAACTCAAATCTTGGGTCTTTTATTAATCCTTCTAGAATTATCTAAACCAGAAGCAGTCATTTTCTCTTATGAATATAAAACTTTAAGTTCAGGCCAAAAATTCTGTAGTTATTCCTACTTTCTCTCTTTATATCGAAACCACATATCCTACCTGTCTTATCTACTGTATCTTCAAGATACAGTCAGAGTCTCAGCCCTATCACTCTGGTTCAGGTCACCACTATTTCATCCCTGATGTATTATTGTAGCCTCCTCACTGGCCTCATACTTCTCCTCTCGACTTCCTAGAGTCTGTTCTCAGAGAGAAAAATCCTTCCCATAAATCAGATCATGTCGCTTCTCTGCACAAACCTTCCAACGATTTCAGAATAGAATCCAGAGTCCTTACCAAAATGTACAGGGCCCTTCACCCTCTCGCCTCTTGAACCTTATACTCTGCCCAAGCTCCACTGCTGTCTGCCCCCAACACACTGACCTAGTTGTCCTTCCTAGGTCACATCAAACACACTCTCCCTCCTCAGGGCCTTTGTGTGTGCTAGCCAGCTTGCTTGGGAAATTCTTCCAGATAATCAGATGACTTGCTCCCTCTCCTTCAAATTTGGTCAGAACATCTCTGACCTATCTAAAAAGTCACCTTACTCTGTTTCATTTTCCTTTGGGACACTCATCACCAATTGACACATTACATATTTATTTATTTATATGCTGTCTTATTAGAACCTAAGATCCATAAAGTCAGGGGTTTTATCTCCTTAGTTCATGGATTTAGCCTCAGTGCTTACAACAAAACATAGCACATACTAGGTCCCCCCCACACACACATAGTACAGATATAACATATAACGTAAGTGCATATCCTTTAACCTCTAATATCTGTTGGTTCAACTGGCACAGTTTCAGGCTGTTGTCTTGTGCATGCACACATCTGGTCTCTTGAATGGGAACACAAACTTCTTAAAGGGCAAAGCTGAGTCTTAAAGTACAAGACCTGGTATAAAGAAGGCGCTCACAAGTTTATGGTGTTGATTGATTTGAAGGGAAGACACTTTAGGGCAGTAACAGCTGTTACCATGTTCCCTAACCCACTCTGGGCAGGACCCTGAGAAGATGAAGTATGAGGACAGTTTTTTTAGAAGAGGCGTGGGATTTGGAGTGCTACCCTGGAAGAGGAGCCAAATAAGTTCCTTCAGAAAGAAAAGGGTGACATCACTCTGACATTGAAAGCAGTTTGTAGAGGCACCTTCTCTACCCTAAAATTTCACCAGGAACTGTCTTTCCACATTTATTTATCCTCTAGCAGCTCTTTGCAACTGAATAAGGCCTCACTCCCTTTAACTGGTGGCAAAGGTTTCTACTTAACAGATGCTAAACAGAAGCAGAGCAAAGCCACAGAGTGGTGTGAGGTCACTCATAGTCAGTGCTCAAATTTAAAAGGAAACTCAGACTTACTCTAGTCCCCACCCTCCAGCCCCAATGCACTTCAGTCTCCCAAGTACGCTGCGGTACCAAGGGAGGTGTCTGAGCCCCAGGAGAGTGGTTCCCAATGCCCCCTGCTCTGCACACAGTTCTCTCACACAAGTTCTAGCAGCAAGGCCATTTGCCAAACTCAGAGGAACCAGGCCACTTTCAGAAGGTGATCGCATTACACTTGCCAGAGGATAAAGGGACAAATGAGGAGACTGAAGACAGTGCTTTAAACAGAAGGAGAAAAAAGACATCACTGGATGTGTGCTAAGCCAAAAAAGCAAATGCCAGGAATAACTGAGCATTGTTTGAAGCCATGTCTGTGCAGAAAGGACCCAGGTGGAGGAGATGGCAGGAGCTGAGGTGACCTGAGGACACAGAGCAAATGCCCCAGAGGGCAGGGCGGAAAAAGAGGGACAGATGTATTTTAATCATCCTTAAAAGACTTATTCTAGCATTCCTCAGGAAATAAAAAGCAGATGGGGTTGGTTTGGAACTTGTTTACATATTCTTGGCCTCCATGAAACTTCCAGGGCAGAGCTAGTACGAGAGAAAAGGGGTATTTTAGGCAAATATAGACAGTCTCTGCTCGGACAGAGTGGGAGCTCACTTAATTGCACCATGTGCCTCTTTAAAATTTGAAGCAGGCATTTAGACTGCAGGACCTCATTCTTCTGATTTAGGTCCAGTCTAACTGTAATAAACAGCTATTTGATATGTAGTACTGATCTGCTTGCACCTTCTGAAGGGAACCAAAGTTTACTATACCTTCTTTCTTGGTATCACTTCATACCCTAGTGGGCAGAGGAGCAAAGCAACAGATGCCTAAACAGGGGGACGAGATGGAGTGGTTCACACCAAAGGTCCTGAGGTTTGCAGAAAACTTGTTGGAATTCAAATTACAGGGTCTTACCCCCAATATTTCTACTCAGCAGAGCTGAGGTGGGACCCAGTGGCTACTCATTAGAATCATCTGAATATTAAAATATACAGATGACTGGGCTCTAGTCCCAGAGATTCTGACATAAATTGGTCTGGGGGATGACATAAGCTTTGTTTAAAGCTCTCCAGCTATTTCTAAGGCTTGCTATTCCAAAGTTAAGAACCATTGATTTACTTCTCTTTTACCTGACGTCATTATTCTATCCCCCGCGTAACATCAACGTACTTTCATAACTTGGCCTCCAGATGGTCAGAACCACAGGAGACCACGGGATCCAAATTAGGCATTAACCTAGGTTTGTGGAAAAAGAAAATCACTGTCTGAGACATACACTATCAAAAATCTATGTAAATGCAGACAATTATCTTGTAGTGTAATCTATCCAGGAAATAGTACTTTGAAAAAATGTTTTGTAAGTAAGTTGCCACTAAATGGGAGTAAAAATAATCCGCTTTAACGCTTATGGAGACCTTTTAATGTGCCAAGTACTCTCCCCAGTGCTTGCATTTGAAACTCATTTAATTCCCACAATAACTCAATGATGTAGGTACTGTCATCATCCCCCAACTAACAAATGAGGAAACCAAGGCACTGGGAGGTGAAGTAATTTGTCCCACATCCCACAGAAAGTGGCAGAGCTGGCTCGGCTCTCAAACTCTGGTGTGCATCTGAATCATCTATAGCGATTGTTCAAAATGCAGATGACCAGGCCCCGGGGCAGAACAATTGGATCAGTATATCCTGAGGGGGGTCTTTATTTAAATTATTTTTAACAAACTCCATGGAGAGTCTGTTGTTCACCAAAGTAATAAAACTAGTGGTTGGGAGTTAAAATGAAGACTTTTCCAAATGAACAAAGGAATCAAATCAAACAAAAGTAGACTTTTGGGTTATAGAATCAATTATTGGTTACCAGAAGGGAAGGGGAAGGGAGGACAAGTTGGGTAAAAGGAGTCAATTATATGGTGAAGAACAGAAGTGAACTGTAAATTTAGCTTATTAGATACAGATATACATTTACAATATTTTGTGCTTTAAACCTATATAATGTTATGATGTCTGCTCCTTCAGTAAAATCAAACATGCATACATTGATACATACAATGAACCTAGATTATCGTAGGTTCTGTTCTTTCTCCACCACTTTCAACTATAATTTGAACAAGTAACCTGCCTTCTCCCAAGCTACTATTTCTGCATCTGGAAATGCGAAATGATCGCTTTGCGTTCAGGAGCTTGTTCTGGGGATTACACGAGTCTTGGGCATTTAACACTAACACTGACACTGCTGCTTCAGAAGCAGATACTCTGAGACTTTAGCAGGTCTTCCTGGCTGCCATCTACACTGCACACGTCACCGCCCTCTCCCTTTCTGCAGCCGCAGGCATGCCCTGCCCCGGGGAAAGCAGGGCTGCTGCAGCTGGACTGTCAAGAAAAAGAGAGTCAGTTTCTTAACTTTTGAGATTCAAATAAGATTACTGAACACAAGATCTAGATGTGGGTTAAAACCTGTTGTGAGCATCCAGCTATTTGGACCTAACCAGTAGACAAATAAAATTGGACAAAAAAACCCCAAAAAACCAAAAACTCCTTCCGCTTCTTCATCTAAGATACCCAGCTGTCATGCACTAGTGAAAAGTTACCTGAGCTGTAGGATGTGTCATCTCTGAGAAGTCCCCGCTCTCTGTCATTGTCCCAGAGTGAATCCTCTCAGAAGAGAACAAAATGTGGTTGAGGGCAGAGCACCAGATAAGTTTTGCGGAAACTGAAAATTAAAAAGGTGTGTGTCTATACAGATGACCAACAGGCACAGGAAATTATGTTCATACTCCCTGGCTATCAGGGAAATGCAAATTAAAACAACAATGAGATATCACCTCACACCTGAAAGACTGGCTATTATCCAAAAGTCTGGAAACAACAAATGCTGGCAAAGATGTGGAGAAAAGGGAACACTTTTGCACTGTTGGTGGGAGTACAAATTGATGCAGCCCCTATGGAAAACAGTTTGGAAATTCCTCAAAAACCTGGAGATGGAAATCCCATATGATCCCACCATTCCACTTCTGGGCATCTACCCAAAAGATACAAAAGCACCATCCGCAGAGATGCATGTACCCCCCTGTCTATTACAGCACTAGTCACGGTAGCTAAGAACTGGAAATTACATAAGTGCCCAACCTCAGAAGAATGGATCAGGAAGATGTGGTACATATTTACAATGGAATACTACACAGCCCTTAGAAGAGATGAAACCCTGTCATTTGAATCAACATGGATGGAACTAGAGGGGATTATGCGAAGTGAAACAAGTCAAAAAGAAGAAAGATAGATACCAGATGACCTCACTTATAGGTGGAATGTGAGCAGACAACACAAAGGAACAGATGACACATAACCAAGAAACATTTGTGACAGAACTGAGGTGACCAAAAGGGAATGGGGTGGGAGCCCACTGGACGATGGGGAAGAACACTTGATGATTTGGTGAAGGGCAGGGTGTGTTGAAATATATCTAAGAAATGGGAAACCTATACATAGGAAATTATTTTAATGTATAGAATAATTATTACAACAAAAAATAAATTTGAAAAAAGGTGTGTGTCTGGGCACACCCTTGTGGCTCAGGTAGTTGAGGTGGCTAAGGTGCAGATCATGAAAAACCTAAGGATTAAGGTTTGAGACTCAGTGGTGGTGGGAGAAGAGGACAAAGGATGAAAGGAGGGAAGGAAGGAAAGAAAGAAGGAAGAAAAGAAGGAAGGAAGGATGGAAGGAAGGAAAGATATGTGTTTACTTTCTATTTAGGGAGGTCAACTCACCCCACAGATGTTCTTATGCCACATGTGATGTGGGGTCCACAGAAAAGAGATGATTGCACAGGTGATAGGGGAAGAGAACTCAATGACAGCCTGTTTCTTATGGCCCCAAAGAGGCATAGGAGAGTAGCTGGACCCTTCTCATAGCCCGAAAAAGGCTCAGACGTTAATTGAGTGACAGCTGATATCACAAAGGGGTCATGCCATGGAGGAACAATCATGGCTAGCAGCATGGACTGAGCACACCACGTGGCTATGCAGTCACCTTAGAGGATACCTCTGAATGCCAGTGGGGAGGAATATGGTGATCAAAATAAGATAGGGCAATGACCCATCTTGGGAGTCAGCAACTCAGAGTACATGTTTTCTGTGGGTTCCCTTCCCCTCTCCCTACCACTGATATTCCATGTATAGGAGAACAAGGGAAAGAGAATAGATGTGAGTTAATCTCCTTAGTAGTACTAATTTTTCCACATTGCATAGAATGGCAGTGTGAGATAAAATTATGTTCTGTTTTAGAGAATCAAAGATATATATGTACACATCTGAAAATATGTAAAAGTAATATGTTCTAATTAAGACTATGGAGTTTCCTAAAACTCAGCAAGACATCTGGTATGACTCCCTACACAGTTGCATAACAATCAATAACAAATGGATTTAATCAGCAGATACACTGGAAATGGCAAAATGTCTGTGAAGAACAGTAAGTTTTTGGTGACTTATAAAAACTTATGAAAAGTAAACATTGAAAAAGGAGCATGGAAGTCCAGCATTACAGAAGCACTATGCTGGAGAGAGAGACACTTTGCATGTTAGACTGGATCATGAGTCCAGGTTTGGGTAGTGTCCCTGCAATCAGACACCCAGAGTTCCCATGTTATGCTACAGCCTGGATACATGGCCCATGAGCCTAATTAACTTGCTTTATTATTATTTGGTATTCACCAAACAATGACGAACTTGATTTTCCCAACACCTAAGAGAGAGCTGTGTAGATTGCAGAAACAATGGCTCTGGCATGCAGATAGGTGTATCCTGCCCTGTAAGTCCACACATTGCCATTCTGCTTTATAAATAAGTCTCTGGTGAGTTAATTAATGGAAGTCTCCTAGATATGGTTGGCAGATTTAGCAAATAAAGATTTAAATATTATAATGCTTGTTAAAAATTATTCATTGTTTATCCAAAATTCAAATTTCATTTGAATTTTTTTTTCAACCCTATTAGAGCCTTACCAGACATATTGATAAAAGAAAGTCCTGCAAATGCAAGGCCGAGGGTCAGTCCTGGCTCCAAGACCACCTTTAAAAACATAATAATATAATGCATGGAAGGCCCTCCTAAGTAACCAACCTAGGACTAAGGTTTCTCTCTCTCTCCCTCGCTCTCAATTTTTTATTCACTCATATCCCCTTTATTTATAATCAAAGCCAATAACCTCCCTTATCAAGCTTCCCATGTCTTTGTCACCTATTAAGATCATATTTATAATGTGGACAAATAAATGCATAAAATTAAATATCATTTACCTGCAATAGCTGGTTAAAAATGAATTTTTTATAAACTTTCAACAAAGAAGATTTTTGTTCCTGGACCTGAATTTTTCCCCTGGTTTTTGTCTCAGTCACAACCCTGGTCTTCACTAGTCCTCACATCCCACTAGTCCTGGGATCCCAACCTTCAGATCACCTTATGGAAAAATCAGTTAATGGATCCCTGTAGGGCCATTGCACTTGTGCCTACAGAAAATTAAAACAGAAGCAACACAAAGAAGCAGAGGAGCAGATCTGGTTTCCGATTCAGTGAATGAGAAAAGATATTGCACTTTTCCAAGCCAGTTCTCCGCCTTAGCACTAAATATCATAGGATGTCAGGATCTTACAGTTGCCTGTGACCTCCTTTTGTCAGTTTCTAAAGAGGCTGCTGCCCATAGAAAGACAATATTGATTCTTTATCCCCAGACCAGTTGGAACTAAGCTCATGTTACTTGATTGAAGTCATCATCAGGCTCCTCCGTTATAGGCATAAAGTGTATTATTTGCTAAGGAACTAAAGAGTCTCTCTGGTGAAATGTGATTTAGGTCATTTCTCTAGAATTCTGGTTTTAATTCATTGTTGGCATTTCTGAAGTACTTTACGGTGAGCATCTGAGATAAATGAGTCATCTAGGTCCTTCTATTTCTTCTATTTCCCATTATTTGCTAACTTAAAACATTTCAGGACTGAGGATTAATATATCCTCCCAATGCTGGCAACAGGCAAGTCATTCCGTAAAATATATTGGGAAATTAATGGGCTTCTATTTGGGGAGAGGAAAACAAAAGCAGATAAAATATATGCCTCTTTATCTATAGACACACAGTATTGGGAGAGGAAGAATGGTGAAATAGTTCTAAGCCAAGCTTGTCACTAGATTAAAAAAAGAAAAGAGAAAAAAACAGCCAAATTTTTTAATTAGTTGGATTTTTTTTTTTTCTTTCAAGTTTTCAACTTGAAGAAGAAAAACTAAAATGTTCAATTGAACCCAAAGAGATTTGGAGTTTTTTTTAGAGTCATATTAAGAGCTAAGAAGATGCAACATTTGCCCCACTGTTTCCCATCAAGTCATCTCTCCTTACATGACAGTGAGGGCTACTTTCAAAATCTGGGCTCCCAGAAGAAGTTGGGAGAAATCCCTACTCCCACTGTGACTGCAGTGTTATGGTGCGATAAAGCAGATGTGTTCAGAAAACCTCCTCAGACTCATCACCTAGGTGGTCTAGGGGACAGAGCCCATCAGAGGCAGCCGGAAGCAGGACACGGTGACTTTTCAAAGCTCCTTCCAAGCTAGAAACCTGACAGTTGGCAGGAGGAATTCTATATTTGCTCTTTCTCTTGTCCAAAGTGCAAACATTTCTCCCTTACCGCTGCACAAGAGCATCAGGAAAAGCATTCAATCCACATCTGTACAAATGTAGTCCTCATGCTATATAGGATATTTTGACAACTAATATTAACACAGCACTCTACAGTTTGCAAAATACTCTCAGATATATGGTCTTACTTAATTCAGTTGGAACACAAGCGCTAGCAATCATCTGTGACTATCAGGAGTCATCATGATAATTTCTCAGGGAAAACTATCAGCATGATCTTATGAAGATCATCAATCAGTTTATCAATTTATCTGATAACTTCAAAAAGCAAATTTCAGAATAATCTGTACAATATGAACTCACTGGTGCAAAGGAATAACGAGTATGGCTAAGAATGTATATAAATAGCTTTATTTGTGTATTGACACTCACACAAATATATTTATATGTACATACATTCAAATGTTTATGTACACATATATAAATTTATATGAACATTGTTTTATGTTATTTTTATAATTATAATATTTAAAGATGAAAACTTTTTAATAAGGTACATTTAAGAAAAAGGCTCATCAGCATTAGCATTTCTTTTTTCCCATGCGTACCTCAGGATGGTGATTATACGGTTAAAGGCCTGTCTTGTGCATTATCTGGGCCAGAGAGCTAGAAGGGAGAAGGACTCTGGTAGGAAGATGGCTTTGTCCACATGGTCTTATACAAAACCTTTGTTGCCAAACACTTCTCTGTCCCCCATTCCTACTCCATCTGCACACTTTCAAAGAACACAGCTTGTCAGCTTTGTGCTGTTGAAGAACATCTTCTGTTCTTGAGAACAATTCAGATTCATTCACAGATGATCTAGTCATGTTTGAGTCAGAAAATTAAAAATATAAGACTATACATATCCTCTTTCTGACCAATTAATCATTTATCCATGGGCTTTCCCATGTTAAGGGTAAAACAGAAAATGGTGGCAAGTCCTGTGCCAACTTCCAGGGAAGCAATCAGGTGTAGTGGGAAAAACAGAGAATTTGAATCAGGCACTTGTGTGTCTGAACCTCATCATTCTTGCTTACAGTGCATCCAAGGGCATGATCTTAATTTCTTGGAACTTCCATTTCCCTCTCTGTTGAATGTGATCAATAATACCCCTCTCACAGGATTGTTTTATAGACACATTCAAATGACACGTTGTAGAAAAGATGCTGAGTTGTGGGGGTCAGAACTAGGCAGCACACCGGGTGGCCAGTTGGGCTGTTGAATCCCACAATCACAGCATCAGATGGAATTTCTACCTTTTGTGCACATTGCAGGGTCACTCTCTGGCATTCACAAGCATGAGTAAATCGGGTGTGTATTATTTGTCAGAAAATAATACTCCTTGTCGATTCTGATGTGAATAAACCAACATACTGGAGATTTAGGTTCTACAAATAAAATCCATAATCCCCCTAAAATAAAGGATACTTTGAGAGACCATCAGGGGAAGGAAGGGACTCCCATAATTGACTCCCTGCCTTTTTCTAATGTAATCTTCGTTAGAAGTCCCCCATTTCTACCCCAGTTGCACACTTCCAAAGTTTAAGAATACTATATAGTTGGAGAATTGGACTCAACAAACATGATAGGTCCTCCTAACCATCTGGGATTTTCATTCTAATATGTTTTATCTCTAGTCCTCTCTCTCAAGTCATCTCTCCTCTATTCCCTTTGCTCCACCCTGGGGCCTGCAACCACCACCTCTTACCTGGGTCGTTGCAACCACCTCCAGTTTTGTTCCCCAAAACCATGCTCCACAATGGCAAAGTGATCCTTCAAAATGTGCATCTGTCTCAAGTACTCCGGTGATTCTCTATGACCTCTAAAACAAATTCCAGTGTCTCAGCACAACCTTCGAAGACTTGCCTTTCCAGCATTCTCTTGTGTCACATGCAACTCTGAGTAAACAGAATTCCTTAGGGCTCCCCTTTCCCCTCCAAGTGTCACATACGCCATTCCCTTCAATGGGACATTTCTCTCCATCAAGACCCCACATAAGCGTTGCCAGCTCTTCTTTCAGCATTTAACTCAAGTAGCACCTTCTCCAAAAAGCAATTAGATACCGCTTTTCTCCACTCCAACAGGACCTTGTGAAATAATTCTAAATAGTATTTATTAGACAGCATGAGAGTGGTTGTTTTCTAGTCTGGCACAGGACTCCCAGTCCTGGAAGCCTCGCTGGTGTGGGTGAAACTCACGCCAAGGGCAGGCACACAGGCCTCCTGTGGTCAGGTTGGGGCCAGTTGGGTCACCACAGGGCAACGCTCCTGAGGGGGAACGCTTCTTGCTCTTCCTTTTTATATGTTAGCTTGAAAGGGAATTTGCTGGGGAATATAAATTTTGGGGGTTCAGATACCAAGCAGTGTGAGCTTGGGACCGCTGCTTAGGGAAGCACTTGAAATACGCAAATAGAAGCCCCAAGATCTCTTGGTCCTATAGGAAGTTGAGTCAGCCCCTTGCCCCTGCCATCCTGCTGGAGAAAGAAGGAACCAGCCCATTGCCAGACAACCCCAGAGAAAGCCCAAGAGACCACTCTTTGGTCAATCCTACTTGTCTACACATGTCCCCCAAACCTAAGTACCTAAAAAGAAAAGTACATAAAAGTTACTCGATACAAAACTAAATACAGCTGCCACTTATTGAGTACCTATTACATACAGTAATGTGAACATATTTTATCACTAGTTCTCAAAATGGCTATGCAAGACGGGTAATGTTAGCTCTGTTTTACAGATGTGGAAACTGAAGCTAGAGGAGGGGAAGTGACTTACCTACAATCACATAGTTAGGAAATGGGGTTGGAATCTAAACACATATGGACTCTCTCTCTCTCTCTCTCTCTCTCTCTCTCTCTCTCTCTCTCTCTCTCTCTCTCTCTCACACACACACACACACACACACATCATTTCTTTTTCTGAAGTCCATGCCTTGAAGCCCTCCTACTGAGATATGCTTCCTATTAACTCTACAACTCTGGCTCTTTTGGTGGCCCAGATTACAGTCTCATCTGCTCTCTGCTTTCCAAATCTACTATACACTGGAAAAACAGTAGTTGGCTGCTGCAAATAGAAGTCCCAGATACTTAAAATGAAAGGTAAGTTAGGGGCATGAACAACAAGGAGGCTAAGAGACAGGAACCAAACTGGTTCTTTGGAAGGGCCCTTGGGAGCTGAATGACTCAAGGTCATTCAAACCTGGGCCTTGACTCAGAAAAGTCTCCAGCCTTTTCACTCAGCACGATGCCCAGGAGACAGCCCAGAGCTCCACGACTGGCAGAGGAAGCCATTTTTCCCTCCAGGGACTTGTAAACCCTAATAATCACTATCTTTCCTCTTCTCCTCATCAATGCACTTATTAAATAGTCAAATTATTAAGCAAGGCAGGTGAGAGAGAAAGGTGGAAAACTGGAGAATTGAAATGAGCTTTTCAAAAAGCCAGAAAAATGAGTCAGGGTGCGTAACACCTCATTTAGAGAACAAAGTGGGTGTCCCTAAGCCAGCCAGGTGCATTGTTACACCTGTAGGAGAGAGATAGGGAAACAGACCATTCTTTCTCTCTCAGAAACAAATAACTGTGATCTCAGAGCTGAACTGGCAAGCCTCTCAAATAAATCTCCCAACAAGAGCCAGAGAACTGATGGAATCACAGGAAATAAAAATACATAATATCTGTTCAAGTCAGTGTTTAGAATATTCTAAGTGGAAAGACATTTTATTAGCTGGTCAACTAGACTATAGGTTCCTTGAGGTGAGAAGTCGTGTTCTATTTATGTTTTAATTCTAGAATAGAGTCCTGTGCCTGGCACTTTGGGGATATGTTTAAAAGAAGTAACATTATTTTAAAGGTATTAAAATGCATACAAATAAATGAATGTTTACAAGAATAAAATTGAAGGCAGGAGCTGAGTCTTATACAACCTTGTATTCCCCTCAGTGCTCAGCACTAAATGAATGAATGACGGGGGCATTGATGAATGAGAAATGTAAAGTTTTAGATTTACTTTGAAGAAAAAGCATAAGCCTTTGCAAGCAGTGGTATTGTCTCACTAATTATTCAATAAGTCTAGTTCACTTCCTAATTTCATTCCAAATTTACCCCCTTCGAAGGCAGAACTTTTTCTAAATGAATTTAGCTGCTGGAAAGAAACAGTTCTGATGATTTTTCTTCATCCTCATGAAGAGTTGGACAGTCATGAGCCCCTAAAGGTATCAAGACATTTATTCTGTTCCTGTACAGGCACCATCAGGTAGTGGGATTCTTCTGGGAGGGAGTAGGTCTCATTTGCCTCCAGCTGTTTCAGTTCCTTCTCTCTTCTTCTCCCCTTTCCTGGTTGTTCTTTGTTTTCTATCAGTTGAGTTTTGACTCCCTTTGTCCAGCATCTCTGACTTCTGCCAGTCTAGTAAATCTCATCTCTCAATTTAGCACATTCACAGAGAAAGTACATCTGAATCACGTGTGTGTGTGTGTGTGTGTGTGTGTGTGTGTGTGTATGCATGAGAGGCAGAGAGAGAGACTGACTGTGGTAGGAGCAGGAAGAAGCAACAAGAGCATTTCCTCCTGGGAGTCAGAGCAGAGGCATGGTGGCACATGTGGGGTTTTCTTTCCCACTGACAAATACAGGCAGGTGCCAATCACTGCTGGGACTTCATTTAGTATTCAAGTGTGCTCCAATATATTTGCTTCCCTCACAAATACATAAGTCTCCCTATTTCACAGCAGTAGGAAGAAGACTTAGAGAGGTTAAGAGACCACACCTTCCTGCCTGAGTTAGATATCTTCCTCTGGGCTCCCCTGCCGGACCTCTATTGTAATATTTATGACATTGTGATAGAGTTATTTGCTTAAATATTTTTCTACACAATTCTCTGTGTGCTCCCTGTGGGCAGAAATTGTCTTCCATCTTTGTAATCCCCAAGGAGAAAGTCCTCAATACATGTTTACTGAATGGATAGACTTTCCCAAGGTCATTACCCAGCTCATAGGTGGAAGCGCTGGACCAGAATCAAGTCCTCAGTTGCACCAAATCCCATATCCTTATTATTCTATGAGGACACCTTCTGGGGGAAAGTTTAAGCTCTGAACCTATAAGAAGCTAATCAGCATTTGTCAAATACATGATCTGTATTGAGAGATTTTCTTTTTTTCTTTTCATTTTCCTTACTTCTTGATATTGTGGAGAACTTGAGGAAGGAACTCAAAGCGAGTCTGGGTCACATCTATAATCCCTGCTCCTGAAATAGCTGAACTTATCACCTTTTCCAAGGGGGAGACCTTGTCAATGAAAGTGAAGACTACAAATCTCCACAGATAGCTTGCAAGTTCCCTCTTATACTTCACCTCTTGCCAGGTAAGAACAAACGCTGTAAAGTAATTTGGGGATGATCTGAGGAAATGCCAACGACTGATCCACGGTTCGTAAAACATCAGACTCTTCTCTGATCTTGTTGGTCCTGAACAACTAGACTGGAAATGGTTATGAGAAAATATTTGCTTTTACTCTAATCTGTTCACACATATTGATCATGGATGGTCTGTTCTGATCACCTGCAAACAAGATTCTAGTATCTGATTTAGAGGAAATGAATGTGGCCACTGTGAAGAAAGAATTTGCTAGGCCTGCACTGATGCTGAGAGTGGAAGGAATTTCCAGCTCCAAATGAAAGCCAGATTGTTAGAATTGATTTCTTCGCAATCATAACATTGAAGTTCCTGTTTGCTTTCCTGTTTCTTCTCTGTAGTCAGTTCCTATAGGAGCTGTAATTTCTTGCCACATGGGTCTTTGTACATCTTTCTCTCCACATGACCCTCTTGAAAGGGTTTTCACCTGATTAAATCAGGCCCACCCAGAATAATCTCCCTGACTCAAAATCCACTCACCCTGGACCTCAATTACATTGCAAGATCCATTCACATTGCAATGCAAAGTAACCTAATCAAGAGAGGTTCTACTTGTGGTTCAAAGAAGGTCACACAAAGGTGTGGACTCAAGGAGACTGTAAATCATTGAGAAGTCACCTTAGGGTAAGTCTGCTACAGAGGTCTTCATGAGAGGTGGAACAATGCTCTTTCACCAGCAAATTTTATATAGTTTTTCATTACAGTCAAGGTGGGGTTGGGGGAGGCCTTGCCAGTAGGAAAAGATAGAAACTAACATCAATTGAGCACCTGCTGTGCACTGTGCCCTCCACTTTCTTCCCTTGGTTCTCTGAGTGTCTGCTATTATCCCCAACTTTTGAATGAGGAAACTGGAAAGCAGAGGTTGAGCAATTCATCCAAGGTCACACAAATACCACTTCTTCAATGGGTCTTATGGCTTTAGACAAGAAGTAACAAAAGCTGTGGAAGTTGATGTTTGTGAGCTAAAGGGAACTCTCTATATGCAGTCTTTTTTTTTACCCCTTAGAGTTGGTTTCTTTGATTTCAGGAAATAGAAATGCAAGGTGTTTTTTATTTGCTTTTCAAGAAAAGAGTTTGCTCAGTCCAATAGCATAACTACTTAGCACAGAGTCAAGTACCTGGAAAATACAATGCTAATTCGCAGGTATATCAAAAAGTCTGTACATTTTTCAACGAACAATTTCATTCCATTCAGGATGCATACAACAAATACCAATTTACTATTAGCTGGTGCTTTTAACTTCTTAAAACATATTACTATGTATTCTGAAGCTATGTGCTTTTCAACTTCTAACAGGGCCAATTCTAGAAACTCCCCAAAACAAAATATTTAGCTTCAGGAACTTTGGGAATGGCATGAAATTTCCAAGGAAAACGTAACTAATTTTCCACCACTCCAAGAATTTATGAAAGGTGACTCAAATTGGTGAGTTTAATATGTAGTTGCAAAGTATTTACTGAAAACTTTACTCAGTATCTAATGTGGAGCCTGCTTCATAGAAGGCACTTGATTAAAAAAAATTCAGTCATGTTGAGTGACTGAATTAATGAATGTATTGTTCAATCCTACGTATATACTATTTTTCCATTTCTTCACCTTTTCTTTGTTTCCTCGTGAATGAGCTACCTCATTTTTCCTCACTTCTTTTAATTAAAAATATATATTGTACAGGCTTGTTATAAGCAAAACACAGAAATGTATAAAATAAAAAATTATGATCTGTCCTTTTCCCCATCTGCTCTTTTTAGAGTAACCTCTGTGAACAATGTGGTGAATTTTTATTACAAAAGTGGGAGCATACAATATCTGTTTGTTCCTTTGTTTGATTGATTCTTTTTAATAACTTCTTTATGTTTGTTAGCAGGAGTATCAGACACTGTTAATGTTCTAATCACATCTCCTTGAAAGCCTTTATCATTTTATACATGATAGCCTGACTTCCAATAGCTAGAATCTCCAACTTTGTTGGATAACTCCTTCCGAAACAAATTTTCTCATGGATGGTTGCTTGGAATACTTGAGAATTGATGTCTTTGGGAGATAGCCTTTAATGATGACTGAAAGTTATAGGTGTATAAATACCTCAGCTCCCTGACTCCTGAGCTAGGATAATTCTGAGGCATGTGCTCTGTACTATCTTCTGAATTTCCCTGAAGATTAAATCTAGTCACTCACTATGAAAACTCACCCCTTATAGGTTGTCAGACCTTCCCTACATCACTTCCCCATTTCCCTACTTACACTCCTCAAATTTCTTATTTTTGAATCCTAGTCACAAGATCTGTTTCCAGAAAACATAAACTAAGATAGCATGGATATGTTCTACAGTCACAACTTGGAGATATTGCAGGTTTGCTCCAGATGACCACAATAAAGTGAATATCACAATAAAGTGAGTCACACATTTTTTGTTTTCTCAGTACCCATAAAATTTATGTTTACACTATACTGTAGTCTATTAAGTATGCAATAGCATTACATATTTTAAAATGTGTATACCTTAATTTAAAAATACTTTATTGCTAAAAGCAGGAACTGTCATACTTATATTGGATAAAACAGACTTCAAACTTAAAAGCATAACAAAAGAGATAGACATTGTATAATGATTAAGGGATAATCCAGTAAGAAGACACAAGACTTATTAACATATATGCACCTAATAAAGGAGCATTAAAATATATTAAGTAAGTATTATTAGAACTGACAAGAGACATTGATAGCAACACAATAATAGCAGGAGACTTTAACACCCCCACTTACAACAATGGACAGGTCAACCAGGCAGAAAATCAAGAGGGAAAAAGCAGCTTTAAATGACCATTTGGAACAGTTAGTTCTAATAAACATATACCAAACATTTCATCCAATGGCTAAAGATTTCACTTCCTTCTCAAGTACACATGGTACATTCTCAAGGATAGATCAAATGTTGGGACACAAAATGTGTCTCAAATTTACAAAGGGTGAAGTCATATGAAGCATTTTCTCTAACCACAATGTCTTAAAACTAGAAATCAACCACAAAAAAAGGAAGCTGGACAACCCCAAATTAATTGGAGACTAAGCAATATGCTTCTGAATGACTTTTGGGTAAAAGAGTACATCAAAGAGGAACTTGAAAAATATTTACAGACATATGAGAATGAAGACATGAGCTACCAGAATCTATGGGATACAGTAAAAGTAGTGCTAAGAGGGAAGTTCATTGCAAACCAGACGTACCCCAAGAAACAAGAACAATCTCAAATAAACAATCTGATCCTACAAATTAGCAAGAAGAACAAATAAAGGCAAAAATCAGAAGAAGAAGGGAAAACAATCAAAATTCAAGCATAAATAAATGAAATAGAAATCAAAAACACAATGCAGAAGATCAATGAAGCCAAAGTTGCTTCTTTGAAAAAACGAAATTGATAAACCAGTGACTAGACTCACGAAGAGAAAAGAGAAAACTCACATAACTAGAATCAGAAATGAAAAAGGAAAAGTTACAACAGGTATCACAGAAATACAAAATATCATAAGAAACTACTATGAAATACTCTATGTCAGCAAAATGGACAAACTTGAGGACATGGACAGATTTCTAGAAAAATACAGTCTACCAAGACTGAACTGGGAAGAATTGGAAAAACTAAAAATAAAAGTCCAGGATCAGCTGGCTTTTCTAATAAGTTCTACCTTCAGAGAAGAATTAATGCCTGTTCTTCTCAAACTCTTCCAAAATATTGAGTAACAGGGAGCACTCCCAAATACTTTCAAGGAGGCTAATATCACTGATACTAAAAGTTGATAGAGACATCACCAAGAAAGAAAATTACAGACCAATATCTCTGATGAGCATAGATGCAAAAAGTCTCAACAAATATTAGCAAACCGAATTCATCAATGCATCAAAAATATCATCTATCATGGCCAAGTGAGATTTATCCCAGAGATGCAAGGATGGTTCAGCATACATAAATCTATTAATACAATATACCATGCCAACAAGAGAAAGGAGAAAAACCACGTGACCATATCAACAGATGCAGAGAAATCTTTTGACAAGATCCAACATGCATTTACGATAATAAAAAAAAAAACCTTCATAAAATGGGAATAGAAGGTACACACCTCAACATAATAAAGGCCATATATGACAAACCCACAAACAAAATGATAGTCAATGACAAAAATTTGAAAGGATTTCCTAAGGTCAGGAACAAGGCAAGACTCTCTACTCTTACTACTGATTTTTAACATCATACTGGAGGTCTTAGGCAGAGCAATTAGGCAATAAAAAGAAATAAGAGGAATCTAAGATGGAAATGAGGAAGCAAATCTCTCATTATTGGCAGATTACATGATTATATGTTGAAAACCCTAAAAACTGTAAAAAAACAAACAAAAAAAAACTAGTAGAATTAACAAATGAAGTAATAGGGCTGGCTGCAAAAATCAATGCACAAAAATTTGTTACAATCTTATATGCAAACAACACACTGGAAGAAAATGGAATCGAGAAAACCACATTGTTTAAAATAGAAGTAAAAAGAACTGAATAGAAGTAAAAAGGTAATGAAAGACCTATAAAATGAAACTACAAGTCCCTCTTAAAAGAAATAGAGGGGGATACAAAGAGATGGAAAGATCCCCTGATCACGGTTGGGAAAAAATCAACATCATTAAAATGGTCATCTTACCTAAAGCAATATACAGATTTAATGCAATCCCCATTAAAATCCCATGGGCTTACTTCCAGGAAATAGAACAAAAAAATCTTACAATTTGTGTGGAACAACCAAAGACCCTGAATAACAAAAAAAATTATGAGAAAGAAGAATGAATCTGGAGGGATTGTATTTCTACACATTGAGCTATACTACAAAGCAATTGTGATCAGAACAGTATGGCGCTGGAATAATAAATCACTAGAAACTGACCCATTCACACACGGTCAGTTAATCTATGACAAAGTAGCTAAAGCATGTGATGGAGAAAGGAAAATCTCTTCAATAAATGGTGTTGGGATAACTGCAGAGTCACACACAAAACATTGAAGCTAGATCACTTTCTAACACCATTCACAATAGATTAGAGACTTGGACATAAGACTAGAAACCACAAAATTCTTGAAGGACAACATAGGAAAGACATTCCATGATATCAGTCTTAGAGAGACCTTTGGGGACTCAACTCCGGCATCAAGGGAAACAAAAAGAAAAAGAAAAAGTTGGGATACATCAAACTAAAAAGTTTCTTCACAGCAAAAGAAAAGATCACCAAAATAAAAGGACAAATGACTAATGGAAGAAGATATTTGCATTTTACATTTCTGATAAGGGCTTGATAATGAAAATATTCAAAGAACTCATAAAACTCAATAACAGAAAAACAGGTAATACAATCGAAACATGGGAAGAGGAGTTTGAGAGACATTTCTACAAAGAGGATATACAGATGGTCAATAGGCACATGAAAAGATGGCTATCAAGGAAATGCAAATCAAAACATCAATGAGATGTCACCTTACACTTGTGTGACTATTATCCAAAAGTTTGGAAACAACAAATGTTGGTGAGGCTATGGAGAAAAGGGAAAACTTTTACACTGTTGGTGGGAGTACAAATTGATGCAACCCCTATGGAAAACAGTTGGCTAGTCCTCAAAAAGTTGAATATGGAAATCCCATATGATCCTGCCATCTACTTCTGTGTGTTTACACAAAAGATACAGAAACACTAATTTGCAGAGATTCATGTACTCCCATGTTTATTGCAGCCCTATTCACAATCTCTATGAACTGGATACTACCTAAGTGCCCAACATCTGATGAATGATAAAGAAGATATGGTTTATATGCTCAATGGAATATACTACATAATCCTTAGAAGAGATGAAATTCTGCTATTTGAATCAACATGGTTTGATCTAAAGGGCATTATTCTAAGTGAAATAAGCCAAAAGAAGAAAAATAGATACCAGATGGCATCTACTCTAAGGTAGAATGTGAATAAACAAAATAAAGGAACAGATGAAATGAAAACCAACCCTTGGACACTTGTTATAGAACTGAGTATAGAACTGAGGTTACCAATAGGGAATGAGACAGGGCTGGTGAGGGCTGTGGTAGTGGAGCCCACTGGAAAATGGTGAAGAACACTTGGTGATTTTTAGAGGGCAGGGCAGGATGTGTTGACACAGATCTGAAAAATGGGGAAACTGCACATATGGATAACCTATACATATGAATTTATTTTACTGTATAAAATCAAAGTTATTGAAATTCAGCAAGTTTTTAAAAATTTATTGCTAAAAAATGCTGACCATTACCTGAGTCTTCAGTGAGCCATCATATTTTAGCTGGTGAAAGGTCTTCCCTTCTCAGTGTTGACGGCTTTTGACTGATCAGGATAGTGGTTGTTGAAGGTTGGGTGACTTGTAATTTCTTTAAAAAAGACAACAATAAAGTTTTCCACATTTACTGTCTCTTTCATGAAAGAGTTCTCTGTTATCATACAATTCTGTTTGATAGCATTTTACCCACAGAAGATCTTCTTTCAAAATTGTAATCAATAATCTCAAATCCTGTTGCTGTTTTATCAACTAAGTTTGTCATAGTCTAAATCCTTTGCGTCATCTCAACGAAATCCCAATAAAACAGCTTCTTCACCATGAGCAGATTCCATTTGAGCAAACCACTGTCTGCTCACCCTAAGCAACACCTCATCTGTTCAGGTTTGAGATACTGCAGCAATTCAGTCACATTTGTATGCACCACTTCTAAATCTAGTTCTGTTGTTGTTTCTGCTACCTCTGTAGTTACTTCTTCCACTGAAATTTTAAACACCTCAGAGTTACCCATGAAATTTGGGACTAACTTCTTCCAAACTCATGTTAATGTTGATATTTTGACTTCATTCCATAAATCATGAATGTTCTTAAAGGCATTTAGAATGTTGAATCCTGCCCAGAAATTTGTCAATTGACTTTACCTATCCATCATGGGAATCACTCTCTATGGCTAATATATCCTTATGAAATGTATCTCTTAAATAATTATAATTTCACCTGTGCTTGATCATTCCCTCAAAATTGTTAAACCAAAATTAACATATGACTCAGTTGTGCTTATTTTTAGGAATCACCAGAAATGCATACCTGATGTCATTGCAGACAACAATAGAATTTTCAACCATAAATTAGAAAATGATGGTGGCTGGACACTCTTGTCTCTGAAATGTGCAGTTGGTGAACTATAGGAACTAGCTAGACAAAATGGAGGTAAATATGAGACAAAGGTCAAGAGGAAGGACACATTAAATCCCCACTCCTCCACACCATGACAACTCTGGTCCAAACCAAATTAGGACAGAATGTATGATCCACTGGTCCTGGGATATCCTGCCCTTCTTTAAGTGCACAAAAATCAGAGACCTAAACACTGCCCCTTCACTCCTCTTCCTTTGCAAAAAAAAAAAAAAAAAAAAAAAAAACCTCAAACATATAGCATAGTTCTTGTGTGTTCAGAGTGGGCAAGGTCTTTATAGCACAGGCTCACTTCCTCCTTTGGCCAGGGAATAAATTTATTTTTGTCACTTCCTACTTAAGGCCTGACATCTTTATTAGTCAAATGAAGAAGAAAACTTAGACTTCTTTGTAAGAATAAGACTTGAAAGTGGAAATTACTCCTTGATCCATAGGCTGAAGAATGGATATTGTGTTAGTAGGCATGAAAACATTCATCTCTTTGTACATCTTCATCAGAGTTCTTGGATGACTAGGTGCTTGGTCAGTGAGCAGTGATATTTTGAAAGGCATCTCTTAATGAGCAGTAGGTCTCAACAGTGGATTTAAAATATTCAGTAAACCATGTTATAAACAGGCTTTGCTCTATCATTAACAGAGCATGGAAGGGTAGATTTGGCAAAATTCTTAGGGGTCATGGGATTTTCAGAACTGTAAATGAACATCAACTTATTTGAGTTGCCAGTTGTATTTGTCTGAAAGAAGAGAATCAGCCTGTCCTTCGAAGATCTGAAGTCAAGCATTGACTTTTCCCCTGTAGCTATGAAAGTTCAAGATGCATTGTCTTCCAATATAAAGCTGCTTCATCCACACGGAACATCCGGTGTTTAGTGTAGCCACCTTCATCAATGATCTTAGCATGAACGTCTGGACAAGTTGCTGCAGCTTCTACATCAGTACTTGCTGCTTCACTGTACACTTTTACATTACAGAAATTACTTCTTTCCTCAAACCTCATGAACCTGCATCTGTTAGCATCAAACTTTTCCTCCAGAGATTCCTCATCTCTCTCAGTCTTCATAGAATTGAAGGACCTTGCTCTGGATTAGGTTTTGGCGTAAGAAAATGTTGTGCCTGGTTTGATATGGCCAGATCACTAAAACTTTCTCCCTATCAGGAACAAGATTGTTTTGCTTTCTTATCATTGTGTTCATAGTGTGTTCACCAAAAAAGCACCTTTAATCTCCGTTAAGAACTTTTCTTTTGTATTCACAACTTGGCTGTTTGGCAAAGAGTTTTCGCGTTTGTCCTCTGATGACTTTCAACATAACTTCCCCACTGAGTCTAATCATTTCTTGCTTTTGATTTCAGGTGAGAGATGTGCAACTCTTCCTTTCACTTGAACATTTAGAGATGGCTGTAGTGTCTTTAATTGGCTTAATTTCAAGATTGCTCAGGGAGTATGAAGGTTCAAGGAGAGGGAGACGGAGAACCGTTGGTTAGTGGAATAGTCAGAATACACGCTTTTAAAAAAATCAGTTAAGTTCCTCTTCCTATAAGGACACGATTTGTGGTAGCAATGATAATAGTAATACCAAAGATCACTGATCACCATCGTAGATAAAAAAATCACGGAAAAGTTTGAAATATTGTGAAAATCACCAAAATGTGTCACAGAGACACAACGTGAGCCCATGCTCTTGGCACGGATAGACTTGCTTCAAGCAGGGTTGCCACAAGCCTTCCATGTGTAAAAAGACACACTATCCATGAGGCTCAATAAAGTAAGGCACAGTAAAACCAGTTACGCTGTAGTTTATTTCATTATTTTCTCATTGAAGTCCATTTACGTTGTTTCTGATTTTTCAGTAAAATAGCACTGCAATAAAATTACTCTCCATGTGACTTAAGCATGTTCCTAAATTGGAGGAGCTAGGTCAAAGGGAATCACACATTTGGTATTTAAGAAATACTGCTAAACTTCTCCCCCACCAATGACTTTATTTGTAATATCCTTATCAACGGTTTGTGGTGATGTGCTTTACCTTTCCTTTTACAAACAGTCTCTAGCCTCAGGATGGCATAGTTACCACTTCCACCCAAAGGACTCAAGCCAAAGGTGGAAAAGTTCAAGTCTAGTTATGTCTTAACCTTACTTAAGGTGTTTTCTCCCCTTTATACACACAAACCATATTTCTAAGGGAAGGTTTATCAAATTTGGTGTCTTGTGGTTCTTGAAACAAAATTATCAAGGCTAGGTCTCCCTGAACAAAAAATGGTGCCTTCACCTTTCTAACTTTCTGGAGAGCCCAGTCCCTTGCCTATGATTTAATACTTCTGTCTAGATGGTTCTGAAACAGAGTGTGGCCTGAAAACCACAGTTAAAAATCTATGTTCTTAAAATCTATTTCACATCAGCTCACATGTTTGTTGACAATTTGTATTTCTTAGGGGATTTACCATTCCATGTCCTGTGTCCATTTTCCTACTGATTTTTTGTGGTTTTTATACTTATTTATATAATGGACATTAACCCTTTGTATATATTTTCTCCTATTCTGTTGCTTTTCCTTTGCTTTGTTAATGATTTTTATCTATCATATCTGCAGACCTTTTCATTTATTTTATTTATTTATTTATTTATTTTTAAAGGAACCATGCAGGCAGGAATGAAGGTAAGTAGGCAGGCTGGTGGGAAGAGAAAGACAAAAGAAGAACTTCATTTTATTTTTATTTTTAGTTGTTCGTATTGGTTGTTTCGTCCCCGGACCCAGGACTCGAACCCAGGGTTATGTGGCCTTCTCCTTCAGAGGTGATTGATCTAACTGCTACTCCACCAGGGTGCACCAACCTTTTCATTTATGATCTGGGGTTCTGTGTCTTGCTTAAGAAAATCACTTATTCCTACCCAATGATAATCAAAAGATTGCCCTATCTTTTCCTCTAGTACTTTTATCAATTCAGTCTTTTTTAAAAATGTATCCAGAATTTGTGTAGATGAAGTAAAGACAAAAATCTCCCTAGAGAATTTTACTATTTTTGCTGCTATGATGAGTGAGATGTTTTTCCCATTGCATTCTTCTGAGTGATCATTGCTAATATATAGATTACATATTTAACTTTAAAGATTCAATTTCATCATCTCAGTAGAAATGAGATCTCTGTGTTGATGGAAGATATTCTCATGTCTGTTAAGTAGTAACAAGCTATCTCTTCTGGCCTTTGTTTCCTTGTCTGTTAAATGGGGAACTTGGACCAAATGTACTTAGACCAAATGCAGTTCCTTCCTGCATTAATAATGCCACGGTTTTAAATAACTTCTTCTTTCTTGCCAAAAAGTAATTTAATTTCAAAAGGAAGAAAACTGAATCCTTTAGTCCCAGTTTTTAAAAGGCATTGAGACTCTGTACATTTGAAAATGATACCAAGGTTGGTGAAGATTAGCACCCTCTTCTCTTAGATTCAATACCTTGGCTATTTTTAGCTAGATCTAGCATTTTGGTGGAATAGGACACCTGCAATACAGAGCTAAGATCAGAGCAAGGCAGTCATTCAGCATTTACTTGCTTACTTTCTGTGAAAGAATATGCTTCTTTCCAAAGAAAGAGCAAGGGGATGCAGTAATGGACTGCTGTTTTCAGAAAACTCTTTTTTCAAAGTGTTTATAGAGTTTGCCAGGACAGCCCTACAGACAGTTCACGCAAGACCAAGGGGTTCAGTAGTATGAGGTGATATATCTGGAGGTATCCCCCAAGTAATTTCAACTGTAAATTCCTGCAGAAGTTTGATATTTAGCTACCCAAAAGAAGCATAAGCATGTACAGGGTGCCAAATAACCTACAATTCCTGCCAAACTTCTGGGACAATCTTCATTTGTGTTATATTACTGACATTTACTTTAAACTATTTCAGTATAGTAAATATTATATAATAATTATAGTGTAACATATATGCATATTCGTATCTATTATTATATATATTTATATGTGTATACATACACACCCACATATGTATGACTCCAGAAAAGAACTCTGCAAAAAAAAAAAAGACTATAAAAAGAGAGGGCTACTCTTAGCAATTTATTATTTGGCCAAAGAAGGGGAAGTAAACTCATGTCCTAAAGACCTTCCCCACTTTAGGCACGTGAGAACTATGTTATATGATTTTACAAAGGAAGGAGAGGGAAAGGGAGGTGTTTAGGTCTCTGACTTCTGTGAACTTTTGTGAGAAGGATAGATTATTCCAGGAACAGAGCATTACACCTAATTTTGGTCCTAATTTTTTTCGGATCAGAGTTGTCATGGTGCAGAGGGGATCTAATGTGTCCTTCTTCTTGACCCTTATCTTATCTTTGCCTCCATATTGCCAACTACAGTAGATTTCCATAGTTCTCCAAGAACACTTTCCAGACTGAGGCTGTTCAATCATCATCATTTTATAATCTATTGTGGAAAATTCATTATCCTCTGTAACATCACCAGTTATTAATTTCTGGTGATTCCTAAAAATAATCACAGCTTAGATATATGTTAGCTTTGGTTTAGCTATTTTGAAAGAATGGTCAAAAACCAGGTGACAACACCACAACCTCAACTATCTTTGTATATATTAACACCATATACTTGTTAATTAGTGTAGTAAATGGTAGATATTGGTTTTCACTAGTTAAGTGAGTTGTGTTCAAGACAGGCTTGTTGACTGGAAATACTGTACAGACATTTCCACCTTTCCCTAAATAATTTAGTAGCTGATGTCTTTCAGCATGACTTAAGCCCAGAATTCAATCTAATCAAGGGGAAGCCACATATTTTACCAGGTCCCAACTAGAAGGTTGATTTAATTCTGCCAGGTTCTAGTGGCAGGTCTATCAGTTACTATAATTTTGAAGTAATGATCATAAACAACATTTCAAGATAACACCAACAGCAATCAAATGATATGAAAATATCTATGGTTTCTGTCTTTCCAGTAAGATCTGGAACAAGACAAGGATTCTCACTCTCACCACAACTATTCAACATAATTTTGGAAGTCTTGATCAGAGCAATAAGGCAAGAAAAGGATATTAAGAGAATCCAAATTGGAAAGGGAGAAATGAAACACTATTTGCAGATGATGTGATATTATATCTAGAAAATCCAAATGAATCCACCAAAAAACTGTTAGACACAATAAATGAAAACAGGATATAAAGTCAACATATGAAAATCAGTAGCATTCCTATATGCAAACAATGAACTAAAGAAAAAAGAAATCCCATTCACAATAGCACCTAAAAAGATTTAACACCTGGGAATAATCTTAACAAAGGAGATGAGGGACCACTACAATGAAAACTATAAGACATTAACAAAACAAATAGAAAACATAAAGAGATGGAAGACTTATTCATGCTCTTGGACTGGAAGAACTAACATAATTTAAAAAGTCATCCTACCCAGAGTAGTATACAGACAATGAAATTCTCATAAAAATTCCAGGGATAATTTTCAAAGAAATTGAACAAGCAATACTGAATTTTGTTTGGAGCCCCAAAAAGCCTAGAACAGATAAATCTATCTTCAGAAAAAAAGAAGAGCAAAGGAATCACACTCTCTGGCTTCAAATTATGCTACAGAGTGATTATCATCAAAACAGCATAATATTAGAACAAAAACAGACACACAGACCACTAGAGTAAAATTTAGAGACCAGAAATAGAACCACAGCTATATGAGCAGTTAATGCACAACAAAGGAGCCAAGAGCAAACAATGGAGAAAGGAAAATTTATTCAGCAAATGATGCTGGGAAAATTGGACTACTGTCGGCAAAAAAAAAAAAAAAAAGTGAAACATAAGTGTCATACACAAAAATTAATTCAAAATGGATAAAAATTTGGACATAAGACCTGAAACCATAAAATATATAAAAGAAAATTAGTTAAAATGCTCCATGACATTGACTTCAAAGATATCTTTGGGGAAATGACACCTACGGCAAAGAAGCTGAAGTTAAACTAAGTAACTGGGACTACATCAAACTAAAAGTTTCTGCACTGTGAAAGAAACCACTACCAAAATAAAAGGCAACCCACGAATGCCAGAAGATATTTGCATAGCCTACATCAGGCAAGAGTTTAAACTCCATAATATATAAATAGCTCAAACACTTTAACAAAAAAGCAAACCACCCACTCAAAAAATGGGCAGAAGAGCTGAATAGACTTTTCTAGAGAAGACACACAGATGGTCTACGGACACATGAAAAACGCTCTATATTACCCATTAGCAGAGAAATGCAATAAAATCCACAATGAGATAATCACCTCACACCAATGAGAATGGCTTGTGTTGGAAAACGTGGAGAAAAAAGAACTCTCCTATACTGTTGATGGGAATGTAAATTAGAGCAACCTCTAGGAAATCAGCATGGCTATTCCTCAAAACTGCCTCCCTACCCCATAAGAAAAAAAAAGATGGGTCTAGCATTTGATCGAGCAATCCCACGTCTAAGCATATACCTAGAGAGTGCAAAAACACTAATCAGGAAAGAAGTCTGCACCCCTATGTTCATAGCTGCACAATTCACAATAGCCGAGATATGGAAACAACCTAAATGCCCATCAATGGATGACTGGACAAAGAAGCTGGGGTCTGTGTACTCAATGTAATTCTATGCAGCTGAAAAAAAAAAAAAAAAAAAAAAAAAGATAAAATTGTGTCCTTTGCAACATGAATGGAACTGGAGGGGATCATATTAAGCAAAAGATGTCAAAAAGAGAAAGAGACATACAGGATGGTTTTACTTACATGTGGAGTATAAAGAAACAAAACAAACAGGCAAATCTCAACAAAATCCACAGGATGCAAGACTATAGCTACCTGGGGGAGGGCGAGCGGGTGCGGAAGGGAAGAGGAAATAAAGTGGGGGTAAAGGGCACTAGAACTCTAGTGGTGGGTGTGATGTGAAAAACACACAGACTGAGCTGCAAATTCACTTTCCTAAAATCATATAGCAATGTCAGTCAAACAAATAACAAAGAAAAAAAAATCTATGCTTTCTACTGGTGTCAAAAGTCACAAATTTTGCTAATTCTACTGCAGATTTTTTGGTTATATCATTTTGAAGGAAATGTTACATTTCTTTTAGAAGTTAGTAAAAATAAAGGCTGTTTTGTTTCATTTTTCATTCCAGTCCAGAGCACCTTTAAATTTTATTCACTGACCTCATAGGGTCATGGACTCAGGCTAAGAACTTCTGCACCTCACCTAGTGAATGTTTGATACAGGTGAAGTCCTCAACAGACCTCATTGTTAATGGCACCCATCAGGCACACGGCCATGTCCTTACCAAGCAGTTCTCTCCGGGAGATACAGAGAGTCTGTAGGGCTGAGCCTCCCATCCCAGCTGTGTTGCTTCTGCTCAAGGTACCCATAAAGCCCTTGCAAAAGCAGGTCCTTATCTACAATGAGCTTTTCAAAATCACAGGCGAGCTTCAATGGGGCAGCAACCTGCATGCGTCAAATCCTTTCTCGGCAAATGCAATTTTTACTAAGAAATCATAACAGAGATCTGCCTCAGACGCCAACATAGACACTCTCATTCACTTTACCACCCAGACCACTTTTCCTTCCAGCTACTCTATCCTGACATTTGCATAATTAAATGGCCCGCTACACTGGTTTTCCCGGAGCTAAGTAACCATCTGCCTGAAAGCTATATCCAAGTCTTGCTCCTTGCAAAACCCAAAGGTCATTGACAGACTCTTTAAATCTGATTTTACTGTTGATTCCCCATATGTGTCTTCTATTCTCTTCACAGATTTCAGAGGTCTTCAGGCCAAAACACAGTCCCAGTTCAGGCACCCTCTGTCCCCTCTCTCATGTGGACTTTGAAACCCTTTAGAAGAAAGCATGGAGAGCTCTCCTTCCTCATCAGGGTCATTGATCATTGTTGCCCTGGTGCTGATTTCACAGCAAGAGTCAATGACCAGCAGGAAGCTACCACTCACAGGACACACCCTGGCAACAGAGTTAGTAGAGGATAGAACCAAAGAAGAAGCGTAGAAGAATGACTTCCCCACTTTCCTCTACTGTTCCCAGGCCAGGAGGGAGTACAGGACCCTGGAGAGAGCCATGTCCTGGACAACTTAGTTGAAAGGAGACAAAGTACAGAATCCATCTAAGTGTTACACTGTCTATGTTATCCCTCCGAGTGAGAGAGGCTGTCTGAGGTGTGAGATTGCAGGGGAGAGCTGTGTAGGGGTGGCAGGGGAGGCCAAGGACATGGGGAGAAACTGAGTGGGGTCTCTGCCTTCCTAGCCGCGCTGAAGAAACTCACTGCTGTGGTGGGGAAGAGGCAGGGAGACAGACCTCTGCACTCAGCCAGTACCCATGGACTTGACACACAGGCTCCCAACACCCAACATTCCTACTTTGACTGGGAGATGGGGCTTATTATTCTTGTCTTTATTGGTCTTGTTACCTAAATGTCATATGGGAAGAGGATAAAGAAGAGAAACTCTTTGCAAGAAAATGTCCTTTTCCTCCCAGATCCATAGGCTTCCTTCCCTTCACAACATCTAACTTGATTCCTTAATTTCTTCGGATTCATGAACTTCTTGTAAGTGGACCACTAGAGGATCCCAATAGTGGTCCTTCTTCCTGGGACTCCCAGGGTCCCCCTTAAGGAAAGCATTAAAGGGTTACCACCCCCATGCCAGGTTGTAAGCAAAGAGAAGCCACAATTAACCTCTATTCAAACAAAGGATTCCATCTATAGAAGCTCATTTGTTTCCTTCTCTGCAGCTGGCTGGGCAGGTGGCTGGGAGTGGGAGTCTTCTGGGTGACTTTTTTCTTGAGCTTTTCCTTTACGTCCAGGAAATGACCAGCTCTTTACAGTTAAAGGGCATATTAGGGGCTGTCCCAACAGCCAGCTAACTCCTTGTATTTCCCGCATTTTTGCCGTTAAAATACCAGAAGAGTGATTTCATGTAGGCACTCCCTTTCTTGGGCTTGAAAAGAAACTAAAGACTATTTCCAGCCATGAGCTTCCCACTCCAAGGCTGTCTCAAACTCACCATCCTTTGTAAGCATGTCCTATTTTCACTTGGTCTTCTTAACTAACATGGCAAACACTTTAGGCTCTAGTGAGAGCTGGGTAGCCGACATCCTGTTGGTGACCCCGATCTCCAGCCCCCCAGGCCCCCTGTACCAAAGCACCTGCTGTGGAGTTTACAGTCTGAAGAGGCCTGTCTACCATTCTAGCTGCATGATCGCAACCAAGTTAGTTAAACTCTGAGTCTCAGAAGATGATTGGAAGGTTTGCAGAGATTTTAAAACCTTATTCAGATGTAAACTGGCGTAGTTTCTAAGCTGGCCTAGAGAGAAATGGTTCCGAATTTTCCTTGGGAGCCCAGAATGTAAACATCTACAGTGGCCCTGAAAATATCCCTGAGGAAGGAGACCGATAAGATAAGGAAGGCGGTTTTGTCACATATCCTCCAAGGACAGCCCTAAAGCACCTCAGTACTGGAGACATGTAGGTTGTCAGGAAACACTGATTAGTTTCCTGATGGGTCTGAGTAACTGAACCCTAGCAGAGAGACATTAAAAAGTCTGTAAAACACCTACCTCTGCCTCACAGATGATCTGAGATGACATCTTCGCCCACTATCTCCAAAGTTACGAGAGCCCAGGGATGACGGTACAGAAAATCACCCGAGTTTCAGTCTGACTGAATACCATGCCTGGGCCCCCCACATGTGCTCTTTTGCCCTCTCTTCAGCCATGTGTGCTGAAGTAGCAATAGGCCAGTCTGTCCACAAAGGGGTAACCTCTAAGCTGTCATCAAAGTGATTGCTTAACGGGAGCCCAGACTCCTATTTACCAGCACACAATTCTTTTCTTCGACAATTTTGTCTGAATGTTTTAATGCCTGGCTGGTCCTGCTGGAGTGTGTTTGGTCATGTTTTGAAAAGTGATTTTAGGGCTTGTGGTGATTGGCATGGCACCACGGGCTGCAGACAGGGCAGCAGGATGGGCTGCAGCAGTTGGAATTCAACAGCGGATTTCTTCTCTGTCACTTCCTGCCGCTGCTGCTGCTGCTGTGTCCCTAGACACTAAGCAGGCACAGAAGACACTGAGCCCAGGGTCTTCTCTCTGATAGGTGAGTGTTGTGGGGGGCAGAGGGATGAAGATGGCATTTTCCTCTGAAGATTGTTCTAGAAATAGCCAGTTATTTTCCAATGGCTCATGGTGAGACAAACTCTGAGACAGTGTCTTTTGCCTGTGACCTTCCTTTGGATTCAATGTTTATCAAGTTAGAGACTGAGAGAACTGTGGACATAAGTGAAGACCAAGCAAATGAGAACAAGCAGAGGCTATTTATGCACAGCTTGCTATGGCCATGGCATCAGCCACCATCACTTTTGGCAGAGATTCAAAGACAGGTAGGGGTTCGGCAAGCTTTGTAGTGAAAACCAGAGAAGGCATCAGGTGTGCTCTGATTGGAGGTTGACTTGGGAAGCTGGAGGTAGGCTACCAAGAAGCAGGTATACTGTGGAATTTGTCTGGAGAGCATCTGCGGCTTTCTCTGGTGGGACCTGAATTGAAAACAAAGACAACATTTTAGGAAGTTGGTGATTAGAAACTGATTACTAGAGAGGCTGCTGCGGTAGATGTGGGTCAGAGTTCAGTTTTCATAGATGACATGGCCATTGGTCATTTATGATCAGTCTCGAGAGAGAGGCGAAATCTGAGAATCCAGCTAGTCAAGATGGCTGATTTCATTCTGGGGATGGTCAAATTGATGCTCAGTAAAAACGCCAAGCACCAACAAAAACAAAACTGGAAAAGTCAGAAAGGCCAATTTTATAGCATGAAGAAAATTAAGATGCACCTACAGTGTGCAAATAAGAACAATCTTTTAAGATGTTTATGGAGAGTTTAATGGTATTGGAAATGCTCACAAATATGATACAAATGACAAACTCAATTCAAAAATCATACAACCCATGTGACTGCAGGTTTAAGGACAGGTCAGAGAGTCTTCCTGGCCCTTGATTTTTAGGTAAGACCTGTTCCAACGCCCATCACACAAGTATGGACAATCCCATGCCCTACCTGGGAAAACTTTCCTGGGAGGTATATGATCTTTCCACTTGCCTCAGGAGGAAAAGCAGAGTCTTCCTATTATCTTATGCAACCAATTCATCTCTTTCCAGTCCCTGTTCACAAATGCTTTTCGCCTTGAACACGCCCAAGGATTCTGTCAAAGCTTTAAAATTACCAGTTGTGCTTTGCACAGAGCACTGAATTGCATTCACCCTGAGAGATAAGACTCTTTCCCTCCCAGGCCCTGTCCTCTGAGTAGGGGAGGAGGTGAGTGTGGGCAGATGGTTTTCTTAACCCCAGTAACACAGACAAGGTGGTGTGAAGATTACAGACAGGGTATGAAAAGCTTCCAGTACAGACCCTAGCATTGTGATTGTCTTTGTTTTATCAAGCAGCCCCAAAGGGAGCCTCCTCTGCCTTCTGAGTGCCCAAGCTTCATATCTGCGAATGCAGATAGCGGATCTGTTACTGGTTTCGGTGCAATTTCACCCAGCTGTTCTTAAAGGCTAGTGTTTTCTACCTCGGCCTTTTACCAAATCATCTCTCTCAGTGCCACCTTTGTTTTCTTATTTCTCCAAGAAGGTCTTATTTGCTCGTTTCGGTATTAATTTTCTGTTGATCAGCTCTTGAAGACCCCAAGCAAGTTACATGTTTAAATGTTGCTATCTAATTCTCCCTTTTCAAAAGCGATGAGGATCTAGACTAGAGACAAGCTGTCCTTTTGCTGGAGCTAAGACATGTCTGGGCTTGTTTAGAGGGCCAGAGTGGGAAACTGTAAGGAGTCTATTTGTATGAGGGTCAGAGGAGCCACCCAGGAAGGACTCTGAGAGAGAGAAACTAGCAGACACAAACTGCCACTGATGACAACGGCCTGGACTTTTGGGAGAAAGAATGGTTTTCAGTAATATCTGTTGAATGCCTCTGAGATTATTCCCCATCCAGCACTCATGGTAGAGCTAAGGCCTGAGGACGGGGGCAGGGTGGCACGGAGTTGAAACAGGCACAATCACACAAAATGTCTGTAAGATAAGGTGTCAGGGGTACTCACATAGTTCCATGGGGATGAGTGGAACTGAATACAGGTCAGGAAAATGCTTAAATTTGTAGTCATTTTAGGCTCGTGTGATAGAAGCAGCCTAAGAATGTGTCCGGGGTGGGGGGGGGGGGGGCAAAGGACAGTTTCCTCATTTTTTCTGAGGTTCTTCAAAGACTGGATGAGTGAACAAATTAACAGTTGACACAATCAGTAAGAGAAAAACCCAGATCTAATGATAACATAGTATGGAGAATTTACTTGGTGGTGAAATCTGAGTTTGCTGGGACACACACACACATTTATATCTTGAGCTGAGGCATCAGCTCTCCACATGGCAAGGAGGAATGACTCATCCCTATTCTTACTCTAAAAGTGCAGATAAATAATGCTCCTTTGTACATTCTTCTAGAGAATAGGGACAAGAGACCATTTCTTGATTAGAAGGGCAGAGGCCCAGGGAGTGGCAGATGGCTTCTTTGATTAAGGGAAGGGCTAAAGATTTAGAAGAACAGTATCTTCTCCATTGTCTCTGGGACTGCCCTTTATTGTCCTTGGTTCTTCATCTCCGAGTGGGGCATTCGCAGAAGAACAATTCTGAGAACATATGGGATGTCATGTTTTAGTTCTATCACCTGCTGGAGCAGCTGGATTCCCTTCCTAGGAAGCAATAATTGGGTAGGTAACCAAGCACAGAAGCACAAGGCAGTCATAATGGGAGATGGTGGTACCTTTAGTGAACACCTAAAAATTCAGGGGTGGAGCAGTGGTGGCCTCAGTGTTGTTGACTCAGTGATAACAATGTTGGCCTCAAGCAGGAGGCAGTGCCATTAGCTCAGGCAATAGTAACGCTACATGGTAGTCACCACAAAAATGGTGGAGTGGGGAAATCAGCTTCAGACAGGACTGAAAGAGACCTGAGCAGAGAAGGAGCAAGTTAGTGGGGAATCCAAGGGAAGTGTGAGATTTGATTAAAGATGTCAGGGAGGGTAAATAAATTATAAGGGGTCACACAGTTTGTTAAGACTGGAACCTAAGTCTATTCGATTACAAAGTTGGTGTCCTCCCAATACACCACAGAGTCTCCAAAAAGGACTAGAATTTAGTCAACAAATTCACTCAACACATGTTTACTGTGTGTCTACTACATTCTATTCACTGTCTAGATGCTCACTATAGAGTAGTGAACAAAATAAATAATCATGGCTCAAATTAGGTTTAAATTTTGGGTGTTATTGAAATTATTGCTCTAATATTGTTTCCAGGATGGTCTGACCTTGGACACTTGGGTTACATGAGTTTCAGCTGAGATAACTTGGATTCTAGTACATCCATTACTCAGCTCTGCTCAGGGCCAGCTGCCAATGTCTCTACCACCACTTGTCTGCACGTAATCTGCTCCATTACCTTGATTTAAGAGAAAAATATAGTTTACTTCTGCTCTCCAAGGAAGAGAAGAACTTGTGCTAGAGAGCAATTAAGGACAGTGGAATCAGAACACCTTACCCAAGGACAGAAAGAGAGGGTACAATGCTTTAGATGATTGCTGATGCCTATGCAAGCATGTGTTGCATTTAGAAACAGCATCACCCATATAGCTTATACACAATCTACTTCACTTCACATCCACAGCCCTTGAAACAGATGGGAATATCCAGATAGACAGGTCAAGAGCATTCCGAATATATTATGCAACTTACACTATGGGAATATTGGCAAGGGAGACCTGGTGAGTGTCAAACAGAGCATTACCACTAGAAGATGTTTGAACCCCACTGTATAAGGTGCAAGGTACATGGGGTCATGACTTGGCTCCCATTTTGACTAAATCCATGACAAAGGTAGTACAAGATAATAGTCAAGAGTATGAACTTCAAAGAAAAATGACTAGAGTTTGAATCCTGATTGTGCCACTTACTAGCTGTGACACCTTGAAAAAAGTAATTTAACTTCTCTTTGCTTTATGCTCCTCATGGCTGAAATTGAAATAATAATTAAAGCCACCTTGAAGTGTTAGTAAGAGGATTAACAAAATAGAAGTTATTATTAGTAGAATAAAATACAGAGGTCATGATAAATATAATGCTATGAAGAACTTTTCTTCTTTCAGGAAGCAAAGGAAGATATTTTCATTGTTCCTTCCACTTATGATTAGGTTTTAGCCAAATGAGGGTTAGTAGAAGTAATAAGCTCCAACCAAGTCTGAGAACTTATAAACCTCCTGTGTAATCCTCCAGCTTTCTCTCCCTGTTATAACATCCCCGGAAAACATGATAAGATGGCAACATGCCAAGATGGTGAGCAGTGAGCCTCCATCAGCCTAGGTCTCTAGTAGATTATCTAGAGCAGAACTCCACCAACTCCTTTATCCTTGTTGGACACATAGCATGAATAAAAAATAAATGTTTATTGTTATCAAGAGACGGAGATTTAGAGGTTCATGTTTACCACAGCACACCTTCACCTATCCTACTGATCTTATAAAGTCACATCAATCAGTTGCAGCTGCTCCTGACTAGCACAGGGGACCTTCATCTTTCAGAAAGGCTTGGGGTTTTAATACCTAAGTGCAAGTTACCTGCTCAAGTCCTGGGCTATGAAAGTTTCCAGTTAAGTCCTTTAATTTCTTAAGAACCATGGATTCTATCTATAACACTGAAAGCAATCCATATCTTTTAAAGAACAATAAAACATCCTTCTGAGTCTGAATCTCAGCATTAAGCCTTGCCACTATCTTTCCAGATGCCATACTCAGTCATTCTATTACTCAATCATTCTATTATACTCTGACTCGTCAAATTTCCTGCTATCTCCATAGTCTGTCCAGTTTATGGCCCAGCCTCCATTAAATATAAAGTCTGCTTAAAATATTAATGTTTCCTTTTACTAGAATTTCATTGCACTTATAACTAACATTGGCACTGAATAATATGAGCCCTTTTGAGGGAATCTTAGTTTTAAAATTCCATTGCGATTATGGGACAATCCTTCTTTCAAATACCGATAGGATAGTATGCCCTGGTGGAGTAATGGTTAGGTCCACTGCCTCTAAAGGAGCGCAGTTCGCATCCATCCCAAGGACCCAGGTTCCCATCATGGGTCTGGAGGAAACAACCAATGTGAACAACTAAATAAAAAATAAAATATAAAATTGTGTCTTCCTCCTCTCTTTCTGCCTGCCTGCCTACTCACCTTTTTCCTTGGCTGCAGCTTTCCTTACAAAACAAAAAACAAAAACCTAAAGGGCCTAATACAGCATCAAGCCTCGAGTAGATGGCCTATAATTATTTACTGAATTAAATTTATATGCAATGTATTTATGCTCAGCCTTGCCATATTCTTGACTACTTCTTCCTAGAATAGGTCTGTGGGTAAAGAAAGGTAAATAAAAATACTATAGTACTATAATCTGGATAAAATAGGACACTTTTCTCCATGTTCTCTATGAAGATAGATATGTGTGTTATAGGTTAGAGTGCTGGGAAGAAGTGACAGAGAAAATTGATTTATTTCTACATTTATTTCTACTTCCTCCTATATTGATTAGTAAATATAGTTAAGTTCTTATCCTAAGATCAGTACATGTTCTGCTTCTACAGATTAAGTCATAAATTCCCTCAAGACAGGTATCGTGTTTTCTATAGAACACATATTGATAGTTCCTTTATTTCAAACAAGATCTAGTGATAAGCACTTTATTTGTATATGAAAGTATACAATCAATTGGGTAATTGTGCGATTAATTTACACAATTTAAGTCTCTTTCTTAGGTAGTGTTTCATTTGATCTCTACAATATTTGATTTAGGACTCATTCCACTACCAAGTTCAGAAAAGAGGTTTGAAATGTCTATTAGGGTTATTTTGAATTTCTACATACCCAGCAACTGTTCCCCTCACCTGAAAATTACTACTAGGTACAACTAGGTGGTCACTGTTAAGAGCTGGCAACTTAGAAGAACTACTAATCTTTCCCACCATTATTTACAAGAAGAAAGGCAATTTCCTGTTTCTTTGGCCACCATGGGTAGGAGTTGTTTACACTCTTTAGCAGTACCTTGGGAGAAGCAGACGATGACCACTGCCTAAGACCCCTTACCCAGGCATTACCAGAGCCCCCAGACACCAATGTGAAGGTTTAATTTACCCTGATTCCAGTTGGCCTAAGCAAGTTGGTGTCCTAGAAGCAAACCAATTATCTGGTTTACCAGGAAGCCATCAAGAACTTCTGGGAGGTGGAGTGTGGAGTAATTCAGCCTTATCGGGTTCAGAAGGTCAGAACCAAACTGGTTTGGAAGGAGAAGGGAAAGTGGGGAAACTGTGCTTACTAGAGCTTTCTCCTTCCTTGGGTTTTTGAGGACACTCCCTAATTTTTCCCTATCTTTTCTGCTCTCTCCTAAACAGGAGGACTTTCCTAGGGTGACTTCAGTAAAGAAATACACCCGTAACTAATGAGGAGTCAAGTATTACCAGAAAAACAAAACAGAAGCAAGGGGTGTTGAGAATGGAGGTTCAAAACAGATAGGTTGAGAAAAGTTCAAGGGAACCTTTCTGATACAATGCCATCTGCACAGAGGCTTGAAGGAAGTGAGAAAGCAAACCAAGGGCTGTCTGGAATAAGGATTCCAAGCAGAGAGCAGTGTGAGCGCAAAGGTCAGTGTTGGTGGGCAGATGAGGGAAGGGAAGGGAAAGAGCGGGAAGACAAAGATCAAGGACAAAGCAGGAAGGGGTCAGGTCTTGTAGGATCTTGTAGGTGAAAACATTTTATTTTTACTCTTTGACCCTCTAATCTGTTGCCAAACCACAAAAATCTCACCTCTTCAGGCTCTCTCCTTTCTATTTCTGTGGTACCACCTTGTGAAGATCCTTATTACTTCTCATTCAAATTATCATATTGCTCTCCTAAATAATCTTTTTGCCTCTTGTCTCTATTCTTACTCATGCCTACTCTATCTTCTTAGAGTACAGATATGACTGTCATCATCGTGAGATCATTTGCATACATTAATGTAGCTTTGAATAAAAGTATACTTAGAAAGCAGGGGGATGGACACCGGGGCTGTGTTCCCACAACTTCCCAGCATGTCCTTGTCAAAAATAGATTGAATGTTGTCAAACATAGCAGAGTTTTGTTTTGAAGCCACAATGTAAAAAGAACAATTTTTTGATCAAATAAAAAATAAAAAGATGAATTAGTCAGAACCCATTAGTTACCACTATCAGAGACCCAATTCAGAGTGTCTTTAAAAAGAAAACATACTAACTCACGGAACAGAAAATGCTGCACCATCGGGAATGGCTAGTTCTAGTGTTCATCAAGGATAGCAAGTCTATGGGACTCTGTCTCTTGACTCTGCTTTTTCTCGCTGTTGTCTTTATTCTCAGGTAGATCTGCCCAGGCAGTGGCAAAGACAGGCACCATTGGCTTGGGCTTAAAACTTCTCCACTTAGCAATTCCAGTGGAAAAAGAATGCCTCTTTCAGCAAAAGTCTCATTGCTTATTGTTATTGGCCCATCCTGGACAAAGAACTTACTCCTCAACCAATCACTATAACCATTATTAGTCAAGTCTAGGTCATATACTGACCCTGGAACTAGGGTGGACGTGGGAGCAGTGAGTTCATCCCCATCTGAACTACCTGGAAAGAGAAAGGACCAGATGGGTAGTTTCCAAAGGATCCTTTGGTATCGAAGATGGGGAAGTGGGAGGCAAAAACAATGGTGAGCATAACTAAAGGCTTAGAAACCTCATTGTTGACAAGCCCTGACCCCAAACACCCCTGAGTAATCGACAGACCTCCACCTTCAAAAAAATTTATTCCTATTGTGCTTATATTTGATTATTTCAATAATGCTCTTGTCCAACATCTTAGAAGGCTCTCTGATGCTCACCCTTGTCAGTCAGTAATCTTCCATCTCTATGTCTACTTCACTTGACAACAGTCTGTCTCTCTGAGCAGACTTTCAATAAACTATAGCTATTGTAATAGAATACAATAGTCATGGCATAGGCAGTATTATTAACCCTTAAAATATCAGAGGCAGTGTCTGCTAACACTGTGGATACCTGAGGTGGGAAAAGAAGAACCTCTTGTGCAGACTGAGAGCAATCCCCCACTGCAATGACATTCATGAATAATAAGATTTTTAGAATAATTGAGAAAGGGCATGTTACTCTTTTCTGTCCTGTTTCTGCATATATGTGTATATAATGTGCATATATTGTCAACCTAAAAGTCCAGGAGGCAATTAAAAGGCAAAGTGTGCTTATTTGGGACCAAAGAATTTTAATTCAGGGTACACAGACTCAAGCGGAAGCCTAAAATATATCCCAAAGAGGAATAAGTCAGGGGGTTTTATTGAAGGAAAAGAGGAAGGTGAGGTAAGATTTATAAAGAGTTGATTAGTGTTAATAAGCTTAAGTTATTCTCAACTATACATAATTGGTTACTGATTACATCCTCTAGTAAAAAGTCCATAATCATCGATTCATGTGATCCAAATGATCTCTCAAACAATTGTTTGCTTAATGATTTCTTAAAACAATTGCTCTGGGCCCAATACAAAAGTCCTTGACTTAGTCAATTAAGATAGAAAATTAAGTTTCTCTGTAACGGCTGCTGAGTTCCTTTTAAAAACTGGCTCCACAAGTGAAAAAAATATGTATGTATTTATGTATGTGTGTGTATGTGTGTATGTATGTATTTTGTATGTACAGACACACATAACATAATTTCATACTTATGAAAGACCATATGCAGGAGGCAGGGTTAATCTCATTTTACGTATGATAGTAAAACACAGATGTAGACGACCTTGCCCACAGTTTCGCACAGCTAATAAATGAAAGCTCCTGGATTCGAACCCAGGGCCCTGCCATTCCTATGCACCGATGTAAATCTGCGCATTATTCTGTCTGTGGAGAAGAGAACTGGCTCCTCCCACAAGACCAAGCACAGCTCTCAACGCACTGGCAACTCAGCAGCAGCCGTGACTGCCCTCCAGGCAAGTAGGTGGGCAGATTTCACCTCATTCTCCTTCTTTCAGGGGCATAAAAACGGACCAGACGCAGGACAGCGGCTTGATAGAGGAACACTCACAAATGCAGAGGAAGTGGCGGTGCTCTGGCCCCTTCCGGCCTCACACATCAAAGATCTTTCCACCAGATGGAAACCGCCCACCGCTGAAGACTGCCTGTGTGGTTGGAAGAGTGTCCTGTAAAAACAGCCGGCCGTTAACTCCAGCCTGCCCTGCTGCCCTCTCCAAGACCGGCTGCAGTCCTGGTTTCCTCGGTGCCCTAGTGCCCTGGTGGCTTCCACACTGACTCTGAGGAGGCCCCTGGGGAAGTCAGGCTCCATCGGACCTACTGCTGGGAGGTGGGTGTGCAGCCCACCCTCAGCGGCTCCAGAGGCCCCTCCTCTGACCTACCCTCCAGAGTGACCATAACTCGGAATCCACATCACGAGGAAGCCCTGACTGAACTGCTGCCGTCTCAGACACCCGGGAGCATGAGCACCTGGACTGCCCTGAGCAGGTGGCCAAGGGAAGCAGCAGCTGGAGAATATGAGTGCAGGTGTGGCGTGTGTTTAAAGGAGTGGGTTGACCTGCTGCTCTGCCAAGGTATAGGGTTTCTGCAAACACACAGCAGGAAGCTAATGGGGCTGGACGCTGCCAGAAATGGGCAAGGCAAAGCCCTCATGAACTTGCTTCTAAACGCACCCTTTCTGGGGTGGAACATGGGGACTGGGGGAAAAAGCCTCTGGGCAGGTCTGGGAGGCACCTCTCAGGGGTTAGCTTGGCCCTGAAGCAAGTCCCAAGGGAGCTCCTGGATAAGGCTTTCACAACGCGGAGCTGAGTTAGGAATCAGGGAGACGGGGTTAGGGAGGCAGGGCTGCTCTGCCCATAGTCAGAACTGGAATCTAGAGCCTTGGGTTTTACTGGTTACATATGAGACATGAAACAAGATTTTGGACCAAGAAAGGTAAATATTTACTGTATTTTATCCAGCATATTCAGATGTATAGTGAGAAAATATTTCAGAATATTGAGTCCACCACATTGATAAAAAGAGAAGTCCAAATAGACTTTCAGAATATTTTAAACACATTTAAATGTTTTGTGATGAAATACTTTCCCAGCCCACATCATCTAGATTATTTTGAAGCAAAACTCAAAACTTATCATATCATTTATCATACCCATAAATAATCAGGTAAGTATCTCTAAATTTTAGATTATTACTTAGTAAACAAAGTCAATTTTGCTCCCCAGGAGACTTTTGGTTATGTCTGGAGACATTGATTGTCACAGTGTGTGTGTGTTATGTGTGTGGTGTGTGTGATGTGTGTATATGGTGTGTGTGTGGTGTGGTGTGCGTGGTATGTGTGTGGTGTGGTGTGTGTGTGGTGTGTGTATGGTGTTTGTGTGTGTGGTGTGTGTGGTGTGTGTGGTGCGTGTGTGTGTGGTGTGTGTGGTGCGTGTGTGTGTGGTGCGTGTGTGTGTGGTGCGTGTGTGTGTGTGGTGTGTGTGTGTGTGGTGTGTGTGGTGTGTGTGGTGCGTGTGTGTGTGATGTGTGTATGTGATGTATGTGTGATGTGTGTGGTGTGTGTGTGTGGTGTGTGTGTGTGTGTGGTGTGTGTGGTATGTGTGTGTGAATGGTGGAGGAGGGAAGTGCTACTGGCATCTAGTGAAGAGAAGCCAAAGATACTGGTAAACATCCAGGCAGAACCCACAACAAGGATTTTCGGGTCCAAAAGGTCAAAAGGACAATGATGTTAAGGTAGAAAAATCATTTTTGGAGACGTTGAAAAGTAAAGACATAACTACAATATAATCTGTGTACATTAAAGTTAACATTAATGTCTTGATATCATATATCTAATATTACATTTTTATCAATTTTCTCATAAATAAAAAATAAGCTTTTTTTTGTTTAAATAGGGATCCAGATAAGATTCATACATTGCAATTGGTTGTTGTATTTCTTAGGTCTCAATTTAATTGATCAGTTCTCATCCCTCTTTTTTTATGTAATTTATTTATTAGAAAATAAATTTATTTTTCATTACAAAAGAATACATGATATAAATATTGAATTTTTACAGAGAAAGCTACAATTTTCCTCTCACTGATACTCTCATCATAGGCCTTCCCTGAAGAATAAATAATTATAATTAAAGTTGTATGTATAGGTTGACCATACATACTGTTTTAAATGGGATACTACTTTTTTTCATGTTTTCCAAACTCCCCAATGTTTTAATATAAATGGCAGTTTTGTCCCATTTTTAAGAAACCAGGACCATTTTTAATGCAGAGCAAAGGGCCCAGTCTGTTGAGAGGGCCCAAAGCAACCCTTTTGCCCCAGGTTAAAGACAACCCTTGACAGTGCTCACTTCAGTGGGCAACAGCCTCTACTGCTGTTTTCATTGAATGTGATGAAACAGGTGCACCCTGCTACGCAGTACTTCCACATAAGTACTGTGGGGGTTATCTCTGGCACTGGGCCACTTTAGGGCAGTTCTGGCGGTGGGACAGTTAAAGTGACATGTGTTTTAGGCAGACATTTAAGAGAGTGGCTTATAGGGACTCCAAATTTCATCTTAGGTACCATCACTCTGTGTACTGACCCTGGCCACTTGTGTGAAGTTCCACTGGACCACACACAGTATGTAATGGCCAATCAGCATTGCATAGTACTTACTTGTCGCTGGCCTGGCTACTCTGGTCCTGCTTCGATTGCTCTTCCTCCTACACTCCCCTTAAGTGTCAGAACATAATCCTGTCCCTGCCATCTCAATGTCCCATTTTTGTCTCAAGGAAATATGATCAGCCTATGTTTGTATTAATTAGCTATGTTCAGCTGCATGTGTCAGAAGACAAACAAAGCACTAACAACAAAAGCTTCAACTTTACTTGCTTTTCAGGAAGATAAGCCCAAAGGTAGCCAGTACAGGGTTAGTGTGACAGCTCCATTAAACATGGGGGTTCCAAGCTCCCTCTAGCTCTTCGTTCTACCTTCTCTGAAGGTGACCCTCATGGACCAAGATGGCAAATGAAGGAACTGTCCTCTTATTTGCACTCCAGGCACCAGGCTAGCAAAGTAGTGAAGAAGCAGATAGTTGACTCATAGGATTAGCTTATTAGGGTTGCTGGAACAAAATACCACAAACTGGGTGCCTTCCACAACAGAAATGCATTGATTTTCTCAGAGTTCCAGAAGCTAGAAGTTGAAAATCGAGGTGTCAGCAGTGTTGATTCTGCCTAGAAAAAAGGTTTTCCGTGCCCCTCCTCCTGCTTCTGCTTAACTTACTGGTAACCTTTGTAAGCATCACCCCATTCTCTGCCTTGATCGTCATGTAGTGTTCATGTGTGTGTGTCCAATTATTTTTTTTAATAAGGACACCTTTCATATTGGATTAGGACCAATCTAATGACCTCATCTTTTAACTAATTACATCTGCAAGGACCCTATTTTCAAATAAGTTCATATTCTGAATACTAGAATTAAGTCTTCATATATGAATGGGGCTTGAGGGAGACACAATTCAACCCATAACACTCTCCCACAGGAAATTTCACAGAAGTCTCTTACCTCTTTTCTTATCTTTCTTTGGTGAGAACTTAGTCACATGGCTACACCTAACCACAAAGATGCTTTGGAAGCTAGGCTTTAGCTGAGCACGTGGCTGTCCCCAAATGCCAAGTTTCTGACACGAAATAGGAAGCGAAAATGGATGTCAAGGCAACACTAGCAACCTGCCATGGAATGGATCTTCCTGGCATTTTGCAATGTTGCACATCTATCCATGTATTTTGTAGTAGACATGAATGTTGGACTCTTCATCTCAGACAGCTCTAACTCTTCCCACGCACCCTCTATGAGCTAGGCACTGCCCTGGGCATCATGTTTTTATCTACAGTCCTTAGAACACCCTGCAGACAGAGGTGGACTTAGTGTAAACCTCAGGTCCTGTTCTGGCACAAGTCCCTTTCAAGGCCTCCCTCCTAATTTGGGGTTTGAAACTTTGTATTTTTGTCTTTAAAACCTTTAAAATTCTGCAAGCTTTAGGTGCTGGATCTACCTCTGCCTAAGAGAGAGGCATTATTATCCTCATTCTGTAGTTGAGGAATTTGAAAGACGAAGAAGGCAATTAGTTTATCTGGAGTCACAGAGCCAGTAGTAGAGTTGAGTTTTAAACACAGGACTATCTAATTCCAAAATTCAAGCCATTTCCCCTGTGCCTCGTCAACAGAAACTGAAAGCACCCCAGGAGCTCTCTCCAGAGTTGATCCTCAGCCACAGGCTTATCTGGGTGTTTGGGGTCCCTGAGAGTTGGCTGCTGATGGGGCTGAGACTGCAGCTCAGATCCTCCCACAGTGGGACAGATTGTCTCCAATGGAAGATGAGTGTGAGCTGGGGGCCTTTGACAAGGAACATTTTTGCAGCAGTTTCCTGAACCTCCTGTGACAAATTACCACAAATGGGGTGGCTTAAAACAATAGAAATATATTGCCTTACCATTTTGGAGGTGCCCTGCAAACAAAGTGTCAACTAGGCCTTACTCCCTCCAAAGACTCTAATGGATCATCCTTCCCTGCCTTGCAGTTTCTGGTGGTCCCAGAGTTCATTGACTCGTGGCTCTGTTACTCTGCTGTCTTCGCGTGGGTTTCTCCTCTCTTCTGTATCTTCTCCTGTAGGGATATGTTGCATTGAATTTAAGGGATGACTCACATCAAGATCCTTCATTTAATTTTATCTACACAGACCCTGGTTCCAAGTAAGCTCACATTCACATCACAGGTTCTGTAAGTGGACATATCCTTTTGGGGGTCATCATTCAACCCACTACACACTTCATCTCAAAGCAGCAGTTACCATTCCCAGGACCAATATAAGGGGTGGAAAATATGACTGGTTCATTGAAATTAGCAATGGCAAAAGGTAGTAGAATTTCAAGGACTCACTTTGGGAAAGCACAGCAGACCCAGTTGTCTAGGGCTGCTTAAAGTTAGAGAATTTGACGTTTCTGCCAAGTACTGGGGAATACCAAGCTTTTTTAGTAGAATGGTAGGCTATGCTAGCATGTTTTTCTGCACTTGCTCCCCACTTTTGAGAGAGTCCCTGTGAAATGAATGTTAAATTCAGAAGCCAGGCAGGAGGGGTGGGTGGCGCAGAGGAAGACAGAAGGGATGAGAGAAACATTTCTAATTTATCAAGTTCTGAATTCGTTCCATGGTCTCACTTCTTACTCAAAGAGCAAGGTATTGGCTAGGGGTAGTGATGGAAAGTTCCTGATACTAGATTTTGGAAGCGAGAAGAAGAAACAGCTTCAGTCCTATGCAGGTCTCCATGTCCTTTCATTGACTCAAATTCATGTTCAGTCAGTAGTTACTGAGAGCAACAGGGCAGCAAACAGGCCTTATTTTCCTCAAACCCTGCAGGCATCTAGATGTTATCTCTTCACTGTCCAGGTGAGATGCTAAGACTCAGAGATGTTAAGGGTCTTGCCCAGGATCACATAGCTGCAAGTGTTTGAAGCTGGAGTCTTGGAAATCTATTTATGCTGAATTCCTTGCTCTCCCCACCAGAGCACAGGAGATGACCCTCCTTTCCCACTCGTGGCGGGCTGGAGAACGGAGCAGGCCCATCCTCTTCCTACCAGACCTTGAGCTCCCTTCTGTCTGAAAGCAGAACTGCGGCAGCGGGAGGCCTGCGATCAGCATTTCTGTCAGTCCAGGAGGAATGGAAGAAACTGCCTAATTAAAGTCTGCAACATGCCCAGAAGCCTCCGCAGCTGCTGGAGTTGTTTTCAGTGCCTTCTCAGCGCCTGATGATACATATTCTTCATGTTTATGTGGCACGATGCACTGTGCTCCATGAGCATGAAGTATTAGTGGGCCAATTTCACCATCCACGCAGCTCCAGAGCAACCGGAAGGCATCCCTGTTCTAATTTATGAGGGACCAGCATGTGCAATCAATAGGTGCCCCACATGTTATTAAAGAAGAGAAAGATGACCCAGGCAGCCCTGTTTACTAACAGGAAAATGGTCTCTTGGCAGCTTCTGGCACGTGGCCTGTAAGAGATTTACATTTTCTTTTCAGTTTAGAAACAGGGGCTTTTCATCTCCATCCTAAGCCTGAGAACAGGGGGCTGATGGAGACACCATTTGAAGGAACCCTCACTGCTCTGTCTACCAGAGGGGGCTTGAGGGGCGAGGGGTCAGCCCAAAACTTTAAAAACTTCCTGTATGATTTGAGGCCTCAGGGAACAACAGCGTTCTGGGTTGGGGTTGGTCGGTCTCTGGAGAAACCCCTCAATTCACTTCCTTTTGCTTTCTCTCTTTGTTTTGGGTCCTTTGATTTCAGGAACCTGTAGTCTTTGGTAGTTTGCTTTTTAACAGGGTTGGAAGAAGAGGGCTGTTTGGATTTAAAACGGCAACGGCAGTGGCTCATTTGAGTAAAGTGGCGCCTTCCCTTCCTGGAATGCAGATCAGTATAAGGTAATAGCTCTCAAATTTTCAGGACCCCTTTGACACTCTTAAAATTTATGTAGGTTAGGTCTACTGGTAGAAAATCTAAAACATGTATGAATTAATAATAAATAATAATAATAAACCCATTGCATATTGACATAAATAACATGATTTAAAAAAAAAAAAAAAAGCCTTGTCATCAATCTAAATGCCCACCAAGGGATGACTGGATAAAGAGGTGGATTCAATGGAATAATAGAATACTACTCAGCTATTAAAAATAACAAAAGATGAAAATTTGCCTTTTGCAACAACTTGGTTGGAACTTGTCATTAGGCTAGAGAAATAAGTCAGAAAGCAAAAAGAAAAATGCTGAATTGTTTCTTTCATATGTGAACTATAAAGAAAACAGATCATCAAGCCACAACATTTATCTTAGACTCTGAAATCAAAACTGTGGTTACCGGAGGAAGGGAGGAAGAGAAAGGAAGGTAACCTAGAGTAGAGAGGTAAGAATAGTGGAGGTGGGCACTAGAACTCTGGTGGATTCAGGGGCCCATACATATTGATCAGGTTGTGAATCTGTTCTTTGAAGCTATCTAATATTGTAAACCAATGGCATATTAATTTTCTTAAAGCTATGCCTTCCAAAACAAAAATTAATGAAAAGAGTGACATTGTTTTACATTATTTCACATATTTTAATATCTAAATTAATTGAAGGTACTACTTCTCATATTTGCTTCTGCAATCCATGTGTAGCAATGTAAATCTGACTTTCCAGAGTTCTGTAGCTAGAAAAACAAAGAATCTTTAATAGTCTTTTTTAGATAATTGTGGACCTTCTTTTTCAATACTATATCAAAATGTAGCAAGCTTCTTAAAGATTAGTTGCAAAGTAGAATCTGAAAGTATATCAATGAACTTTGAATATCCTCTCACAACAAAATCCATTGACTTATTGTGCACTTTGAATGGTTCTCTTACCCGTGTTTGAATTTTGTAATACCAAGCATTGGTCATTGGAAAATATTGGTCTATTGAGTTTTTCAGATGTTCCAAATGTTGACACATTTTATACAATATATTTTTAAAATCACATTCATTGATATCACCAGCCATTTCATTAGAAAAGAGCTTTAGGAAGCGGTCACATTCCATGGGGATAAAGACAACTTTTGCAATATTTTAATTTTCTCTTGGACATTCTAATTTCATCACTGGAAACATATTATCAGTTGTTTTGCTTGAACTGACAGGCCCCCTTTATTCTTTTTGAGAAAACGTCTGCCAAAATCACAGTCTGATAAAGCATTCTGATGTGCACTGGTGGCCTAGCAGATAAGACACTGGACGTAGTCCATATACATCCCAAGGACCCAGGTTCAAAACTCAGGGCCAAGATGAACAACTACATAAAATAAATAAATGTTTCTTCCTCCTCTCTCTTGCTGCCTGTCTGCCGAAACACTTTCATTCCTCCTGCACATTTCCTTTTTTTTTTTTTAGTCTTTTTTTAGTCTTTCAAGACAAAAGAAAAAGATATTCCATTAAAAAATGAAAAAAAATAGCTAGTGCAACTCACAACCCTATCTCCTCAGTGACCATCCTAGAGAGAACCATCATACTTTGGAATAAAATAAAACTGTGTCAAGCATCCTTCCCATTTTGTTACACAAAATATTTTGAATAGTGTCAATATTTAATAACATTTTTATTTATGAAGCATTTTCACTGCTTCATCAAGGATAGTCTTAAGTGAAACTGGCATTTGTTTTCTTATTTCAAGTGTGTGGCAATGCTGATGAAACAGCTTGGTGCCTATCTTGATTCATGCTCAGGTATCTGGAGTTATACCCACCATTTCTTTTGTATCATCTGTGCAAATGCCAACCCAATTAAAAAGACTCCCCCAAAAGTATTATTATGAAAGTATTTTTAACTTCCTGAACATGAGAGAAGTTTCTCAGGGCCCTGGGGGTATATGTGCCATGCTTTGAGAATAGCTGGTATAATAGATACAATGAATGACTAAATATCAGAGACTTCTTAGCCAGTTTTGCCTCAGTTCAGCTCTGTCTTCTACAAGATTTCACCCAAGACATTTCCTTACTTGTATATAGGATGGGACTAATATATATATATAGGATGGGACTAAATAATTTCTATCTTAATTTTATCACTTGAAAAGCATGTGGGACACTGAACAATCTTTATCACTGACTTCTTATTATTGCCTATTTCTAAAATGACTGATTCTTTCTGGTGTACTATTGTCAGGATATATAAATACAGAATCTCATCCTATCCCTTTACAAATAGGAGGGTAACTGACTCTCCCACAGGCCAGGGGTTTGTTATAGAGAATGAACTGAATACCCATCTTGTTCATTAGAGAGAAACATGAACTTTTGAAATAGGCTATTTGAACACAATACTATTTGTCCTGAATGGTTCTGGAAGGCATTTTCAGTTAATGGGGGAGAGGGGTATCTTCGTTATGAAATCTAGGCCAGGAAAATAGGGACCAAGTCATAATAGTAAAAGAAATGTGCATTTTTCATGAAAAGAACAAGTTGGGTGATTTTCTGAGGAAATCTACATTTGGGGGTTATGATTTACATTTACCTTCAGACAGAAAGAAGTCAGTCAGCCTTCCCTGGCTGTTCCTCTTTCTACCACTCCCCATATACCAGAGTTTCTCTCTTCCCTTGACTGTGTAAGCCTGAGCTAAGGGAAAATACATTGAGAGTTAGGTTCTACCTCATAGACAGAATTTGTAAGGCACCAGACAAGACTGGGGCTGAAGTTGGGGTTGACTTCTCCTGAAAGAAGAAGTGATATATCTGAGGAGGGAACCCCAGACTGGTGAAATGAATAAGAGAGGTTTGCAGAGAAAAGAGCATTCAATGAAATACCACATCCCCTTTATGAATTTTATTAAAAGAAAAAACATGGCCACAGCTTCTTGTTTTTCCCTACCTTCATAAAACTTTGGAATAACACTGGATTCCTTCAATAAAAGAATAGCATCGGCCACTCTCAAAGTCCAATATGCATTTGGTCCAGAGAAGATAGTTGAGTCAATGCGTCAGAAGCTCTTCAAATTGACTTCCACCAACCAAGCCACCAGGTTATCCAGTGCTCTGTTTCCTCTATAAAACCCACTCATACCCATGGCGGCCCAGATACCCAGCTAGCAGAAACGCCCTGAGGTACCTCTGCTCCCACAAATTGAACTGAGTGCTCAGTAGGGCTTAGTGCTCCTTGTTCCCAGATCCATTTCTGCCCATTGTACTTGCAGTTCTGATTGTGCAATTTAATTATTGTGAAAACCAATAAAATGTGGGTGCAAAAAAAAACAACAACCCTGACATGATATGTTTTGGGAATGCTTGATAGGAACAGGTCACACAAAGAAATTGCTATTAAATTGGTAGAGGAAAAGCATGTTGGAAAGATTGGAGGCAAAAATCATAAACATCATGGGAGAATTCTGAACTCAGTTTGCTTTGTGTCCTGAAGTTCTTATTCTCCTTGAAACCCTAGCTGGAATATATAGAATATTCCAGTAGAGTGTAAGCTCCCTGTGTTGGAGACTGTGCAGTTAACTGTTATATCCCCAGCACCTAGAGTTGCACATGGTAGGAACACAATAAATTTGGAAAGAATGAGTTAAACTGTGGATATAGTTCATACAAATAAAGATAAAGCAGAACTCTCGTGGAGAGTGATCTGCTTCTGCCCGGCTTCTGCAAAGTTTCCCAAAGCAGAAGTTCTCGAAACTAGCAGAGCAAGAAGTAGATAAACAACCATTTGCAGCTGTGCCTCCATCTTCACAGTCGCTCTGCTGATAACAGCAGTAGAGTTAATTGCCTGCATTCTTTCCTCATGACTTCATTGTATCCCTGCCCTACAAAATAAATCACGGAGCCAGGCTCCACATCGCTGCTCTTCAAGCAGAGAACAGTGTCCCACCTGGCCCCCACTTTTCTGGATGTATGTTGTCTGTCTATCTGTCTTTAGGCTCCTGAAGCCTCCTCTCCGGACCCTTTGAATCTGCCGTGTGGGCCACAGCAAACTCCAATTAATGAAGCTGCTCCGAAAAAGTGCTTTCATCCTTCCCTAAACATTGGTGCCTGAGCTTAAGTTAAAATAAGATGTTTGAGGTATGTTTCTGACAGTTATTCCTTTAAACACTACTTTTAATTAATGAACCAACTACTGTCCTGAACTCACTGGAGAGAAGTGCTTTGGTTACCCACTGGGCACTGCTCTCCCCCTGGTGGAGTGTAGGTCAGATCAGGAGACCTTAATGCAGACTCCTTTGCTTGCTCATCTTCAGAGATAACTGTAAAGAAATCTGCTCTGGTAAAGAAAGGAAGAGACTTTATAGGTGGCAAACTGCATCTCACAACAGAGATGGCTCCATAGACATAGACAGAATGGGAAGCCACCATTTTGAACCTTCTCTGGCCCAGTAAGTCCTACTGTGGGCAGGTGATAATGACAAAAGCTTCCCCCCACATCAGACTATGTTTGAGAGTCTTTCGATTTGAGTTTAAATCTGGATTCAAACTTCTACATGTTAAATTGTGGTCTTGAACTAGTTAGCATACCTCTCGAAGGTAGAACTTTCCAACTGAGCAAAAAATGGGTTACTGGTATGGTAGGTGTGCTGAGATTTGATCTTCTCAGTGCTTGGAGGAGCCAGGCAAGCCCTAGGCAACCACAATCTCTGACTCATCACCTCTGCAATTAAGCAGCCTCAATGCTCTTATATATATATATGTATGTATAAATAAATAAACATGTATATATGTATACAAATTTGTTTTCAATTTCATAATATGGAAATAGGTAGGACTGAGTTTCAGCCTTCGCTTTTCAACTAGTAAGTTTCCTTTTGCTTTTGTCACCTGTTGAGAGAATCACACAAGATACAGGTGTGAAATGCTTTGAAAACTGCTGATGGTTATAGAAACCAGAAGCATGTGACAGAGTATGTGCCTAGTGTCAGCCAGGAAGATAAGAGAGTTTGAGTCTGTATCTTCAGCCCTACTTTCCTTTAACAGATTCCTGACTCGACAAAAAATAAGAATAAAAAAGAAAAAAAAAGAAAAGTTGGTATATAAAAGGTCCAAACAGTACCCTTACATATGGTAAATCTGATACTACCAGATATACCTGTAGAGAGTTGAACTTCTTAATACTGGACTCCAGTGTTAGGCAAATTTACTCAACTAGTCATGGGCAAAGCTGGAAAATCACATTCCTCCCCTGGAGAGGAATTGCAGACAAGAATTGTCTTTGGAATTGCAGACCAGAAGACAAGCCCTGTACAACTTATTCCCAAAAGAAAAATGAAAGTTGAGGTCTATGCATGTGAATTACTTTTCTTCTAAAGGTAACAAGCAGATACATTGCTCCACCCACCTTGGGAAGAAGTATGAAAGAATGAAGGGAGAGCCCCAGTGCTGCACTAACTGAGCTCCTACCAGATACAAAAATGGGTATCAGGTGCACTCTCAAGAGAGCTGAAAGGAGGCAGGAACCTGTGTCATCAGCTTTCCCAGAAAATATGTTTAGGGAAGTGATGGACTTCTGTCAGCAGAAGTCCCAGGACCCCATCGCCCACTTCCTGGCCATAGAGAGGCAGGAAATGAGCCCCATTTTTGCCCAGGCAGATCAAACAGGCACAGCCTGACCCTGGTCACAGTATGCTGATCCTTGGATATAGGTAATATGGTGTCATTCTGGAACCACCATTGTCACGGCAGCTTCCTGATTCCTCCAGCTTCTTGACTGTGACACAGGCAGCCGCCACACTGCAGGACATCGCTGCAGAATTCTGCTGCTTACTACTGCGGAGGCACAGCCTAGGTTCTGCTTTCTGCAATTGGTAAAGAACCTAGTTTCCTCGATTAAATCCTTTTCTGCTTCGAGTGTTCAAGTGATGTCTATGAGCTGAAACAAAACAGTAACTGAGAACCATTTTCATCAACATATCATTTCCCAGAAACCTTCCTCCTTTCCTTGCCCCTTCCTGCATCTGTTCTTTTCATTTCTCATTGATCAGATCAGGTCACATCATGACACTTAAAGCTATCAGTGGCCAAGGGAAGAGCACAAGCCCATGTTGGGATTATGCCAATCATCAAATTCCCAGGATGAAATGATACGCATTCCACTTTTCAAACCTTTATTTTCCCAGGTATTTCCCAGATTCTAATTTTATTTTTTCTTTTAGAGCTCGGGGACTAGATCTTAGAGATAAAACATCAACATACAAATGGTTACCTCTTTAGATGCCTGAGTTCTTTACTTTTACTCTAAGCTGTTTGAGAGCATACTTGTCTAGAACTAAACAATATCTACTAAGTTGAGTTGCTGTAATTTCTGAGCCTAGCAGTTTCCAAAATAGCCCTGGGTGATCCATGAATAAGCTACTGTTTATGGAGAGCAGAACATGGCACAATTATACCGAAGTTACAGGTTATTTAAGCCCACACCCTGGAATGGTGTAGGAAATTCCGGTGGAGCTTGCTGTCAGCACCTTGTCTTCAGTTCATTACTTGAAGCACACAGACCTCTGATCCCCTTGAAGTAATGAATATGGTGACTTTAGCCACTTGGGCTTTTTCTCTGGGGTAAGCAGGTCTCTCCTCCTTCCAAAGTCTGTGAGAATGACGACATTTTTGAATGGCTATGGTTAAACCTACCTTTAATCTTGGAGATTTTGGTCACATCAGTGAATACGTGTTGAGTCTCCTCTCCTGCAAAGAACACTTGAGACTGTAAGAGTACACCCCTCGATTCTAATATCCTTAAATGGTTTATAATCTGATGGGGCAAGAAATACAGATAAACATAGCTCTTGCCTTGTAAACAGAAAGGATAGAAATACTAGTTTTATTCAGTCTCTAGAAAAAAGACTTCAAATTTTATTGTTTAAGACTTTCTATGAGCTGCAGTAAAATGCCTTCCTATCTCCCCATATATACTCATTCAAATGATTCAGAAATAAGAATTTTAAGTATTCCTTTCATGATCTGGATAGTGAAAAATAAACAAGAATTGGGTATTATCTATATATTCCTGCATAATACATGTTTTAGATGGGGACAGGTTGAGACTCACCCACCCTGTTTACCTTGATCAGTGATCTCTCCTTGCCACTATTTTCAGTCATACTCATTCATGCCCCTGTTTTCATATGATTAGTAGATTCTACTTTATTGAAAATCCATTGAGGACTTCCCACTTATAAAAATTAACTCCTGTAAAAATGTTTAAAAGTAATGGGAAGCAAAGAGGAAGTTTTTAAAATCCTGCTACCCAACATGATATTATTGCTCTTAAAGACATTTCACCTGATGAGCTCTCAGACCAAGGCATGGCAGGCCATTTGTATAGATTATAAAATCTCTCAATGTCAGTGAGGCGGCATCCTTAATCTCTCAGTATGTGACAAAACTCCTATTCATGTAGAATAGGATAAATTATTCCTAATCACTGATGGGCTGAATTGAATACCCCACAAATTCATATGTTGAAGTCCTAACCTCAATGTGTGAATTATCTCAGATATCTGAGTTACTTCAGAATGCAACAATATTTGAAGAGAGGCTTTTAAAGAAGTGATTAAGTGGGCTCACTCCGACTGGTATCCTTATCAAAAAGGAAATTTGGACACAATGAGATGTCAGATGTGCCCACTCTCAGTGAAAAACCGTGTAAGACACAGTGAGAAGGCGGCCATCTGCAAACCATGAAGAGAGGCCTCAGAAGAAATTAAATTTGCCCACATCTTGATCTTGATCTTGGACTTCTAGTCTCCAGAACAGTAAATATGTTTTTGTTTTTTAAGCCATCTAGTCTGTGGTATTTCATTACAGCAGCTCTAGCAAACCAACACAACATTTATTCCAGAATTCTCCATCGACGAGTTACCACAAAGATGTGTTTGTGTGACACATTCATGTGCTCGCTGGGCCCTGTGGAACTGGGTTACACAACATAGAACTGACTGAGAACATAAGAGAACAGCTTTTACTGGAGGGAAGCACTTGACAGGGCTTAATAAATTTCAGGAAATTATATACTTCTTGGCACAAGTAGACTACTTTTCTTACCCCTAAAAAAATTATGTAAATGTTTCTTTTAATTTTTTCTCATATCCTCTTCTCACCCCACTTTGTCACACTTCAAACTCTACCCCATCAACCACACCCACTACCACTCACACACTGGGCATCCACTTCTGCTTCTCTTAATAAAAAATAAAACAGTTGTTTTGTTTTGTGTGTGTATTTAAGTCGTGAAGCAGATTTCCTCCAGCAAAAATCAAGAGCAAGATTGTAAACTGGTTTGTGAGGCTAGGATTTCCAACTTGGCTTCTAATCAGGAAAGATGGGCTCACTCTGAGGTAACAGGAAGGGCTTCTTTATGGGGGAGAAACAACTGTAAGACTCAGTTGGGAGTCCAACCATCTCCAGGACAACTTGAGGACTAATGCAGATCTACCTATCCGAGGGGAGCAATGACACATCATCTGAGGCCAGGGGTCCAGGGAAGCCCCTGTTAGTGTCTGCAGGGGTCTGTCTCTCTCTGAGGGTGCCAGGGGGTCACTCCCTTGGTGGTTAGCTCCAGCAGTAGACGAGGCTCTGGGAGACCTAGAGAAAGTTACTGCATTCTTCTGGGTCTGAAGTGTAAAAAGTTCCATTTCCTGGACTATAAAATAAGATGATTAGACCAGATTAGTCACTTTCAGTTGTTTTTAAACTGAAAGAACCCTACTCAAGCAAAACCTTACACATACACTCACATTAAACATAAAGAGCCATTCATAACAACATGGAGGAAATTCAAATGTATGTTACTAAGTGAGGTAAGTCAAAAAGAGAAAGAGGATGATGGCAATTATACTTGAAATATGCAAAACTAACGCAAATAAACTGATAAAATTAAATAAACGTTGGTACTATGACATCAAGTCTGAGATGGCCAGAGAGGAAGGGGATAGGGGTTTACTCAGGTGGTAGAGGGGAGTTAATTCATCATTTTATTTTTATTTTAATGCTTATCTTTCTTTTCTAGTTATTGTGTGTGTGTGTGTGTGTGTTATTCTGTTTTCACTAATCAAAATGAAGGAAAAATAAATTAAAATAAAAAATAAATACACATCTTGCTGATGAGCTCAGGACTGGGGATAGTGGACAGAGCTTACCTCCTCCCAACTTCTCCAACTCCTCCTCCTCCTCCTCCTGACAACAACCAGGTACTTTTCTGGAATCCCCAGTGAACATCACCAGATGTGATTATCTCCAGGGCCAAAACAATGAGCTTGGGGTACATGGGCGCTAACTTGCAGTGTCTCCTCATTTCTGCGGTGTAAACAAGACCACCCTGTCTAAGGTGGAACTGCCGATGTTACAATGCAGTCAGGCATGCAGTAGTCTACCATCTAGTATTGCAGAAGCAATGAGTTTTGAGTATGTATTACATTTGTTTTTAATGTAGTTTATTCCATTTTAGATTTGTATAATTCCGTTTTTGATAATGGCTACATTTAAGAATTGACTTGTAGAATTCAGAAAAATTTAACTTCAACTCTTTCTTAGAGTTGGTGAAGGTAGTGCCAGGATACCATTATATGGGATGTTTTTAGCACCAACGTTTAAATGTTTACACTAAAAGATAAGCTGTTTAGAGCTGGGAAAGGCCAAGTGGAATAATCCTAAGCATTTGGGAAGTGTGCTCAGGAGGAAAACAAAATTCATGATTTCAGTATAATATCTAGCCTATAGCACAGAACTGAAAAAACAGGTAGTCAGCTAGAAAATAATGCAATAAGTCAATGAATCAATGACTCAACCTGCATTTAATAGGTTCTATACTTTGAGTTATTTTTTTCAATCAGTGGTGGAGTGGGATTACACCCATTCAACCATTTTTTCAGCCTTCCGGAAGGCAGGGGGCATCAACTACAGTCAAGATGTATCAGCCACACACTACATTAATGGGATCTACTTAGAAAGCCTACAACTGATAACCCAAGGTGATCACAGAGGGCATTCCAAACATGCCAGGAGGCCTGCATGGACTTTTCCTAGACCTCCAGGCAACCATGATCAAAATGCTCTACTTATTGTCAGAGTTTCAACATTACTCCTGGTTACTATATCCCTGCAAGTAAGATCAATGTTTAATTCAAATTTTTGTCCTTCTACTTTCTCCAGAATGTTTGAAATGGAATGAAAGTTCAGTAACCAAGGAGTTAAGAACCTGGATTATAAACCAGATTCCTTAGGACCAATAATTTCTATTTTGTAAACTTGTGCAAGCTGCTTCATTCTTCCACATCTCAATCTCATGCTCTAAAAAATGTGAGTATGTCACAGCATTATTGGGAGGAGCACATGAGTTTCCTACATACAAAGTACTTAAAGCAGTGATTGGAATATGCTATTATTATAGCTACATACATGTGGGTTTTATATTACCATTATATGATAAATGACTGAATGCAGTTAAATACATGAGACAGAATGTTCTGACTATATATGCAACATAATTCTTCTGGAAAAAATATGAATATATGTTTATAATGATTATAATACAATGACAGCAGTAAACTTGGTTAACATTGTTTGGATGTTTAAAATGCATTTTATAAGCATTATTTAATTAACTCCTCATAAAAATTTAATAGGAAAGAATTGCTATTGGTTGGATTATACAGACAAGAACACCCAGGTCTGTGAAGGATAAGTAGATTTCCCAATATCACATAGCTAATGACTCAAACAAGACTTTTTTAATTATTATTATTATTATTAAAGGAAACATGCAGGCAAGAATGAAAGTGAGTAAGCAAGCAGGCTTTTTTTTTTTTTTTTTTTTTTTTTTTAATTTTAATCAGTTGTTCATCTTGATTTTTCCTCTCAGCCCCAGGACATGAAGCCAGCACCTTGGGCTATATGTAGACTGTGCCCAACCACTACGCCACCAAGCTATTTGACTAAAAAACTTGAGTTCTTCATTACGCCTCTACATCCACAATGCCACCATTCAGCTCTTACTTCCAGTCTACACGTGCCTCTTTGTCTGCACCCCCATGTCTCTGCCTCTTAATCTATCCCTTTGGAATCATTTAAGACTTACCTCGTTTTTGAGGACTCCCCAAATTGTCCTCCTTAGTGGAAGACATTCGCAGCACTTCCATGAACTGTGTGCCCCTCACCATCTTCTGTCTGCAGTTATGCTGCCCTGTCCATGTGACACAAGTGGATGGCTGGAGATTTTACAAGATCTCAGTTAAACTTATGCCCAAGCTAAGACACTACACCCAAACCCCACAGACACAGCCAATCCCTGATGAAAGCTGCCCTCTACATACACCGGGGTGTCTAGAAACAGCACTCTGCTCAAATCCTACTGTCAGAGATGGTAAAATGTGGACAATGGGAATTTCAGATGGGTAGAAACAAATTCTACTCTGAGCACTCTGATTTCTCTCCATCACCTGGTCTTGATTATACAGAGAAAAGGTGGAGAACTCAGTTAGCTAAGAAACCTTCAAGCTATTTCTAAAGAAGAGATGTTAATAGTCTCTACACTCCAGCTATCTACTTCTGAGTCACTGATGCTAAACCCCTTTAAGAGCATTTACAGAGCAACTCAGCAGTGAAAGCAAATGTACAGAACACAGAGAAGAGAGATGCTGAAGGGGCATGAAGTTAAAAGGAGTGCTCCAAACATAGCAGAACCCTTCAGGGAGTTTTCTAGAGTTAGTGAGCAGATGTCACAAAAATTAAAACTAATATTTTTTTGATTCAAAGGCACTACATGCCCATGGCAAACAGGATTGAGAAGTGGATCTTTGAAGGAGACTAAGATCTCTCAGACCAGGCAGAGATTTGAAGCAAGCAGTGATATCAAGAATCTAGCTGAATAATGACATCGTTAAAATAATCATAACAGCTAATACCTACTGAGGGCTTACCGTGCGTGCAACAATGCGCTAAACATTTTACATTCCCTTATCTTTTTAATTCTCAGAACCACCCATGAATTTAATAGGTATCCTAATCCTCATTTTAGAGAGGGTAGGGGCTTCGCTCTAGCTTGTCACAGACTACAATGACATTTCTTACAATTTGTCCCAGAGATCCCCTGAGTCAGAATACACTGAGATGTTTGTTACAATCCAGTGAGAGTCAAAGACGTCAGATCAGAAAGTCACAAATGAGCATGCCCAGAAGATACCTGTAAGTTGGAAAATGCCCAGGAATATCTTCTGTCCCATGTCAAAAAATGCTCTGAGGATGACTGTGAGACTGAGCAAGATGAGACCTGTGGGCTCGGCTTGCCTTCCTTGTCTTGGAGTTAATCATCCCGCCAGGTGGAAAGAGCCTTCCTTCCACAGCCTCAAAGGCAGCAATCACATAGTGCATAGTGTGGACCAAGCATCCACAGCCAGGTCTGACAGTCAAAATCAAAGGGCAGATACTCACAACAGCTAAGAACTGGAAATTACCTGAGTGCCCAACCTCAGATGAATGGATAAAGAAAATGTGGTACATACATACAGTGAGATACTACACAGCCCTTAGAAGAGATGAAACCCTGTCATATGAATCAACATGGATGGATCTAGAGGGGAATGGGGCAGGAGGGGGAAAATGGTGGTGGAGCCCGCTGGACGATGAGGAAGAACACTTGGTGATTTGGGGGAGGGTATAGTGTGTTGAAATATATCTAAGAAATGGGGAACCTATACATAGGAATTATTTTAATGTGTAGAATAATTACTACAATTAAAAAATAAATTAAAAAACAAAAGGCTGAACCAGAACCAGATCAAGGAGATAAGGGAGGACTGGGAACTGAGAGCCACAGGGCACCCAGTCTTCTTGTGACCCTGGTCTCTCCAGGCCTCTGAAATCTTATCTGTAAAAAGAGGGAGTTGGCCCTAATGATCTCAAAGGTTCATTCTGCTATCTACAGGAAGATAACTATCTAAATCCAAGAAGCACAGACATCTGCTGCCCTTGTTTACCTCGAGGCAAGCCCACGTGCCACCTGGAGGCTTGTGACTATTCTTGCTAAAGGGGACCATTGAGGTCAAAAGAAGTGGGGGGAACTGGGGGAGCAGGGTACCAGCGCCTCCTTCCCGGTGGAACAACTCACACCTTTCACTCTAACGTTCTATCATCTGATCCTCCTCATTACTTAGTGAAGTTAGAATTTATCCTAGACCCCTGTGTGACCACAAAGAAGAGACTGAGAGACTGTTTATGTGAATGAACACGTATTTTAGGAACACCCAGGAACTTGAGACCGGAAAAAGGAAACCAGCTCTCCACAACTGTTAGTTCCAACCTGCGAGGCAGGTTTTACAAGTTACCAGGAAGTTTCTCTAGCGGTGCCCAGGCCCCACCTTCTCGCGCTTTGTCCTGCTTTCATTGATTGGGTGGCTGCCACTCAATGTGGAACCAGCCCTCCTATTGGGCGGAGGTCTACCCTCTCCCTCAGGCACCTGAGACAAGATCATTGTGATACTAATTTATTTGCTGTATTTTTCCATTCCCTTCTCTTTCCAAGCAGACACTGCCAGTCAGCTTTTTGCTTTTCTTGCGGTAGGAAGTCTTGCAGGACAGAGCAGCAGAAGCTGCTTGAAGCTAATAGATCTTCCTGTCTTGTGTAAAAGCCCTGGCCCATTGGTGAGATAAGCAGATACCCCGAGGGAGGAGAGGGCGGAGCAGAATGACTTTGAAGGACAAGGAAAGTGACAGGAGAATGCTAGAGACAAAAAATAGAGGAAAAAGATTAAAAACAGAAACAAAAACAAAAACCTTTGACAATGAGAACCCAGTGTGGACTATTGGCTGATAAGTGTAGGGGGCGGTGCGTAATCTTTCAAGAAGCTGAGCTCTAGAATAACAGATTAATCATCTTTCCACTGAATAAGACTGAAGGCTGAGTTTGATTTAAAACAATTACAACAAAGCAGAGCAATACAATATTCCTAGTTCAGTAGGACTGTGAAGTAGGAATCATACCTGACATGTATACACATGTGAATGGCTCTATTGTCCTGGCCTCACCAGCCTGTAAAGATACCAGTTACAAATCTTCAACACCCAAATCTTAGATCTGCACTCTCGCCAGCTAATGTAAGGATTCTAGTCCCCAGCTCTGTTGGTTATGCTTTAGCTGCAAGAAATAGGAAACTCAGATTCGAACATACAAGAAAACAGATTATTTCACTGAATGGGACGCCCAGAAGTAGTGGGTTCCAGGTGGGGTACAACGAGCAGCTCAATAAACAAATGGTTTCAAGTTATCTCCTTGCTTCACGTGTCTGCTCTACTCTCTTCATGATGCTGACTCTGGCTTCCCACCGACTCCCTCTGTGATAACAAGATGTCTTCACCAGACACAGTGACACCCCATGGAAGATAGGGATGTTTGTCCTCTCTGATTCTTGGCAACTTGGAAACTTTTCCCAGAAGTCTCACGTAGATCCCTTCTTGTCTCACTAGGTGCAGTGCCTATTCTTAAATCAGTCCTCCCTGGCAAAAGAAATGAGATTACCATTGAAGAAAAGCTAAAGAATCAATCACAAAGAATGCTGATAAAAGATTTTGCACCTCCCAAATACTGCCTGATTTACTGTGAGACCATGCAGACACCTCCCATCCCCATGGTAGAGTTTGGGTCTTTCCGTATTTGTTAAATTTTTCTTGGGGAACCTAGCATCCCCTTGTATATCTTGGGAGGCCCTCAGACCTATTCATCAACTTCTTAGTGAATCCCAAATATGAATGCTGCTCGAGGTTTCTTTCCCAGGAGATTCCTCCATGGAGACAGCTCCTTAGGGAAACATATGTCTGGGAACAGGGATAACCCACACTCCTTATGACCAACAAATCAAACTTCAGCTCTGGCTCAGCCAAGACCTCCATTGTATGGATACTTCCAGCTTGTGCCGCATCACCTCTTATTATCTGCCTCCAGGGGAGTAAAGTTGGGTCACCAGTAAAGTGTCTTGCACACACCAGAGTAGTGGTGCTAGTTTTCTCAGAAAGAGCTTGTATATATGGCATCATGTGTTTCCCCTCCAGTTATCTTACCCTCATTTTACAGGAGAGGGAACTGAAGCACAGAGTCATGCTTAAAGTCACTCAACAAGTTAAGTAGCAGAGACAGGAACATTTTCTAATATTTTTATATTAATAGTTATTTAATATTTTGAACATTTTTTAATAATGTTTTATTCTCTCATGAGTAAACGTCTGGAAATCTGACTGCTGGTTTACATCAGATGTGCATGTTTAACTAAAGAAACTGTCAAACTGTTTTCCAAAATAAGTGTATGTTTCCCAAACTAAGTGCTCCAGTTGCTCCATATCTTCACCAACATTTACTGTTATTAACATTTGAATTGTAGCTATTCTAGTAGGTGTATATTTGTTTTAATTTTCATGTCCCTATTGACTCATAATGTTGAGCATTTTTCTTCATGTACTTACCAGCCAATCATATATTGTCTTTTGTCAAGTGTCTGTCCATTTTTTTAAATTGGATAACATTTAATCAGTTTTACAAAATTTACAAAATTTTTTATTTTGATGCTATTTAATCAACTGACTTTTTATGGTTCTTGTTTTCTGTAACCTATCTAAAAAACTTTTGCCTATTCCAAGTTTGTGACGATATTCTAAGCTTACCTTACAAACTTTATAGTTTAACTTTCACATTTAGGTCTGAAATTAATGTTTGTTATCATATTAAGTTAGGGTCACAGTTCATTTTTTTAAATACAGGAATCCAGTGCTCCAACACCATTTGCTTAAAAGACCATCATTTTCTTTTCTTTTTTTTTTTTTAAGGAAAATTGCAGATAGGAATAAAGATGAGTAGGCAGGCAGCCAGGAAGAGAGATAAGGAAGAAGCATTTTATTTTTATTTAGTTGTACTTCTTGGTTGTTTCCCTGGCCTTGGATGCAAACCCAGGTCCTTGGGATATATGTGGACTGCGTTTCGGCCAGAGGTGGCAGACATAACCAATACTCCATCAAAACATGCTAGGACTATCATTTTTCTGATTGAACATTGTCAAAATTACTTGGTTGTATAGATGTGAGTTCCTTCTAGATCTATAGTTTTGATCTATATAACTTTATTGAGGAAGAACACTTTTCCTCTATCCATCTAGTGCTTTATAGTTGGAAAATAAATTGACACAGACCAATTAATAGAACTAAATTTAAGACCAATTTAACTTAATATGCACACAGGCCCATGAATATGGAATTTGCAGAAATGACCGATGCATGTGGTTTGTATACTTTTAAGATAAAGAAACAAAAACTGTGCAAAATGACAGCACAAAGAAATGTTTGTTTCAGGTCCTAATTTAGAGAGGAATTTTGCAGTTTATTAACATAGGTGAAATGGGCCTTGAAAGCTCTGTGGTGATAAGGAAGTCTTCCTACTTCCTGGTGCAAGATAAGTGCCCTTACTTCCTGTTTGTGGAGAAACAGAAGGTTAGCATATCATTCCTTCATCTGCTGCTTCCCAAGCAACTTTAATTCAAAATAATCAGCTTGCCACTTTGGCACATCAATACCCTACTCACTTGGCTACTGTAGTTTGATAGTAAATTCTGAACTCAGGATTATGTTTTCTTGAACAGTGTTTTAATTAGTCTAGAGCCTTTGTTTCCTTATACATTTTAGAAGCAGTTAGTCAAATTTTGTCAAACAAAACCTTCTAGATCTTTAGGGTTTCAGTGAGGTAGGTAGATTTTAGATGAAGATGAAGGCAAGGTGCTCCAATGTGAGGGACTATCAGCCCAGATGAAAATGGTTTTATGTGTAGGGGAGAAGGAGGGCCTGAGCACAGCTGGCAGGGTCAAATGAGGCCAAAGAGTAGACGCTTGACTCTAACCTAAAGATTTGTGTTTCTTTCCACAGATAATGGAGAGTACTAAAGGGTTTGAGCCAGGAAGTGTTGAAATAACTGTGGAGAAAGATAAGAAAAGGTGACCATTTGGGAGGCTCTTGGTTAGAGTGAGTTAATAATTCATTTGTTATTGTGAATTGAAAGCTATTTTCTGAGTCTCTTTCAGACCTGAGTCTCTGATTCTTCCTTCCAAAAAAAGGGACACTGAGGCAGAAACAACAATAGTCTTCTGGACGTTAGGATCAGGGTGCCAAGTCCTTAGTTCATGGTTTTGACCCAACCAGTAGGTGGGATTGCTAGGGGAACAGCGGGCCTCAAATACTTAGCAGTCAGTGGAGTGGTGGAGGGAGGAAGATGGAGGTTGGGAAGATGGAAAACAAGAATCTTTTGCTTTCTCATAGTTAAACATTGTAGAAGTAACAATGCTCCCAGACTTTGAGTCCTTATCTCTCTAACTCCATTTTCTGGAGTTCTCTGCCCTTCGTCCAGAAGTCTGCAGAAGTCAGAGAGTCAGACGCCTTCCCCTTTCCCTGTACCTTGCCTATGTATCTCTTTCATCTGACTGTTCCTGAGTTCAATCTTTTTATAATAAGCTGCTACTCTAGTGAGTAAAATATTTCTCTGAGTTCTAAGAGATATTCTAGCAACTTAATCTCACTGCCCTCCTCACTCAGCTCTCCCATCACACTCATTTTATTCCTTCATGCCCTGGATGTGCAGTGCCTCGCAATGCCAAACCTTCCGAAGTGCCAAGCCCTCAGTCTGAAACACTTTGCCCCACTACCGGCCCCAGCCACTTCACCTGGCCTACATCTGCTTACTCCAGCCTCAGCTTAAATGTCACTTACAGAACATTTGCCTTAAAACCTCTAGTCTGTGTTCCTTCCCTTCCTGTGCTGTTCAGTGCTACCCTGTCCTGTTCACTCTATGATGATTGTTTGATGCCTTTGTCATTTTCCATACTCTTTCCTCCATTAGCTTCGGCTCAGTCTGGCTGAACAAAGACATGAATATCAGACAGATCAGTCGGAAAAAAATTAATTACATATATACATATACATTCACATGACTGTAAATGCTGAAGAAACTGAGACAGACCAAGGACTTATTCTGAAGTAAGGAATGAGACAGGATGTGTGTTGTCAAGGAGAGAACAGGGATTCTTCACATGAAGGAATGACTTCAGATGACAAAACCTTCCATCTAGAAGTTTTCCCTGCCTTAAAATAGATTTCACTGATTTTCTTTTTTTTAAGTTTTTTTCTGGATATGATCCTATATTTCAGTAATCTTTATTTATCATTTAAGATATTGGTGACAGTTTCTCCTGGACCCACAGGGCCTTGACTGACCTTCCGCTCCACCCACCAATGGCGGCCTTTATTAGAGAAAGCTTGGTGTGGGCGCACCCTGGTGAAGCAGAGGTTAGGTCCAGCTCTTCCAAAGGAGCAAATCACAGACCCCTGGGTTTGAGTCCTGGGTCTTGAGAGGAAACAACCAATGTGAACAACAAAATAAAAATGAACTAAAATAATTCTTTGTCCTCTTTCTTCCTGCCTATCTACCGACTTGCCTTCATTCCTTCCTAAACCTTAAAAAAAAAAACAACAACCTTGGTCTGGACGTCTTGAAAAAAGTCTTTCTGATCATCTTTGGAGAAACCAATCCTATATATTCAAGAATGCACAGCACAACATTGTTGATAATATTGAAAATTGGAAACAACCAACCACTCAAATGCTCATTCAGAAGAGAAATGGGTAAATAAGTTATACTACTGTATAGCTTTACGACAGATTAAAAAGATGAATATATTGATATGAAAAAATGTCTCCAATGTTGTGTTAAATGGAAAATTAGGTTGCAGAACTGTAGGGGTACTTTAGTTTTGAGCTTATTGAATTATTCAACATTAGACCGGCTATGTGCTAGTTTCTGCTCCCGTGCTGGGGACATTCAGAGAAAAAATTCTTGTTTTCACAGAGATTTCTAGACAGACAATAAGCAAGTTATATGTGAAATCATATACATTAAATTATTCATAAAATAAAATGTCGTATAATATGTGCCATGAGGAAAAAGTACTATTAGCTGTGCTGTTTAGGCTGGGGTCAGGGCAGGCCCTTCTGAAATGGTTATAGTCAATGGAAAACTGAAGGAAGTGTAGGAATCTTGTGACTATTTGGAGAAAGGGCATTCTAATCAGAGGGATGAGCCATCACAGAGTCTGTGGCAGAGGCAAGTTACACTGTCTCTAGAGAAGCCAGGGGACTAGAGCAAATTAGGAGGAAAAGAGGGTGTAGGATAGGACATCACACAGGCCCCCAGGGCCAGGCCACAGTGAGAGCTTGAGTCCATCCTGAGCATAAGGGAAGTAAGTCTTCTTTGGAGGTATGTCTGGTGTAAGTGTTTCATTCTAAAAGGTTAGAAAAACATATAACAAACTTGTCAAAAAATGTTTCTAGGATGTGAGATTATAGGAGAATTTCATTTTCAAAACTCTACCTTTCATTGTGTTTGAACATTTTATAGTGTGTATCAATGTGGTAACCAGAAAAAGAGATAATTTTTTAATCTATCTATCTGTCTATCTATCTATTTATATTTTCACTAATTAACTCCCTTTCCAGAAAAATCCTTTTAAATAACGGGTTAAGTTTGTAAAAACATGTACATAAAGACGTTCACTACAGCATTACTTACAGCAGGAATAATTGGAAAGAACATCATGTTCCACTGTCTGAGAGTCTTGCTGATTGCCTCTTCCTTATTGACACAGACACTTAGTTGTACTTACAATCTGACCACTCTTCTGGCCCTCACAGCTTATCAGTCCAGTATGGAAGAATTTTAGCTCCCACAGGCTCTCCTTGAGCTTCGCTAGTGAAGAAGCGCAGGGCAGAACCATTCCAAACGACGGCTAAGTCATTCCTTGTAAATACACCACAGCATTTGTTTTGCAGGTGGGTCACCATCCTAGTTAGCTTTCCTTATGTGAATGTTAAAATTCATGAGCATTTCCAAGCACACACACAGGTAGCAGAGGCAAGAGACATAGCAGAAGACTAGAATGTGGCATCCCCCCCAGTCTCCCCCAGAGTAGATAACAAGCACTGGGGTCCAGAGAGTTGTCAGGGTCCCTCCCTTGCACAGTCACCTACTCTCTATTCACTGAGAGACTAGAATGCCACCCTCTTCTCAGGCTTCTATGCCTCTTGCCCTTGGTGTGCAACGCTGGGCAGCCTGAGCCCCCTGGGTGCATCTGCCTCTCCTCCTGGCACCTCTTCAGGGCAGTGAAGTAGCTGCTGCTGAGTCATCCAGAGGCCTCCTCCTCCCAGTGCATTCGCTGCTGGGCACCCTCACAACCAACTCGGCCGCTGACCCAGAGAGGTCAGGACATTCTTTCCACCCACCTCACAGTGGCCTCTTCTGGAACGAGTAAGATGTCACCAGGGAGAGAGAGGCCATATGAACTTACTTATCCTACAGCCACACAACACCGAGTTTCCTTTGTGTTACATAAGGCCCGCTAGGAACACCTCCTGTCTCAGGAGCCCTGAGAGGTGAGCCAGTTCTTAACCTTGTGAGGCACTTGAGAAGGCCAAATAAGCATTCTTCCCTACCCAAGTCCTCTGCCAACGGAGGCCTCAGAAGTTACAAACGAGTCAACAAATGGAAGCTGCAGTCACTACTGATGAGCACTGAAATGAATATGTTTTGACTTAGGGTCACCTAATTATTATAATTTTTTGTTTTAAAGGAAAGGTGCAGGAAGGAATGGAGAGCACAGGCAGTCCAAAAGAAGGAGAAAGAAGCACTTTATTTTATTTAGTTGTTCATCTTGGTTCATCCCTGGGGCCCCACGACACAAGCCTGGGTCCTTGTGAATCTATGTGAACTGCGCCCAGCGGAAGGTGACTGACCAAACTGCTACTCTACCAGAGCATGCCAGGGTCACCTAATTCTGAAGCCCAGAACGAGGCCAAGCTGCCACCACCACCAACCACCACCACCACCACCCCCATCCCCACCCCACTCCACCCCCTCACCCTCACACTGCACACACACCCCCATGGCCCTGCTGGAGAAGGCAGGCTCCAGTGGGAGGGCCACTTCAGCACACAGCAGTAGAGGAAAAAGGAGGACGGGGTTATAGCCTCCCTCTCAGCAAATTCTTGCCCAATTAGAATCCGGAGGCTAACAATCTCATTAATGCAATATAGGTAGGCCCGCCTCTAGGCACAGAGCTGGGTGAATGGGGAAAGGGAAGATGGCCTGACTTTAGGGCAGAGAGAGGCCAAGGGGGTTGAGGAGAACTCCCTGCTCCTGGAAAGAAGCCTCAGGAAGGGAAAGAAGCAGTCATAATGCTCCCTACCTGCCAAAGTGGCTTGTGTGGGTTCCCACAGCTAGCGGGTGGAGATG